>JAWWEU010000076.1:285664-306956 GCA_035583155.1 Acropternis orthonyx | reverse complement strand
ATATCCCATCTAACCCTGCCCTCTGGCAGTGGGAAGCCATTCCCTGTGTCCTGTCCCTCCATCCCTTGTCCCAAGTCTCTCTCCAGCTCTCCCGGAGTCCCTTTAGGCACTGGAAGGGTCTCTCAGGTCTCCCCAGATCCTTCTCTTCTCCCAGGCTGAACAGCCCCAGTTTCAGCATGATCCTTTCTGGCTGAGCTCTTGGATAGCTCTGGCCCTTGGAAGGCCCTGGGCAGACCCCCAATCCTCTGTCAGTGCCAATGCTGGGCACAGACCAAGCACTGAAGGTGGAAACTTATACAACAGGAGCTGCAGCTGAGCTGCAGATGGAGAGATTATTTCCTTATCAAACAAACACCTTGTGGTGTAACAGGATCTTTTCCATGGATCAAGGTGCCTCCCAAGGCTGCTGTCAGAGGGACTGAGCACACACAGCATCACCTCTGACTGAACTGGTGCTGCATTCTGGCTTCAAAGGAAGCTCCTTGAACACCAGGGAGCTCCACAGACACAAGTGTTTGGTTCAGTCCCACAGCTATGGCCCACAGACCATGGTCAGTGGTAGCACAGAAGGAGATCAGTCCACACTGCATTCACCCGGCCTGCCTCCAGCAGGGAAGGACCAGCAGCATCCTGCTGCAGTACTTTGGGTTTGTCTTTCGTGTTGCCAGGTCCAGAAGTAAGCCTAGGCAGGGAATTAGAGTCTGGTGGACACCTCCATCCAGCTTTGCCATTTCTAGCAGGTCCCTTTGGGTGACACAGAGCTGGAGAAGCTCGTGCATTCGGACGTGCTGCCCTGCAGGAAACCTGCCCTGGGTGGGGAAGAGCCCTGGGAGCTGCACCAACTGCCCAAATCACCAGAGGTTCAGCTGAGCTGGGCAGCTGCTGAGCTCCCATCGGTGCTGAATCACTGCTGAGACGCTGCAGAGGGTTTAGAAACACCCCAGACTTGCCCAGGTGACTTCTTTGCAGTGCCAATCGCAGCAGTTTCAGCCAGACCTCCCAAAGCTTTTGGGGGTGACTCAGCCAGGCACGATTCGCTCATGGTGCCTGCACCCCTTTAACTCACCCACAGACACCCTGTTCTGGTGCAGGAAAGGGGTTCCAGTTTAGAGGGCACTGGCAAAGCACACCAGGGACCCCCAGGATCAGGAAGGCACTGTGCCACACCCCCATGGCATCCCAAACCTGCAAGGACAGAGGACAAGGACTTGCAACCTGGTAGCAGTAGAGCTTCCCCCTTGGGAGCATCGTCCCTGCACGTGGAGTATCCCAGTACTCCAAGGAGGGAAGTTGCAGCCAGTGTAGATCCAGGACTAAGAGACTCAGAAGTGGCTCCATCGTGTCCTGTGCCCATCCTGTCCCAGACAGGTGTGGTGGAGGAAAAGATCCAGTTCCTTTGAGCAAACCAAGCCAAGCTGACCCTGTGGAGTGGATGTTCCACACTGTGCCCCCAGAAAGCCATGGAGCATCCCAACATCCCACTGGGATCTCACTCACCCTCCTCAGGAGGCCACATCCCAGAACAGCTTCCTCCAGCACGAAACATCCCTCCCTGGCCAGTCTGTTCCAGTGTAGGTGTTGCAGGACACTCTGGAGATGGGATTAGCTCCTTTGAAAATGGACAATGCTGCACAATCAGTACCAAATTCCTGCCTCCCATGTGGGCTGAGCAGCTGCCCCAGGACTACTGTGGACTCAGGGGACTGTGTGGCAACCAGAGTTATTTAATATCTTCATCAACGACACAGACAAAGGGGTCGAGGGCACCCCCAGCAGGTCTGCAGGTGACACCAAGCTGAGGGTGCAGTGACACAACTGGAGGATGGGGCCATCCAGAGGGACCTGGACAAGCTTGAGAAGTTCCCCCATGCTCTGCTCACAGATCTCTCCATCCTCCAGCCACACAACCAGAGCTGAGCATGGAACGGAGGGAACACAGCAGGCCATGTCACAGGGGTCCACATCTGTGCCTTCCCTCACAGGCTGAGTGTTCCTGCCTTGGGGCAGCCTGCAGACCCCTCTGCGTGAGGAGCTCTGCATTTGAAACCCCTCTTCGTGCAGAGCTGTGCCTTTCAAACTCCTCTGCATGGGGATTTGTGCCTCTCAAACCTCTCTTCATTGGGAGCTGTGCTGTTCAAACCTCTCTGCATGTGTATTTGTGCCTTTCAAACCTCTCTGCATGGGTATTTGTGGCTTTCAAACCCCTCTGTGTGAGGAGCTGTGCCTTTCAAACCCCTCTGAATGGGTGTTTGTGCCTTTCAGGCTCCTCTGTGTGAGGATCTGTGTCTTTCAGACCCCTCTGCATGGGGCACTGTGCCTTTCAGACCCCTCTGTATTGGGAACTCTGCCTTTTAAACCCCTCTGCGTGGGGATCTGTGCCCTTCTCCCCTCCCGGTTGCTCCAGCAGCCACCTCCTGGCCTGCAACTCCAGACCATCTGCACTGGCCCCACTCAGGAACCAAGGCAGAGACAGGCTTTGCAAGCAGAGATAATGTTTGGAGTCTACAGGAGGGCACTATCCTCAAAGATTTGGGGCTGGCACTGCCAGGGCACCCCTGATGTTACAGCCAGTCCTGCCCTCATCTCATCAGCCGGGGAAGGAGAGCTCATTCCCGAGGCTCCGGGGGAGTCGTGCCAAGGGCAGCTCTTAAACAAGGCTCGTGGGGGCTCCAAAGCCTCTCCAGCCCCTCAAGGAGCTGGAATTGCAGAGCCTCCTGCTCTTCCATACCCTCCCTGCACTGTTCTTGGGATGCTCCGCGGTCCTGCAGCACCACTCCCTGGAGATGAAGGGAAGGCACCGGCTGTGGGGCCAGGGAGGAGCCAGGGCAGAGGCTGCTCCAAAGGCTGCCTCTCCCTGCTGAGCTCTGCCAGCTCCGGAGGGAACCGATTCTCCTCTTGTAGCACCTGGATCGAGGAGGTGGGTGCGAAATTTGGCTGCCCGGGGTCAATCCATCACCATCCTGCCCTGCCAAGAGCATGGGCTGTGAATTCCTGCAGCCAGAGGGGAGTTACCCTTCCCCAAGGGAAAAGGACCCTGAATTCAACCTCAGGGGCTGCTCATGGTCTTGCACCAACACAGCCCTGGCAGGGACACCTTTCAGGTGCACCAGAGCTCCCTGTGCTGAGAGATCCCCAAGGACACCAGCAACAAATCCCACATCCACTCCTGTCCCAGCAGAGCATCCCAACACCTTTCACCTTTCAGGAGCACTCCAAGGCAGGACTGAGGAGCGCCTCCTTCTTGAGGGGTTCTGCCAAAAGCTGAGGCTCCCAGCCCTGAGCAGCTCTGTCCTGCAGGGAAAGGACTGGGAAATGTCCAGGGCAAACATGTGGGCATGGACAGCCCCAGCACAGGAGCCTGCAGAGGAAAGGGAAGCAGGAGCTTCTGCTCCTCAAAGCCTTGGGGACTGTGCTGGATGGGGAAAAATCCTCACTAAGCAGGGCCTAAGAAGGGAAAATCAACGAGGTCCAGCAAGTCCGTGGGGCTGAGATCAGCTCTCAGAATACAGCATGGGAAATCACTGCTCACTTATGAGCAGAACTCATCTCGCTCCCCAAGTCATCAAAGATCACAGACATTGGAGTTCAAATAAAAGAATGAGAGTTTGGGGGTATTTTTGGCTGCAAGTCAGCCAAATACACCAACCAACCTCCTGCCAGTGGCTCTGTCTGGGGTCTGCATGTCCATCCAAGCCCTGCTCTGTCCCTTTGGGCTCTCCTGCAGCCACCCAGAGACACAGAAGGGTTTGGGTTGGAGGCACCTTCAATCCCATCCCATTTCATCCCTAGGGACACCTTCCATAGACCAGGTTGCTCCAGCCTGGCCTTGGGCACTGCCAGGGGTGGGGCAGCCACAAACATCTGCTCTTCCCCTCTGGGAGGTGGTTCCTGGGAGAGGAATCACCACTTTGCTGTAATCGAGAGCTCACAGGATAAACCAGCAGAGCTGCTGACACCGACACTCCCACCCTGCTCCTCGTGCTGCCTTGGCCATTCCTGGTGTTCTCTCCCCTGTGCCCCCCCATCCCTGTGGAATTCCTGAGCTCCCACTCCCAGGTTTCAGCACCAGCGCTGGGGCTGGAATACAAAACA
Organism: Acropternis orthonyx; assembly: GCA_035583155.1. Lineage (NCBI taxonomy): Eukaryota > Metazoa > Chordata > Aves > Passeriformes > Rhinocryptidae > Acropternis > Acropternis orthonyx. The sequence continues at coordinate 302,864 of JAWWEU010000076.1, read as the reverse complement.
TTCCAGGAGGTCAGAGCAGAGGATGTGCAGGAGGTGGTGATGATATCCCCGCACAGGGACGAGTCTGCAGCTCTTAGCAAGGCTGGCAGGAGCCTCCTGGTGTTCCAGGGCAATCCCAAAGTCCCTCAGGCTCCAAACCCCAGCGTTCAGCTCCTTCCATCAATCCTGGCCTCTGTGCTTGTGGGGCAAGGAGAAAACCTCCCCTGCTCAGGTGAGACCCCACCTGCAGCTCAGGGGCCCCACAGGAGGAGGAGGAGGTGGAGCTGCTGGAGAGAGCCCACAGTGAGGGATGACCTTGCACAGCCTTCAGATGTGCCAACTGCAGCAGGCAGGGATGGGCATTCAGGGCCTGCCTGGGCTTCCCTCTCCAAAGTGAACACTTACTCGTGGTAGATTTTACAGAATTATGGTTTAATTTCCTAATCTCCAGTTTGTCTGTACAAGATTTTACAGAACGTAATCCAAAGGAACATCTCAGCCCAACGGAAGGGTTTGGCTCTCTGAGGATCCAGGGAATTCGAGTCTTTGATCTATTCTGTCCAGTCCCCTGGATGCTGCCACCTTTGGTGCTCAGGCTGTGCCACCCTCCTACACTCTCCAGAACATTTTGCTCCTCCTCTCAGTGATGGAATCCCCCTGCCGTGGCAGAAAGTCTCTGCTGGTACCTCTTATTTCTGGTCGGACATGAAAGACTTTCAACCTCTTTTTGCATCAGGCAAAGCCATCCCAGCAATGCCATGAGAGAGGGGCAGTGAGGATGCAAAGGTGGCACAGCCTTTCTGCCAGCACATGCTGTAGGTTTGCTCTGCTCACACTGATACAGCTGGTGGTGGATTTCTAGTCCTTCCCATCAGGGCATTTTCACTGGGCCAGGCTGGTCTGGGAATTTCTCTCTTGCCCAGATAAAATGAGCAGGCAGATATTTTGAACTTAGAGTTTAAGGAAAATAATATGCTTAGCTGCTACTGGTAGTGCAACACATGCAGATCTGCTTCTCCCAGGAGTAGGAAGCCTGCTGAGAGTCCCATGGAATCCAAAGGGATTGTTTGGCCTTGGAAAACCACATGGGAAAGGCCAATTTCAGAGATCTTTGGTGTCCAGAAATATCCCTGTTGCAGCCCGACAGCAGGTCAGGTGTGGTGGGATGGTCTTTCCTGCCTGTGCTCTCCATGGAAAGCTTCCTTTTCCCTCTCATCTTCTGTGTTCCCAAAGCTTCTAATCTGTGTTTTAAAGGTCTAGTGGAAAGCCATGATCAGGACAAAAATACAATTTCCTGAAAGCTTTTTCCCCCTGATTTTGACTACAAGGCAGCATCGTGTTCAAAATGCAAAATAAACCCCTCAGACTATAATGAACATCTGAAATTAAGTGCACAGGCTTAGTATGGGTCAGTCCTCACTAAAACCTCATCCACAGGGTAGTGCAGGGATGTTCTCAGGAGGGTCACACTACAGGGTGGAGTCTGAAAGTAAGAGAAGAGAAATAGTTCATTATTTTAATGAAAGGGATGATAAATTGTCTGAAAGGCTCCTTGGAAGGGCCAAAAAGGTCAATATCTGCAAAAGGATGACTGGGTTGATCCTTGTGGGTCCCTTCCAACTGTGGATTTAATTGACCAATTTCTCCACTTCTACGATCCCACTGAGGTATTTTTGCATTCAAAAGAAAATATTTGACTCAAAATCAAGGACATTTCACTGAGTGCAAACACCAGCGATATTTATCCACAAGTGTATCCATCCTCAGTGAATCCCACTGCTCTGCACTCACATCAGGACTCTGACCACGTCCCTCTCTTTCCTCCCTTCCCCGTTGTCTTTGGCCACCAAACCCCAGCTGTTCCCTCACTCCTTCCCCTCCCTCTGCACATCTGCAGGATCTTAATTCCACAGCTCCTGCACTGGAGACAAACCTAACCAAGAGATTATCCTATCCAAAGACCACGGGCTTGTTCTGCCTAAAAGATTTGCTCAGGGTCAACCAAAACCTCCTGTAGAAATCAAGTGCTTTTCTCACATCTACCTTTTAATTTCTACTTCTGTCCCATATTGATCAGTTCAGTGAAGCAGGGGGACCATTTTTGAGGCACTTGGCAGCAGTGACACCCCTTGGCACCCCCAGGGGAGGAAGATCCCTGCAGGTTTTACCTTTGATGGCGAGGAAGGCTCTGCTGAAGGCACACCCCACTTCATTGGTGGCTTCCACCATATATTCTCCTGCATCCTGTTTGGTGACCCCCGGGATGACCAGGGAGCAGACTCCGAAGTCGTTCGTGCAGAAATAGTTTGGATCTTTGGAGAGGTCTCTGCTGTCCTTGTACCAGGTGATTTTTGGGGGAGGGTAGCCCCCAACTGCACAGCTCATGTGACACTCACTCCCTGTCACCACCACGTGGGGCTTCAGCGGGACGAGGAATCTTGGGTGCTGGTTTTGATTAACTCCCCTGTATTTTGGGGCTTTGACTCGGAATTCAGCTGGAAAAAAACCAAACAGCAACACACCAACTCACCCTCAGAAACAGCTCCCAGCAGTGAAGTTGGGGTTGGCAGGACTGGTTGTCAGTCAGACACACTTGGTTGTGCAAACGCCAGGGATCCTGTGCCCCCGTGGATTGCAACCTGTGCTGCTTCTCAGATTACCCAGAAATTTAACTCTGAAGTCAGAAACTTTGGTTTCTACAAAACTTAAGCCTTAGATTTTGCTGGGAATTAATTTTGTGGCTAATTGCACCATGCAAGGGCTGGGAATGGAGGTCCCTGCAGAAAGGACAAGCCCTCCCTGCCAAACTGGAATTCCTCAGGGCATCTCTGTGCATTCCTGTCCTGGGCAACTAAATCATCCCAGGGGGAAAGACCCACTTCAGGACAGGGTGTTGGAAGAAACCAAGCACAACAACACTTAAAATACTTATAAAAGCTGTTTTTACCCTTTGTTTTTCTGATCCTCCAAGGCTGCACGGTTTCTGAGGGAGCACTGGCTCCCAGGCTGTTCTTTGCCACCACCCTGAAGAAGTAATCCTGGCCTGGGATCACAGTGGTGAAGGTGAACTTGTTGTTGTAGATCAGGTCCCCCAGCACGTGCCACAGGCCCCTCTGGGACTCCCGTTTCAGGACGGTGTAGTACAGGTTCTTTTCCCACTTCTCGGATGCTGATGGTTCCCAGGTCACTGTCACCGTGTTGGGCACATTCTCCTCCAACCGAAGGGGTCCAGGAGGCTGTGGGATATCTGTGAGGTGAGGGCAAATAATGTCACAGGTGTAGGGACAGTGGCACTGTCCAGAACCCTAAAAACCTGCAGGTTGTTCCATGGGGGCTCAGGAAACACCCTGGGCATTGGAAGGGGCAAAATTTGATTCCTTCTCCAGGATCACAAACTAATTTGCTATGGGCTGAGCTGCTGCTGCAGAACATCTGCACTGCTGCTCCCCTGCCCTTCTTGCAGGAAGGAGAGGGGGGTGGTACAGCTGAGGTGTTGTCCCTCCTGGGGACACAGCTCGGAGAGCAGCTGTAGCGGTGGCTCAGTGTTCCACAGACTCCTCAGTGACCCCCTCGGGCTCTTCCAGAGAGCAGGAACTGCTCCTGGAATTTGCACTGTCCATCTGTGGGACCTGGCGTGGCCCTTTTCACTCTGGAAGTACAGTTTTAATCAGCATATTGCTCTGTCCTGCAGACATGGCCAAGTGATGTCACAAAGTGGCCAGACTGAATCCCACAGAAAATTATACCCTGGTTCTCCCTGTGCCCGAATGGCCAAAGTGCATCACAGCTCACCCTGCCAAACTCAGCTTGTTCCCTGTTTCCTGGTCACAGAAAATCACAGAATCTGAGGCTGGTTTGGGTTGGAGGGAACTCAAAGCTCATCTCATTCCACTCCCTGCCATGGGCAGGGACACCTTCCACTAGCCCAGGTCGCTCCAAGCCCTGTCCAGCCTGGCCTTGGACACTTCCAGGGATGGAGCAGCCACAGCTTCTCTGGGCAGCCTGTGCCAGGGCCTGCCCACCCTCCCAGGGAAGGATTCCTTCCCAATATCCCACCTAACCCTGCCCTCTGGCAGTGGGAAGCCATTCCCTGTGTCCTGTCCCTCCATCCCCTGTCCAAAGTCCTCTCCAGCCTCCCCTGGAGCCCCTTTAGGCACTGGGAGGGGCTCTCAGCTCTCCCTGGAGCCTTCCCTTCTCCAGGTGTGACCCCCAAGTTCTCCCAGCCTGCCTCCAGAGCAGAGGGGCTCCAGCCCTTGGGGCATTTCCGTGGCTTCCTCTGGACTTGCTCCAGCAGCTCTTTGTCCTTATTCTGTTGTTCCCCAGGGCTGGAGGCAGCTCTGCAGGGGGGTCTCACCTGAGGGGGCAGAGGGGCAGAATCCCCCCCTGTCCTGCTGCCCCTGCTGTGGGGTCAGCCCAGCAAACACGGCCAGGGCATGTCCAGCCTCTCACCCAACAACACTCCCAAGTCCTTCCCCTCGGGGCTGCTCCCAATCCCTTCATCCCCCAGCCTGGATTGACACTGGGACTTGCTGGTACACACAGATGGCAGTGGGTTACCTGTAATTTGCACCTGGAAGCTGAAGGTCTCCCTCTTCCCCACCCCGTTCTGCAGCTCCACGCTGTAGGTGCCGCTGTGGGCGAGCTCGGCTGCCCCGATCAGCAGCTGGGTGGTTCCATCCTCAGTTTTTATGGCAGCTCCGTTGGGAAGGGGCAGCCCATCCTTTAACCAGATCACCACCGGGGCTGGAGATCCCTGTGAAGAACAACACGAGTCACAGCCTGCTTATTTCACCTCCAGATTGTGTCTTTGCATCTCTGGTTTCATTGTCTTGTCCCAAATATGGATCTACACGACACAAATATGGATCTGGGATGGACCGAAGAGCCCTGATGTGCTCTGGAGTTTCCTTGTAACTGTTTTCTTTCTCAGTGTCTTTTAAGGACGTTTTTGCAGTAAAATGTTCAGAGCAATGTCAGCCAAAGTATTCTGTACCAAGAACAGATGGCACCAGGAATTAATATTTTCTACTTTTTAAAAAAGATCTGTTGGGTTTGGAAAGAAAAAACATCCTCGAAGCCTTTATTTCCCTTGTGCCCCCTTTGGTCTCAATTCTCCCAGAGGTCAGGAGAAAAGGTCAGGAAATACCACACTTTGCCTTCATCAACCTCTTTCTGATACCCCAGACTTTACAGGATCCCAGGATCACTGAGGTTGGAAAAGACCTCCAAGGTCCTCCAGTCCAAGCTGTGCCCAATCCCCACCTTGTCCCCCAGCCCAGAGCACTGAGTGCCACATCCAGTCCTTCCTTGGACACCTCCAGGGATGGGGACTCCAAACCTCCCTGGGCAGCCCCTTCCAATGCCTGGAAACCCTTTCAGTGAAGAAAAACCTTTGTTGTTCCCAGCTGACTCCAAAGCCCCCGGGATTTCTGTCAGTGCCTCACAGAGTTTCAGTCCTGTTGCTTAGTGAGACAAACAGCTCCTAAAAATGCTGCCCCAGGGCCTTCTGAGGGAGTCAGAGGGAAAACACTGATTTTCTAAAGTCTGACAGAGCATCAGGACATGATGATCGTGTTGCTAAGGTTGGATGGACAGCTTTGTGCCTTGTTGGCAGAGTTAATGCATGACCACAGCCCCATAAAACACTAATGCCAACAGTGACGGCTGAATTCCTGCTCGTGCTCTCCTCACCTGGGAAGTCCACACAGCAGGGATTTGCGCAGTGCTGTGTAAACTGAATCCCATGACATGGAAGCAGGAGCTCAGTTTTCATGCCTGCTCCTGCCTTAGAGCATAAAACCAGGCAGGGAATTCTCCAAACACACGGAACACGCACCTCAAAGGGAATGTCCACCCGGACGGTGTTTCCTGCTTTCACAACCAGAGGGTTTTTCACCGTGTCATCGATTAATAACCTGGGAGGGACTGGAAAACACAGGGGTTGCACTAAAGAACTGTAATTAATGCAGTCACTGGTGACAGTCCCACGTGGTGGATATCCCAGTGCCTTCTCCACAGAAGGGCTGGGGCTGGGAAGGAGCTCCATGATAAAAAAGCTGCCTGATTCACTCCCAGACTTTGCCCCTTCCAAATTCCATTGCTATTTATTTACTACCATGACTAAACGAGGAGAAATGATGTAAAAATACAGTCACAGCTATCTCTGTACTCATCTGGTGTCTCAGTCACAGAGAAATTGGCTCTTTCACACCCTTTGCCCTATCCCAGGGATGATCTTTTATGTTCAACAACATCTGGGGAAAAGGAAATTCCAAGGGACACTTATAAAATATACTTGCAATACAGAAAACCCACAGGAAACCAGCCTGAGTTTATTTAAAATAGTATCCTTCCAGTATTCTAAATCTTTTTGGCTTTTAATCAATATAATATACTATTTTATTTGGCATTTTTCTAAATATGCCAAATACAGGAGTGCTAAATTTAATGTTTCCAGTATAAAAGTGAAAAACCTGCTTCCCAGATGGACTTATTTTATCTGTTTATTGATTGATTATAGAGATTTTCCCTTAGGCCCCGAGTTAGGGAAGATGGATCCCTCACAGAATCATCTCTTCCTTCTGTAATTCTGCAACATTCCCAAACAGCAGGGGAAAAAAAGCTGAGCTACAGATTGTAAACCAAAATGGAAAAGTGGAAATGGTGAAAACTTCCAAACTAGACAAATAAAAAGTAAAATAAAGCATCCAAAACCCAACCTAAAAATTGTGATTTAAAGGGAATGAAATACGACTCTTTGTTCCACAAACCTCTATAGAAATAGACTGAAAACTCTATTTTTACCTTAAAAAATAGAGTGGATAGCATGGATAGGGATAAGGGGCATGGGGTTTCTGTCTGGTGGCTGTGGCAGGGCTCCCTACAAGGGGCCAAATGCAAGTCCAAGGGGAAAATAAGAGTTTGGGGGCTTCTTTTATCCTGCTGGCTCTCCAACAGCATCATAGAAATATGCAAATTCATATCAAATATCAGTGAAATAGCCAGAATTTCCTGGTGAGGTGCCCAGCCAACAGCAGAGTGCAGAGGGGCAGGGTGATGCTCATCCCTCTGCTCTTCTGGGACGTGCAAGAAGCTCATCCCAGCGACCCACGGAGCTCTCTGCTCCTGCTCCCCGTGCCCCTGACTCACCCACGGGCGCAGCAGCCTCCACGGAGGCCTCAAGCTCCGTGGCTTCTCCTGGCCCGCTGTCATTGAGGGCTCTCACACGGAGGAAATACTTCTCCTTGGCCTGGAGCCCTTTGAGCGTGCACGTGGTGGCCTCTGCGGGCAGGGTGAGGCACCTGCTCCAGCTGGGGCTGTGGCAAAGCCTCATCTCCACCTCGTAGCCTTTCACGTCATTCCCGTCTTTGACTTCAGGTCTGTTCCACGTCAGGGTGATGCTGGTGCTGTTGCAGCTGCTCACTTTGAGGTCCTGCACTTGGCCTGGAGATTCTGAAAGGAGAAATTTCGTTTGAAGTACTCTTCTAATCTTTCTGTCCACTCATTTCAGTCACTTCCCAAGGTTCCCCAAACATTCTTGGAGCTTTCTGGGTATCCACCCTGCTGTCTTGTCCATGCCTTGTCCTGGATCTCCAAAGCTGGATCCAGGTCCCTGCTCCTGCCAGCCCTGCAGTACAGTCCACACCACCTCCAGCATGGTCTGCAGCCCCTCCGGAATCCCCTACACTGCCCATAACCCCACACAGGGAACCTGCAACCCCACGGGAAATACTCCCATCCCTTCCCCGAGCTGATTCTCAGCCGTGAAACATCCCCCAGTGATTAGATCTTTGTGTTCACACGCATTTACGGAGCATTTAAGAACAAGTTCTCTCCTCTAACAGCCCCAGCCTGTGCTCAGCTCCCCCAGGGGCAGCAGGACAGGGCACTTACTCGTGGGGTCCCGTGCAAAGACAGGCTGTGAGGGGTCACTGGCGTCCCCTGTGCCGGCAGCGTTGACAGCGGCCACGCGGAACTCGTACTGCACACCCTTCTTCAGGCTGGTCACCCTCAGCTTCTTGTCTGCAGCAAGGGAAGGAGGGTGTTGGCTCAGGTGAGACGCTTCCCCAGCAGGAGAGGGGAGACAACAACCTTATTCCAGGGGGAATTATGGACTGAGTAATTCTCAGGAGACAGGAATGCTGTCATTGATTCCCCTTCCCTATCCAAGTGCATGTGTACTCCTGGGATGTGTTCGTTGTACCCCCTTCAGAATCAAACAACAATTGAATCACAGAATAATGAAATCATTAAGGTTGGAAAAGACCTCCGAGGTCCTCCAGTCCAACCTGTGACTGGTCCCCACCTTGTCCCCCAGCCCAGAGCACTCAGTGCCATGTCCAGTCCTTCCTTGGACACCTTCAGGAGTGGGGACTCCAAACCACCCTGGGCACTCCCTTCCAGTGCTTGACAACCCTTTCCATGGAGAAATTCCTCCTGATGTCCAGCCTGATCCTCCCCTGGCACAGCCTGAGGCCGTTCCCTCTCCTCCTGTCCCTGTTCCCTGGGAGCAGAGCCCGATCCCACCTTTTTGCCTTTCCTGTCAGGGAATCCTGGAGAGGGAGAAGGTCCTCCCTGAGCCTCCTTTTCTCCAGGCTCAGCCCCCCCAGCTCCCTCAGCTGCTCCTGCTGCTCCAGCCCCTTCCCCAGCTCCGTTCCCTTCCCTGGACATGCTCCAGCCCTTCCATGTCTTCTTAAATTGGAGGGTGCAGAACTGGACACAGCACTCAGGGTGCAGCCTCAGCAGTGCTACTGAGAGCTGCTAAGCTAGAGAAAGGATATATATTGCTTTGCCTTGTGGGATGACCCTATACTCTTCCATACTCCTCTGAGAAGTCCTGACCTGCCCCTGACAGGAGAGGTTCCTGCAGTCAAACCACCCTCTGGAGCTCGTACACATCAGTTGGGTTTCTTTACATCCCTTGCATTTATAAAGTCCTGTGCGTAGGACTAAGGACAGCAGGTCTGCATGGGAAGGCTTTAGCTCCAGAAACTGGAGACATCAGTAGATCCACAGAGGAGCTGCACCCCAGGCTGCAGCAGGAGCTTCTCTGTGCCCTTCTCCAGCCACGTGCCTGCACACAACGCAGAAAACACCCCAATCCTGCACCCAGGCTCAGCCGTGCCCAGACCAAGAGCTGGTTTGCTGTGGCACAGCCAGGAAACCTTAGCTGGGACTAAAATGCAGTTGTGAGAAAACACACACACTGGAGCTGAGAGAAATAAGAGGCAAAACTTCAGACAGAGTAAGGGGGTTGTGGTCAGGCTCAAGAATTCCAGGGGTGAAACACTGACATGAAAAGGTGTAAGATCCTAAGCCACTCCCGAACCCAGATGACCTTTTTGCCTTGTCAAGTCTTTCAGCCTGTTCCAGGATTCAGGATAATCACCTTTGACAGGCCCACTGGTGACGGGCAGCCAGGTCACGGTGCCCTTCTTGCGTTTCTGAACGATGTATCCCACAATTTGGGAATTGCCAGCTTTACGAGGTGCTTTCCAGGATATTGTGATGCTGTCCCTGCTGGCACTGATGATCTCAGGAGGGTCTGGGGCACCAGGGGAAGCTGGGAAGAGATTAGGTACCATTATTAGCAAGCATATTTTTATTGCAAAGTAAGAGGATGTTCTGTGTCATTTCTTCTTCCATCTTCCCCAAGGTATTTGTATGGATGTGCTTTGAAAACCTGTCTGAGATGTGGAGCTGGAGATCCTGTTCCCCACACAACCTGGATCCAGCATGGACCTTGTTCCTGAATTTTGGTTTCACAAACGACCTGCTGTCATCAGGACTGACAATTCCGCTGCCAGCCAGTGGAGTGAGGTGTGTCATTCTTACACGGTAGGAAAAGTCAGCATCATTCGTGCTTTTAATGACAGAAACTGGTACCAGATTGAATTTTCCCTGCCCTCTGCTAAGGCTTTCATAATCATGGGAATGAGAATGCGGAAAGAACTAGAATAGGGCATTGCTGTCTCTCTAGTACGGCATTTGTGCCCATGGAAATACTGTTCTAGTGCTTAAATTCATTGCATAACAAGGAATATATTCAGCTGTTTGGAAATCAGGCCAATGGAGTGGCCGTGCTGAGAAATGTGGAACACATGGAGACACTGGAAAGGCCTCACAGTGTTCCCTCTGTAGCCACACCAGGAAGAATTTCCTTTGATCTGGATGCATTTTGCATTTCCCCTCTGAAATTTGCTTTCCAGGATGCAGCATAACCAAGAAGGCAACCCCATCCCAGCATCACCAGAGCCTACAACCCTCTGCTGGTCACACTGATTTGCGTGAAGATTCCACAGCCACAACCCAGGTTTAGATCCGTGGCAACATCCAAAATGCCACAAGTTTTCTTTGGTGCCAGCTTCGATAATGAATTTCCCAGTCAGGCTTAGGAAATAGGAAAAGTCCTCCCTACCTTTACCAAGAGCCTTCACTTCCCCTGATTCCAGCGCGTCGCTCGTTCCCTCCGCGTTCTTGGCTCTCACCCTGAAGTAGTAGCTCGTGTCTTCATCCACTTTGTTAGTCGTGAAGGTGGTGCAGCTCCTGGGGGTTTCTCCCAAAGTTTCCCACTCCTTCTTGCCCACTTGCTGCCTCTCCACGATGTACCTTTGCACTGGTTTGCCCCCTTCGTCCTTCGGGGGCCGCCACTGGATGGTGATGTCGTTTGCAGGGCCCTGCGCGATTTTGATGGGTCCTGCGGGTGGCTGCGGCTTGTCTGGAAAGATGGACAGGGAGGTGATGAGGTGGCTCCAGAGCTGGGTTTGGAGCAGACACTGCCTCTTGCTCACCAGTCTCTTCCTGGTGGGATACAGGCACAACTGCCTCTTCCAAACTTCCCCTCCTCTGGTGGAAGTGGGGAGCCAAGCCCTCGCTCTCCCTGGGCCAGCTGTTCCCAAAGGAACTGCACCAATTCAGCTGGATAATACAGGAAGAACGTAATTTCTGGTGTCCCAAAAGGGCCCAGACATTTATGGCAGGGCTGAGTCGATGATCTGTTTCAGAGCTGCATGTTGTGCCCAGCCCCACCTCCCACAGCCTCACACCACTCAAAACTCAGCTGCTGAGGCTGTGAAAAACCAAACCAGGGTTGTGTCCCCTCGTACTAAAGGGTGGGAAGCACATCAGCAACCTTTCCTTGTGCCCTAATTTAGTGGCAAAATACAGTCTTGTTCCTCTTGGAATGCCCAGTAGTTCCAAATGAGACTGTCAGCAGTGCCAGAGGGTTCCCTGCCCAAGCTTAGCACCCAAAGCCACACTGGATTTGCAGGGCTCTTACCAATCACCACGAGCTTTAAGTTGATCTCCAGGACGCCGCTGTCGTTCTTCAGCCTGACCTTGTAATCCCCACAGTCTTTCCTCTGGCAGCTGGGGATGGACAGCATGGTGAAGGTGTCTGTTTTATCCACACGGATCCTCGTGTCGTCCGCCAGTTCCATCTTGTCCTTGAGCCACGTGGCCCTGACGGGCAGTCGGCCCTCGAAGGGGATCTTGAGCTTCACCCCCTGCCCGGCCTTGGCCACCATGGGAACACAGGTCAGGTTTTTGAGAAGCATCTTGTCAACCTGTGGAGGGTCTAATCAGGTGACAGAAGGTCATTAAAAAGTGTGACTGGGAGAGGACAAGGCTCGCCTCGGACGGAAGGGCTCCCTCAGGGTGCTGGTAACAACTCTTAGAACCTCCCAACACTTGGACATTTAGTTTCATGCTCAGGGATTCACAAACATGTGCTTTGCTACGGGTTAATTATCACAAGGTTTTGTGGTGTCCCACTGTCCTTCCACTGGAGAAAGGTTCTCATCAGCAACACCCTAAACACAAGGAGGAAGGATCTGCTCTGAGAAAGTGTTGTGTGCACCCCAAAATCTCTGAGTTACTAAGAGAAGCTCCCTGGTTAAATTCGTAAATACAAAATGCACCCTCCTCTACAAAACCATCTCCCATTTATCTCGCAATTCTATATGATAACGTTATCTCAATAACCAACTGTTGGTCTCTGATAAAATAAACTACAGTTTGCAAATTAAAAGTCCATCCGGGTGGTTTGAATAGACTCACCTTCAACAAAAATTGAAGCTTCAGTTTTTACATCCCCACCTTCAAACCTGTATTTCCCAGCATGAGTATCTTCGGCTTTGTTAATAATTAGTTTGTGGACTAGACCTTTCTTCTCAAACACGACTCCTTCCATGCTTGTCAACTACAAGGTAAAGGACAGAGACTCACTCTTTAATTGAAAAAAGGGGAACAAAGCAATCCAAACTGAACCTGGTACAAGCATTATCAACATACTCCCCTCAAAGTCCATGAAAATAGATGTTAGTTCAATCTCCAAGCTCTCTCTTTCTGTTCTTAATGACAAAACCTTTGATCAGTGGTTGAATATGACATCTCAGAAGTCCTACAGGATCCCACGACTGGAATACTCTCCAGTGTTCTTTTGGAACATGGAATATCTCCCAAAGGATATGGAATACAGAATAACCAGGTGGGGGCTGGTCTCTTCTCCCGGAAAACAAGTGACAGGACAAGAGAAACGGCCTCAGGTTGTGCCAGGAGAGGTTTAGGCTGGATATTAGGGAAAATTTCTTCAAGGAAAGGGTTCTCAACTTTGGCACAGGCTGCCCAGGGCAGCGATGGAGTCACCATCCCTGGACGTGTTCAAAAGGCCTGTGGATGTGGCACTTCAGGACACGGTTTGGTGGTGAAGGTGGTGGTGGTGATGGGTTTGAGGCTGGACTTGATCTTAGAGGTCTTTTCCAGCCTAAACAAACCTCTGATTCCATATAATGTCTGTGCTTGACCTTAAGCACTGATTTGAACACTCTCCATGTTATGCCAGCCTGAAGGATCCTTTGAAGACTTCTCCCTTCCTTTTGGCATTTTCCTCTCATTCACCAAGGAAAAGAAAAAGGGTTGCATTGGAAAGAAGTGGCCACATCATCTCCATCCATGAGAAAGAATGGAAAATGCCTGTTGTCAGTAGGAATGGGAATGTCTTGTAGCAGGAATGGGGAGAGATCTTGCTGGGTTTCTGTCAAGAAATAGATGCCCCATCCCTGGGAGTGTCCAAGGACAGGGCTTGGAGCAACCTGGGCTAGTGGAAGGTGCCCCTGCTCATGGCAGGGGGGTGAAACAAGGTGGTCTTTAAGGCCCCTTCCAACCCAAGCCATTCCGGAATTCTGTGATTCCATGAATCCTTGCAGGGCCGCACTCAGACTGCAGAGGGCCGGCAGACGGGAGGACACCTTGACACGACCCTTGGAGCCAGAGAGCGGAGCATTTCTAACCCAAGAAAGCGGGAAGGGAAAGGACACCCACCTTCAGGCCATCTTTAAACCAGGCTCCTGCCACGTCGTCCTTGCTGACCGTGCAGGACAGCTCAGCCGGCTCCCCCTTCACCACCCGGACCGTGGCCAGCTGTTTGTTGAGGTAACAGCGTGGTACTGAAGGTCAGAGGGAAGTGGAGAGGACATGGAAATGGATGTGCATGTGAAGAGAAAACAGGGCTTTTTCACATGTATATCCTGTGGTCATGGCGGGGTTTTGTGCCAGCTGGGCACACTCACTGCTCTGAAAGGGACGTGCCAACCGGCTTGCACATGGCACATCAACCTCATGGGCAGTGGGTTCCTCACAAATCACATTATCCAGCTACAGACCTGCTGCTTGATGTCTGTGCTAATTGTCTTGGCTTCCTCTACAGTCAGGGGGGAAGAACTGGCTCCTGCAGTGTGTGGATGTGCTGCTTCCTCGTCTTCCTCAGCACTGACCAGACATGAGGCTGCCCAACCACGGCCCCCTGCACAGCCCCAGGAACATTGTTCTCCCCCCCTGTATTCCTCTTTCCCTTCCCAAGTTCTTCTGCATTAACAACCTCATGCCCTCTCTAATAAACACCCCACTCCTTCCCCAGGAACTCCAGTTTTGATGATTTTTACTTCCTTATTTATATTTGTGTTCTGTTGCCCTGATAATCCCTACCTTGTCTTCAGTCCCATCAGGTGAATATTCCCCTTTTGGTTATACCTTTGAAATTTCTCTTTTCTGCAGTTTTTACACAGTGGGGCCCCAGGCCCTACTCAAACAGCTGCAAACACATTAGTCCCCTCTTACCATATGAACACCTTATTATTTCTGATGTTCCCAGAGAAAAAAGCTCTTTACATTACAATCCAATATAAGCAGGCACTTTACATTAGGCCCAATGTACAAATTAATCCAAGAGAAGGAAAGATTTGTTCCCAGAATGTGGAAAACCGCAGTTCTTTCACTCAGTGTCAGAAAAATAAAGTGAGGCAAGAAGTTTTAAGTTGTAACAATGTCAAAGAAATATGATGATGTTCCCTGAAACTTTACAGGAACTGTTTTGTTCCACGTGGATGTGAAACATGTTTGAACCAACAGATGAGACCTGGTTTAGAACATTTAAGCAGGGATTCTTTAGACTTTGAAGGGAGTTTAATCAGAGCAAATTGTGTAAGATAAACAGCAAACCAGGGGAAGGATTAGGAACAGGTCACACAGTACCAAATTTCTCCATAGAGCTCTGTTTGTCTGAGCCCTAAAATCCCACTGCTTTGCAGGATCAGGAATGTGAGCATCAAAATGCAGAGCCCAGGAGTCACCAGTGAACACACCCACGTACCTTTGAGATCATCCAGGCAAGACCGTCTTTTCTGGCTCGTACTTTCCGCTTTGCTCAGGAGATCATTTGCTTTAATATCCAAGTCAGGTTCCTCATGTTTCTGGTTTGTTGGAGGAAGTCCACCAACAACACCTGACATCTGACCAAAACTCGATGGACCTTGACCAAACCGCCCTGAGCTACTCCCATCAGCAGGTCTATTATGGGATTTACTCCCTGCCCCTCCAAAGGCAGAGTTTTTGCCATAAAGGGAGCCCAACTGGCCTAAATCTCTGCCCTCCCCCCTGGCATCTCCTTGACCTGCCAGTGACCCTCTGTCATCAGCTGAACCTTTGTTCCCTGATCCTCTGACATCCCTGGCAGTGCCCTTTCCATATTCACCACCTGCCCCACCAGCACCTTCCACACGTCCTTTACCACGGAATGAATCCCTTTCATCCCCTCCCTGTCTCC
Organism: Acropternis orthonyx; assembly: GCA_035583155.1. NCBI lineage: Eukaryota > Metazoa > Chordata > Aves > Passeriformes > Rhinocryptidae > Acropternis > Acropternis orthonyx. Next base: position 287,785 of record JAWWEU010000076.1, on the reverse strand, counting down.
CAGCACCGCCCACACCAGCCCTGGCTCCAGCTGATCCCATGTCCTTGCCGTAGGGAGACCCAGCACCCCATACAGCAGAGCCACCAGCACCCCCACCTTCCATGGAAAAGCCCTCTCCTCCTGCTCCACCTGGATATCCTGGAGCTCTGCTCAGCACCCCATCCCTGCCACGCTGAGATCCCATCGCTCCCTCACCTCCAAAAGGAAAATGAGCAGCTCCTGCCACAGCTCCAGCTGGGAGACCATCCTTTCCATAGGGAGACCCAACTCCTCCTGCACCAGATCCACCACCAACCCCTGTTCCAACTAGGAGACCATCCTTTCCATAGGGAGACCCAACTCCTCCTGCACGAGCTCCACCACCAACCCCTGTTCCAACTGGGAGACCATCCTTTCCATAGGGAGATCCAACTCCTCCTGCACCATCTCCACCACCAACCCCTGCTCCAACTGGGAGACCATCCTTTCCATAGGGAGACCCAACTCCTCCTGCACCAGATCCACCACCAACCCCTGCTCCAACTGGGAGACCGTCCTTTCCATAGGGAGACCCAACTCCTCCTGCACCAGCTCCACCACCAACCCCTGCTCCAACTGGGAGACCATCCTTTCCATAGGGAGACCCAACTCCCCCTGTACCGGCTACACCAGCCCCACCAGCCCCAGCTGGGAGACCATCCTTTCCATAGGGAGAGCCAATTCCCCCTGCACCACCAGCTACACCAGCCCCACCAACACCTGCTCCAGGTGGGAGACTATCCTTTCCATAGGGAGAACCAGCTCCCCCTGCACCAGCCATACCAACCCCACCAACCCCTGTTCCAGCTGGAAGACCATCCTTTCCATAAGGAGACCCAACTCCTCCTGCACCACCAGCACCAACATCAGCTCCAGATGTGAGACCATCCCTTCCATAGGGAGAACCAACTCCCCCTGCACCACCAGCTACACCAGCACCAGCCCCACCAGCTCCAGCTGGGAGACCATCCATTCCATAAGGAGAGCCAATTCCCCCTGCACCACCAGCTACACCAGCCCCACCAAGCCCTGTTCCAACTGGGAGACCATCCTTTCCATAGAGAAGACCAACTCCTCCTGCACCAGCTCCACCAAGACCAGCCCCAGCTTGGACACCATCCTTTCCATATGGAGCTCCAAATGCCCCTACACCCGAACCACCAGCACCACCAGCACCTGCTCCAACTGGAAAACCATCCTTTCCATAAGGAGCCCCAACTGCCCCTGCACCAGCACCACCAGCAGCTCCAACACCAGCCCCAGATGGGAGACCGTCCTTTCCATATGGGGATCCAAATCCCCCTGCACCAACAGCCCCTGCTCCTCCAGCCGGGAAACCATCCACTCCATATGGAGATCTAGCACCTCCAAAACCACCACCTGCAGCTCCACCAATGCCTGGTCCAGCAGGGAGACCATCCTTTCCATAGGGAGAGCCAATTCCCCCTGCACCAGCACCACCAGCAGCTCCAACACCAGCCCCAGTTGGGAGACCATCCTTTCCATAGGGAGCTCCAAATCCCCCTGCACCAGCAACATCTGCTCCAGCTGGGAGACCATGCTTTCCATAAGTAGATCCAACACCTCCAAAACCACCACCTGCAGCTCCACCAGTGCCGAGACCAGCAGGAAGGCCATCTTTTCCATATGGATATCCAAATCCCCCTGTACCAGCACCACCAGCACCACCAAGACCAGCCCCAGCTGGTAGGCCATCCTTTCCATAGGGAGAACCAACTCCCCCTATACCAGCTACACCAGTTCCATCAACACCTGCTCCAGCTGGGAGACCATCCTTTCCATACAGAGATCCAACACCTCCTGCACCACCAGCTGCAGATCCACCAACACCTGGTCCAGCAAGAAGACCATCTTTTCCATATGGATACCCTGCACCAGCACCACCAGTACCAGCCCCAGCTGGGAGACCATCCTTTCCATAAAGAGCCCCAAATCCCCCTGCACCAGCTCCACCAGCACCTCCAACACCAGCTCCAGCTGGGAGACCATCCTTTCCATAAGGAGCCCCAAATCCCCCTGCACCAGCTCCACCAAGCCCTGCTCCAGCTTGGAGACCATCCTTTCCATAGGGAGACCCAAATC
>JAWWEU010000076.1:263990-285564 GCA_035583155.1 Acropternis orthonyx | reverse complement strand
CTCCAACTGGGAGACCATCCTTTCCATAGGGAGACCCAAGTCCTCCTGCACGAGCTCCACCAAGCCCTGCTCCAGCTTGGAGACCATCCTTTCCATAGGGAGACCCAAATCCTCCTGCACGAGCTCCACCAAGCCCTGCTCCAGCTGGGAGACCATCCTTTCCATAGGGAGACCCAAGTGCCCCTACACCTGAACCACCAGCACCACCAACACCTGCTCCAACTGGCTGACCATCTGGACCATACAAGGCCTCCATTTCTCCTACAGAACTTCCACTTGCACCAGGAATAACCCCATCTCCACCTGGAAGTCCACCTGGGCCATACAGTGAGCCAGATCTCCTGCCCTGACCTAACTGAGCACTGGTCTGAGGTGTCAGGCCACCCTTGCTGTAGGGAGTCCCTGTTTGCCCCTCTCTGTTTATACCTGCTCCATTCATATCACCCACAGCTGGATGGCCATCCTTGCCATGGTGGGACCTCCTTCCTCCTGCCATCTCCGTACCTGCAGCATTCCCCCACGCTCCAGTCCCTGCACCAGTCCTGCTCAGCGGATCACCCACACCATCTCCCACTCTGCTTGAACGAGGATGGAGTCCATCTAGCACAGAACTTCCATCAGTGGCACCAAATCTCCCAACACCCCCAAAGCCACCCCCAAAATTCCCATCCTTGTCATGCTGAGAGCCCAAACCTTCTCCATCACCCATGTCAACAGCACCCAGCACACCCTCACCTCTGCCATCCACAGAATTCCATTCTCCTGCTCCTCCTACTCCATCCCCAGGACCTGCTCTGCCTGTCATAGAGTCCTTGCCATGCCTTAGCCCACCTTTGCCTCCTAAGTCTGTTAATCCAAAGACACTTCCATCATTTATCCCTGAGTCTCCATCTAGATCTGCTCCAGAAAACTGCCCAGGCCCCATCCCTCCGTTTAGGTGGGTTTTGCACAGCCCCTCTTTTCCCAAAAATCTCTGGCTCCCATCACCAGTATCCATGGAGCGGCCTTGACCACTCCCTTGGTCACTCCCTTGGCCACTCCCTTGACCCTTCCTGTACCAGCCAGGTTTTTCCAGCCCAGTGTCCATAGGATGTTCTTCATCACCATCCCGTTCTTGGCGCCGAAGCTTCCTCGCCCTCTCGTTGTCTGCCATCGTTTCTTTCAGCCACTCGGATTTCTCTCTTTCCATCTTTTCAGTTCCTTCATCCTGTCTCCTCTTCCCTTTGGCATCTGTGTTGGAGTTGCATGGTTTGATTGGAGCAGATACAGTTTGCAGAGAAAACATAACAATGTGTTGCGTCAACAACCGGAGAAAATGTGTTATAATTTCGTTTTAGGACACACACATAACACATTTAATTAAATTTAAATTCATTACAAATCTTGATTTTTTTCAGACAATGAAAAGTTAATTAGAGACAACTATTTTTAGTTAAAACACTTTTTTTGTTTTTTTGTGGAAATGTGTTTGTTACAACAAACAAACAAAGGGAAAATAACATGAAAACTAATTCCCAGCATGACAGGTCTGATTTAGAGGTGCTTAAACTGTATTTGGGATTCATGAATTCCATCTGCCTTCTCCCTCCAACCCTGGAGGAGTTACAGAATATTCCATGCACAGTTCCATCAGTTCCCTTGAACTGGGATCTCACTGGTAGGGAGACACCCTGCACATCTGGCATCCAGCTGTTCTAGGGATGCTAAAGATTCCAGATTTGTATTAATCCCAAATTCAGGCTGCTCTGAGAGCAGGTCACTCAGTGCTGTGATTTCCAAGCTGGATATCACTAATCAGAGCACTAACAGCTCAATGAAATCCAGGGGCCGTTTCTTTGTTTCAGAAACCTGCAGTATTCCAGAGATGATCCCAAAGGGAAACCAAAGGCAAAGGAAACCAAAGCAATCACCCTTCTGAAGCAAAGAAATATGAGCCACGGAGCTGTTAATGAGCTGGCACTGAAAGGAGCATTTCCCATCCTCCCAATTTCCTCTGAGCTGCTTCTACCACGTTTAACCTCCAGTTTGGACATAAAAAAGTCATGTAGCAAGATGGTATTGAATGGTTTTGATAGTATAGAATTTAGAGTATATTGCTGACAGTGTAGGGAGCGCCCTGACCCCCTGACTGCTGTGCTGTGGTCCCAGTGGCAGCTTCCTCAAAAACACAAACTGAGAACTTGCTCCTTCATGGTACCTGCAGAGCAACAAGCCAATAGGATTTGTCAGGATTAATTACAAAGAGAAAAACTGGTCTCGTTTGAGGAGGGTCTAACCAGACCTTCATTTTTACAAATAGGATGGTTTGGGTTGGAAGGGACCTTAAAGTTCATCCAGTCGCACCCCCTGCCATGGGCAGGGACACCTTCCACCAGCCCAGGTTGTTCCAAGTTTATCCAGCCTGGCCTTGGACACTTCCAGGGCTGGGGCAGCCACAGCTTCTCTGGGCAGCCTGTGCCAGGGCCTGCCCACCCTCACAGGGAAGGATTCCTTCCCAGTATCCCATCTAACCCTTCCCTCTGGCAGTGGGAAGCCATCCCATCCCTCCATCCCTTGTCCTAACCCCCCCTCTGGCTTGCCTGGAGCCCCTTTTAGTCACTGGAATGGACTCCAGAGCCTGAAAACCCCCAATTCTCCCAGCCATAATTTAGGAACTAGAAGCTCAGCAACTCATTCCTCAGCACGGAAACATCTCCTTGAGCAATCAGGCAGCGAGAGGACCGTCCCTGTGTTAACACCCCTCGAGCCACAGCAGCATCACTCACGCTCCACGACGAGCCAGGCGCTGGAGGAGCCCTGTCCCGCCTCCAGCGTGTACATCCCGCTGTCGGAGGGCACCACGCTTGTCACCACGAGCTCGTGGGTGAGCCCGTCGGGTGTGGCGGAGATGCGGTGCTTCTGCCCGGGCTCCAGGGCGTGGGTTTTGTGCAGCCACACCGCGTCCCGGCACGGCGAGCGCAGGATGCAGCGGAACGCGGCGTCGGCCCCCTCGGGGCAGCGCACATCGCCCAGCGGCTGCTGGAAGCGCACGGGGATGGCTGCAAAAAAATAAGGGAATGGGGGGGTGGGGGGAAAGAGAACTGTGGGAAGGCAGCAGGTGGTTCTGTCCTCCAGGAGAAGCCTGTTGTAGCTGAGGGAATAAAGAACGGGATGGTGTGATGCGCGGGAGAGTCGGTTTAGTGGGGAAAAGGGAACGCCCAGATGTGTTGCTGCAGGAAAGTAGATTTTTGTCTTTATTACCTTCCGCGGCTTTTATCCCACACATCACTGCTGTCATCAACGTATTCCCGCAGCACAGTCCTTGTACTGAGTGATACTAATATTATTTTGAGCTTACAGAAGGAAACTGTAACATGGGGCAAGTTAAGGATGTGCTCTCGCTGCCATCCACAAGTCAGAGCCCAACTGGTACTTGAACCCATTCTTAGTCCTGATGCCTCAGGGTTTGTTTGAGTTTTGATTTTTAATTTTACAGATTTTAGAAATTATTGCAGATTTAATGTACCAGGAAAATAACCTCAGTAGCTTAATGTTTACACCTACCAACCCCATCCTACATCAATCCCTCAAAATTCCGGTAGCTGTTTAGTCTCCATTTCAAGGCAGAATTGCAAAAAAGCTCCAGGAGGTTTGCACCAGAAGCTAAAGACATAGAAGGACCTCCAAGTCTGGAACTTTGGAAGGCCTCCAAGGACCCAACATGCTGCAAGGAAGACAAAGATGATGACAGAGGGGTCCCAAACCCCCAGACTCAACTCCCAGTGGGGTGTGCCAGGGGGTGGAACAGGGCAGGACCAGGATTGGATGGGCATTATTATAAAATCTTGGAAGCACAGCTGAAGGGGAATTTTTTGTGGATATGTATTCCTGGAGCCTGAAGGTTCATTAAAGTCTCTGCTCTCCTTATCTTATCTCCTACTAAAATTGGCCTGGAGTTTTTCCTCCTGAGTTTTTAAGGCATCAGTCCTCTGGACTACAAATGCAGCACCTAAATCCCATATTCACCCTCCTGCTCTTTTTCAGCTGTGCCATACGAGGAGCCCCCATTTGGCAACACCAAACCAGCCCTTTGTGGCTGTCAGGAGTCACCGCTCTAAGATTTTCCAGCAAAACCCCAAATTTTTTGTTAAAGTTGCACATCACATGCATCAAATTCAACTCTTACCTTCAGCATCCAGCTCAGTGGAGAAAACAGGGACATCCTCCACCCTGACTTGGTACAAGCCTGCATCCTCTGGCTGCACATCGTTGATGACGAACTGGTACCTTCTCCCAATTCTCCTCAGGCAGTGCTTCCTGTACTCGTCCCCCGTCCCGTAGCGGAGCCTCTCGCCGTCCTGGGGAGAGGAGGAGTGTTCTACAAAGGCAACACTCAGCTGGTGCCAGGCACTTCATGGCATCACAGGAGATGCCAAGCTGGAAGGGACGCACAGGGATCAGCGAGTCCAAGCTCCTGTCCCGTTGGGACAAGTGGTGATGGTTTTAAACTGAAGGAGGGTCAACTTAGATTAGATATGAGGAAGTAGCTCTTTACAGTGAGGGTGGGCAGGCCCTGGCACAGGTTGCCCAGAGAAATTGTGGCTGCCTCATCCCTGGAAGTGTCCAAGGTCAGGCTGGACAGAGCTTGGAGCAACCTGGGCTGGTGGAAGGTGTCCCTGCCCATGGCAGGGGGTTGGACTAGGTGATCATTTAAAGGTACCTTCCAACTCAAAGCATTCTATGAATTTCCTCTTCCTGTAAGAGCTCTTGAGGTCACGAGGATCTCAGTAACTGTGTGCCCTTGGATCTGCAAATCCCAAGGAATATTCACCACCACAGACCACCCCACACCAACGCTCCCCCCTAACCAAGCAGGGATTATGCAAAGATTATCTGCTCTCAGGCACTGCCCAGCAGGTGAAGCATTTGCTTTAGAAGACTCTCCAACTCCTCTGCCCCCTCACCTTCAGCAGCTGCACGTTACTGTTTTTATCCTTCAGCTCCATTTCCAGGCTGAATGTGGCGTGTCCCTCCTTGTTGACTTTGATGTGTTCCAAGTTTTTGATACTGTGAATTAACTGCAAAGAAATATCGAAGCACCCAGTAAATGGTAAAGCTGCCAAGACAGAACTTCCTGGGCTGTTGAATTAGTGTGAAATCTGCTTTTTATCTGCAGGTAAAGGGCTACCTCTAATGTTCTATATATGTAGGAGACATATCTGGAAGTTTCCAGTTTCCTCCTGTATACAAATTGTGTTTGAGTGCTGCTTCCTTGTCATTCATACCCTGTCCATCCATGTTTCTACTTGTCTCTCTCTGTGTGAAGGCCAGTTTTGGCTCTTAGGCATTTAACTTTCCAATTTGGGGTCCAAACTCTCAGGAGAGAACACCCCTACAGTCAGTATCTCCTTAAATCTTTGAGCTGAACTTCAAAAAAGTCGCCAGCATTTTCATTTGCAGGGGTAGAGAAGTGGGACTTCTTTAAAAGATTGCCATAAATCACTCTGTCATCCAGCAAAATTTTCATCTACAGAGCAATTTAGGAAGCTTCAGCCTGTTTTCAGAAGCTACTGAGGGTTCTGCAGCTTGTTAAAAATCAGTTCATTTTACCTTGTCCTGCTCACTCTCCGTGTCCTTCCTCAGCTCCTGCAGCTTCCTCAGCATCCCACGGAAATCCACAATCCCGTATTTCAAGCAGATTTTCTCGTAGTCTTTCCTGTCTGCATGAAGCAAGAGCTGCCACACGGCTTCTTTGTCCAGGGGTTTTGGTTTGGATGCTGTGACCCTTAGAGCCAGGGAGGGGGGGGGGAAAAAATCTAAGTATTTTGACACACAACAAGATGTCTTGTTTTTTCTATACTTGATTCGTTTCTGTAGCTCACTTGGCCCTGGAGTTGTAGGCAGGAAAGAAAGGGACTCCTCCAGACAAGGTTTGCTGTACCTGTGCTATGAATTAAATAATGCAAAGCAACAACTGGCCACACTATTAAACTGTCAGCAGAGCCCCTGGCACAGTTTGGCCCAAGGATTCTGCACAGGCCAGAGATCATTCCCATCGGGGGGTATTTGGAGGCCCCCAGGGAGCCAGGGCTCACCCTGCTCAGCCAGAACCACCAGGACAGGAAGATTTGTTGCTTGGCCAGGAGGTTACTCAAGAGGAAAGCAGAGAAACACATCTTTGAAGTCAAAGTCTCCAAATGAGGCTGCTCCTGAGTCTTGCCAAGCGCCAAGCTCTCCTGGGGTGTCTCTCACAACAGCTTTGGAAACAAGGAGTGTTGCCTTGCAGGTTTGTGAAGCTGTCCCTTCCTCAACCAACAGAGGAGTGTGACAGTGAGGTGACTTACCTCTTCCTCAGCAGCTTCTTGGAGTCCTGGAGTGTCTTCCTTAGCTCTGTTAGGGGGGAGGGGGGAAACAACAAACATTCAGATACCCAGCATTGTAAAATACACCCCCAAAAAGGAGATAATGTAAAATAACCACACACAACAAGCAGCTCTGCTCTGCTCTGCTCTGGGGTTTTCTCATACCTTACAAAAAGGCTGTCATGAAATTTAGAGTCAGTTCTTGCTGCCATGCTCAGCCTTTGAGTGCTAATAAAGTTCACTGCTCCCTAAGGGGCTTTCGTCTAGAATCCCACTATTTTCCAGCCATGTTAACATGATCCAGCTGTGTTTGACATCCCAAAATCCTTTTCCAGCACTAACGCTTCCACAATCACTAATTAGAACAGCTCAAAGCCATGTTTAACACCATCACTTTACCCAAAGGTAAAGAGCAAGCAGAGAACATCAGAGATTCATTAATCCTCATCTTACTTTAGTCTTTACAGATTTGGGATGGCAGCAATGTGGCAGACAGAGTATTATTAACTCTGCCCCCCAATAATATAATATACATCTTTAACTTACCATCAGCAGGATGAACAGGAACATATTTCTCTTTCCTCTTAAAGCCAACTGACAATTTATAAGAGAAAACAAAAGGAAAACAAGGTATAGGATGAACAAGATGGGACAAACCCCCCAGTAAACTTCTGTATCTGTTGCCAGTGCAAGAGGAAATCCCAGTTTGGATTTCTCTGTCAATCTGACAGTGACTCCCAGGAAACTCCACCTATCAAGGTGACGTTTCTGTTGCAGTTGGAGATGTCTCTGCCCAGTGAATTTTATTGTTTAGGTGAGGGGAGGAAACATCAACATCTTGTTTTAGAGATGGGGAGCCACAGTGGAAACGGCCTGAGAGGTGCCTGCTAAAGTTAACTTTGCAGGCACAGAGGTGACAAGGACACTTCCAGCACAGCCCACGTTCTGCTCAAATAGATTCCAAGAATATCAGTTTTATTTGACCCACAAAGTGCCCATTTCTCTCTCCCCTGACTATAAAAGGAAGCAGAGGACCAGGACCACAGCTGAAGTGGAATGGACCCCTCCCAAAGGAGGGCAACACAGAGGAAGCATTGAGGTCAGTCAACACTAAATGCAGAGTGTCAGATTGTGAACCAGTGCACTGACCACAATCCCACTGTGCTCTCCCTTGCCTTACAGCTCACCACGGAGCCACCAAAACCCCTCCAGTCTCCAGGGAGGGCAATACCAGCCCTTCACACCAAGGATGCTCCAAGTCCTGGGCACCCACCCCCGAGGCAGCAAAGCCAAAAGGCCTTTGAAGCCCAGCCCTGTCTGTCCTACCTTGGATGATCCTGAGGCCCACAGAGCAGGAAGCTTCTCCATAGTCATTCACAGCACAGCACCGGTACAAGTCACTGTCATCCATAACCAGGTTCTTGATCTTTCAAAAGGAGAACACAGTTCGTGCTCACCCACCGTGCTGGGCTGGGGTTAGCCCACACATCTTTCCCTTCTGATAAAGCAGCTACTCAGTGGCACCTCAGAGCTTTCTTCTGTTCCCAGGAGGACCTAAAAAGCTTTGCTTGTCTTCGTGTTATCTCAGATCTGGGGACTTGTAGGATCAGGGAATCTCCTGAGCTGGAAGGGACCCACAGGGATCACCGAGTCCAGCTGCTGCCCAGACACCCCAACAATCCCACCTTGTCCTTGGGAGAGTTGTCAAAACCCTCCTGGAGCTCTGGCAGCCTTGGGGCCGTGCCCACTGCCCTGGGGAGCCTGGTCAGTGCCCACCACCCTCTGGGGGAAGGGGTTTTCCCAATATCCATCCCAAACCACCCCTGGCACATCTCCAGCCATTCCCTCAGGTCACAGAGAGCAGAGCTCAGTGACCCTCAACCCTCAGTAGGGTTTTCCTTCCCATTTCTCTCCCAGTCCCACGAGTCCCTCCTGAAATGTTGGAGCTTTACCTGCAGAACAAATTCATTTGTAGCATTACTGAAGGACGTTTCATATTTGGCAGGATCATCCATCCCTTTTCGTGTACGTGACCATTTCACCTCAGGGCTTGGGACACCTTTGACCACAGCTCTGAAAACCGCATTTTTGCCTTTGAAAAGAGATGAGAAATGAGTTATTTAAGACAGGCTTGACCACCAGGACTCAACAGAGCGATCCCCGGAGTGAGCCATCTCTATTATTTTAGACAGGCACGTTCTTCAAAAATAATGATGGTTTTTGGTTTTGCACATCAATAATTCAGGGTGTGTTCAGTCAGAAAAGGCCTTTAGAACATGGTGTTTTCCTGCCAAACGTGGCTGGTGACATCTCTGACCATCTCTGAAATCAGCAGCCCTATAGCAAGTTCAGCCTAGACTTGCTTTTGGCAGGTGGTACCACTGTCTGACAGCCATGAAATGCCCAGATCCATTCTCATCGCACACATATTCCCTGTAAAATTCCATTGTTTCTCCATTCTTTCAGACTACTGTGCCTTTTCTCCTAAGCTGGCCCCACCTTGCCCCCAAACACACTATTGGAAGGGAGGAGAGGATGGGTCTCGTCTCCTTCGCCTCTGCTCCCCAAGGACCTGAGCACACAGAAACCTCCAACAGCTTTCCCACTGCCTTGGACAAACCTCTGCTTCCAAGGGGCTTCAAAAACACGATAAAACACCAGGAAACAAGTGACCAGCATGGGTAAGTGGGAATAGAAATGGATATCAGTTACCCATGGACATAGCTCAGGGTGGAAAGGATTACTGTCCTTCTCCTGCAATATTTTTGGTTTTCAGTTGTCCAACGCTGTTAAAATTCTCACCAGAAAGCCTTGCAATATCCCCCACACCCTCCTGCAGTCACCACCACCACCAAACTTATTTGATGGAACAATAGATTCTCTCATCAAAAGGCATTTTCCAGCCTTTGAGATCACGGCGCTTTTATTAAAGTCTAATTACAATTTATGGTCCCCTGTGTCAAATTTACGCCATTTTGTCTGCACTGTCACTTGCCATCTGTCCCAGGCTGAGGGAATCACTGAACACAACGGGGTGAGGATGATGTGCAATTAAAGCCACTCTTTGTGCCTCTGCAGAGACCCTGAACTCAGTTTACAGTGACCAACTTGAACGTACAAACATCTTGTGCAGGAACTACGAGGAACCTTCTGCGAGCGAATTAACCTGGAAAATCCAGAGGGGGGGAAATTCAGACGAGTGAAAATTCATGCCTGAAGCTTGCAGGTGGAGCAGGAGGCCGGGGAGGTTCCACTAGAGGCCACTGTGCTGCTTCATAAAATCTCAGTGGCTTATGAAAACCATCAAGTGGGTGTGAAACACGGTTCGGTGTTGGGAGGGAGGAGGAGCTACACGAGCTCCTCAGGCTATTCCACTCCAAAAAAAATAATAGTATATATATATGTATGTCAATATATCTGACTCTCCTCAAGTGCAGAGAGACCGCTGGAAGGCTTTCCACTGATGTTCTGTCTCGAAGCATCAGCTGCCTTCTCTGTTCAGGATCCATATTGCTCCTTGAGCAATGCCACAGAATCATCACATGAATGGTTTGGGTTGGAAGGGACCTTAAAGCCCATCCAGTCGCACCCCCTGCCACGGGCAGGGACACCTTCCACCAGCCCAGGTTGTTCCAAGTTTATCCAGCCTGGCCTTGGACACTCCCAGGGCTGGGGCAGCCACAGCTTCTCTGGGCAGCCTGTGCCAGGGCCTGCCCACCCTCACAGGGAAGGATTCCTTCCCAGTATCCCATCTAACCCTTCCCTCTGGCAGTGGGAAATCATTCCCCCTTGTGTTCTCATTTCAGATCCTTGTCCAGCTCTCCTGGAGCCCCTTTAGGCACAGAAAAGCTGCTGCAGCCCAAATAGCACCTGCAGCCAGAATAGCTAATTATTAGATAACACCTAATTATTAGCTGCAACTAATTTTAGTGCTGAAGGCTCATAACACAAGTTATTTAAACAGAAAAAAAATAAAAAGACCAGTTTTTTCAATGTGCTTCATCTTTTGCTGCAAAATCCTTCCTTTGAGAGCTCCCTGCAGATTCATGGGAATTCTTGCACACGTAAGGTGTGGTCTGGAATACACCGGTGAGAAATCAGGAGACCTCTGTCAGTCCTGATGGGATTTTCACCAGTGTGACAAACATTTTGGCCACACTAAACCTTTTTCTGGTCGTGTCAAATCACTTTACAAGTTAGTTCGATTTAATTGTGATAATTTCATGTTGATGAGAGGTGGAGTCAAACCTCCAGGTCTGTGCCTTTGCCTGTTGTTCAAGAATCTCACCTTCCTGCAGTGTCAGAGTGAGAGGTTTCTTCTCAAAGTCAGGTGTACTGCATCCTTTGGGAATGTCATTCACAAACTGGGTGATAACAACTCCTGGGATAGCAGATTTCTTGAAGGTTTTTACTAGAAAGGCAAGGGGGGGAAAAAAAACAGACCATCATGTTTGTCCTTCAGAAACAATCTCTCAGCCTGCAACTGCTCCTGCTCAGCTCCTCCTGGGCTGCAAAGCTCCCATCCATTCCAGGACCACAGGCTGTAGGTGTGTCCCAGGGCTGGAGCATTAAAGTCCTGGCTTTGCAAAACTACTGCCCAAGTGGGAAAACCTGCAACCAAAATCCTAACCCGGCGCCACCCCAGCTCACAGTTCTGGTGGTGGTTTGGGACAGGGAGAGCTTTGCATCCGTCATGATTCCAAATAACCCTTCAAAATGTGGCAGGAGAAAGACCCTCTTGCTCTGGTCAGCAGAACTGAGGTCAGTTCCTGGTGTGTGTCCTTGGGGAGGTGGGACAGACACCCCCAAACCAGGCAGGCAGGCTGGGGTTGTTCTCAGGTGTACCCCAAGTGATTCCTCTTCTCTCACCTGGCTGGTGGCTCGTCATGGCTCAGCTTTCTGTGGGCAGCACGAGGAGACTGCAGGTTCTCCTGGGGAAAACACCAATCATTTCATTATTTAAAGCTCACATGGGAAATGACAGACCTCAACGCAGCTCACTCAGTGTCACAGTCCCTCATTTGCAGCAGAGACAGAGCTGCCAATCAACTCGTGTTTTCTCAGGACGCATCACAACACAGTTCTGAACCAACACAGGCTGGGCAGGAGAATGACTAGCAGGGCTAAATGCACACACCCAACAGCATCCCTCCGCCACCCCTTCCATGCCCATGTCACCTGGCTTTGCTCCAGACACCTCCTCTCGTGTTTCAGGCAAAGATTACACCACATGGCACTCACGTGGTGGGTTCTGATGGATGGCAAGAGCAGTTGCTGAGAAGAAAGCCACAGACATGGCTGGCTAAACTGGGGCACGAAGCAGAAGCACATCCTGACCTCAATTAACCAGTTTAAATTAGCAACAGCCCTGAGAGCAGACTAGGAGACTTTAGAAGGAAATGCTGAAGCGTGAGCTTGGCATTGAGTAGTTATTGTTATGGATCAATCATGTGACCCTCGCCAAAGGTGTCCCTTTGCCTGTATTTTGAACTGGACAATGTAAACACATCCTTGTCTTGCAGGGAAACTGGGAAGGCAGATTCCTCATCACATGAGGGATGCTCCGAACCTATAGAGTTACTGCAGCTCTGAAAGAGCAGTTAGATTGGATTCCCCTGTGGCATTAAAGCTGCTCTCAGTTTACCCTCTGCACTCCTTCGGCCAGCACAGGAACGGGGGAAAATGCAACTTCCATGGGTTTGGAAAGGCACAGGGACTTTGGGAGCACATCAGGCATTGATCCAGCTGAGCAGTGTCACCAGCACCTGGTGAAAACACGGGGTGTGACCCCGACATGTCCCTGTCACACACTCCCTGGGAGCTGCACTACCTGTGAGACACTCAGCTAAAGGCAAAAATCAGCCAAGCTCCCAAAAGTAATTTGTGCTGTGTGTCCCATGTCCAGGCCAAAGAAAGTATAACTCACAGCGCTTCTGGGTCAAATTGTGAGTCAAAATTTGCTTTTCCATTACTCAGCAGCTGCAAAGAGGCACAGAGAGCTCCCCACAACAAATCACTGGCTCTGCTGTTGCCTTAAAATAAAGTCTTATTTTGGGGCTCTGCACACTATACAGATCTCATCAGTAATTAATATCACTCTGGAGACTCACTGACCTCTCTGGAAATGCACCGAGACAACAGACATGGGAAATGATCCCCAGGGCTGTGTGAGCACCAGCCAGGTCCCCCCTCCCTGTCCCCCTCCCCGGCCTGCTGGGGGTCACTCCTGCTGCTCCCCCACCCCAGCAGGAGCTTTACATCTCATTCGTCTGCTGCTGTTTTGGCGCCACGTAATTACAACTGCGAACCCTTGGGAGATACTTGAACCCTTCCAAATGAAGGGAAGGAACAGCCTGTGGGAGGGAAAAGGCATAAAAGTGACATGAAAAGAAGTTGATTCCAGGGCACCCTGCCCTGCCCCGGGCAGAGCTTTGCACAGTGAATGGCTGGGATTTTGAGAGACTCTTGATCACCCTCTTCTGATGGATTTAGCAAACATTATAATCCCCTCTTGCCTCTTGCATCTTCCTTGTCACCTAAACATGTCACCACTCCTGGAGCTGGAATGCCTAACGCTCACAAGGTTCACCAAACAGGATTACTGACACCAGCCTGCAGCAGCTTTCACTAAGCTCCACTTATGTGGCACTTACATTTATTCTTTGCTACTCCCGACTTCTTCCCTCCATGCCAGGCAATGGTGACAAGCATCCACACTGAAACATGCCCATGGGCCAAATTCTCGGGTCCAAAGCCATCCAGAAACTTATTATTATCTCATATTACCGAATGTTTCATGCCAGAGTGTCGTTCTCAGCCCCACGTGACTGTGTGGTTTTGTTAAGACAATTCCAACCGATCGAGAAATGGCTAAATTCAAATCTAGTTGGGTAAAAAGCCCAAATATTAAGAATATTTGGACAGGTAGTAACAGGCACTGTATGTGCACCTCTCAGTGCACAAGATGCACTATGTGCACTATCTTTGAACTGCTGGGTTAACAGGGTCTTAAATATTTCAGACATTCACTTGGATTAAAGATAAGCTGCTGTGAGTCCTTAAACTGCTGTGAATTCCTGACTTCTGGAGAATGAGAATGCAGGATGTCAATGCCACACATCGATTGCACATGCTAAAATAACAGTGCCAGGGAACATTCAAGGGAACATTCCTTCAGGGTAATTAATCCAGCCACATCACATTTTCTGGTGCCTTGTGTGTGAAATAAGGACCAGAAAATAACACATTGGTTGGCACGGAGTCATTAAACCCTGCCCTGATTACTTTTAAAATTTCTGCTCCCTCCTTACATGAGTGGCCGTGTTTGTGCTTTGATTCCAGCTCAGTCTAGGAGAAGAAATCACAGGATTTTGGTAATGAGACAGCAAAAATTGTCACAATAATTCACATTTTCATCCACAGATACTTGACACGTCCACACTAGGATGATTCATTCAACGGAGGCAGGCAATGCTTCCAAGTGGGAATCACCTCTCCCCAGGTGAGTGGTGCTGACCAACACCCTCAGGACAACAGGGAGAGACACTGGAAGCAGCTCAGCACTCACTCCTCTGAAGAATCATAGAATCATAGAATCGACTGGGTTGGAAAAGCCCTCTGGGATCATCGAGTCCAACCCCTGATCCAACCCCACTCTGGTTACCAGATCCTGGCACTCAGTGCCACGTCCAATCTCAGTGTAAAAACCTCCAGGGATGGGGAATCCACCCCCTCTCTGGGCAGCCCATTCCAATGCCTGATCGCTCTCCCTGGAAAGGATTTTTTTCTCATCTCCAACTTAAATTTCGCCTGGCAGAGCTCAAGCCCCCCCTCGTCCTGTTGCTGACTGCCTGGGAGAAGAACACATCATGCATTAGCCATGTCCAGCTATCCAAGACTTGGCCACTCCTCATCCCGGGTGGAATTCTCTCTGCTCTGCAGCTGCAGAGACATCCCCTCTGGAGACAGTGGCAAACCTTCCAGAGCAAGCCCTTGGCTACTGACCATATATAATGTACCTAAATAGCCCAGCTCTCCTGACAGGGTGGCAGGGCTGCCCTTCATCCTGGCTGTCCGTCAGCGTGGGTGGATGAGCCAGAGCAAGAGCCCTTTCCCTGGGAGTCTGACCAGCACTGGGGCCATAAATCAGTGCAGTGAATAAGCAGAACATTTGGAGTCACAGGGTTTGGAGGTGCTACTGGTGTCAAAAGGAGTTATTTATGGGGGTCAGACAGTGGGATACACACACAAGATGTGACATAATTGCTGGCAGAGACTGGTGAGCAAAATTAGCCAAACCTGCAGGGAAGTGCTGGGCAGTGAGTGGTTCATAGGGAGGTGACGGCTCCAGAGGCACAGGGTGTGCCACAGGCACAGCAGGTGTGGGGGGCGAAGCCACTGGCACAGGCCTGAATCATCATCAATAAAAAAGTGATCAGCAGCAGAGGCAGCATTCTACTCCATAGTGTCATAAAATCGTAGAATCATGGAACCTCCTGAGCTGGAAGAGACCCTGAGGATCATTCACTCCAGCTCCTGGCCCTGCACAGACTCACCAACAATCCCACCCTGTCCCTCAGAGTGTTGTCCAAACCCTCCTGGAGCTCTGGCAGCCTCGGGGCCGTGCCCACTGCCCCGGGGAGCCTGGGCAGTGCCCACCACCCTCTGGGGGAAGAGCCTTTCCCTGAGATCCATCCCAAACCTCCCCTGACCTCCTTTTCTCTTTGTAACTCTCTTTGAATTTGTAATTCATAAAAATAAGGGCAGTCATGACACATCAAATGTTGTAAACAAAATACAAATTGTTGTGTGCTCGGTGCCAAACTCCAGCTGTGCTTTACCCCAGAGACCCAGCTACTCACTGAGAAGAAGGATCTCTCACCTAAAATCTCTCTCTTAGCTCTGGGTGGGCTTTCTGTGCTTATTTACTAACTTGGAGCAACCTTTTGAGCTTGAGCCTCCCCACTTCAGATTTCTAAAGGACAATCTCAAAGACCTTGGTTGGAACCCCAGAGCTGCAGAAGTGCAGCTTCACAAGAAGTTCTGAGCAGGTCACAGGGAGGGGAAAGTCATAAGGTCTCCAGTGATGAATGGAGGTGTTGTGCAGAGTGGGGAGGAATGCCCAAGGATCAGGTTTTGTGTGACTTATCCCTCTGGTAAATCTATCCTTGCCCTGATCTTCTCCTCTGCCTCGGGGATTACGGATACAACGTAAGTGGCTGCTCCTGCTGTCCCCCATCCACGTACACAAACACCAGATACTCTGCACCCATTTATTTAAGAAGGTGCCACTGATGCCAAAGGCCAAAAGGCAACACACACCATCTGTGTTTTCTAAGGCAGTGAAAGCCATTAAGCCCCACCAGTGGTGAGCAGGAGGGTGAATCCTTGTCCATTTGGTGCAGCAGGTGAAACAGGTCAGTCTGTGCCTTCCCATTCCACAACACAGCCAGGAATTCTCTCATAACACAGACATTGCACTTCCAGACATCAAGAGATTTAAAGCAAATATCACAGAGGAAATACAACAGAGTTCTACTGCTAGGCAGGAAAAAAATAACACATCCCCCACTTACTGTCCAAAGAAACGAAGATAAAAACCTTTAGGAACCACAATGTACCTGTGACACGGGCCCTGTGTCAGCTCCATGGGACAGTTCCTGAAGGTCTTCCACAGCCTGTCATCTTCCCAGGGAAATCAGTGTGTGCTAAAGGAGCCCAACACTGCAGGAACCCAGCTCTACAGGAGCCCAACACTATAGAAAACCGACTCTACAAGAGCCCAATCCTGAAGGAGACCAACTCTTAGAGAAACCCAGTGCTGCTGGAGCCCAACACGGCAGAAACCCAAATCTACAGGAGACCCAACACTGCAGGAGCCCAACCCTACAGGACCCCACTCCTCTCACAACATTGACAATTTTGAAACCTCCTGCAGCACAAAGCAACGTCCACTGTGACAGCGAAGGTGACACTTCACCCTCCCGGCTCCGTGTCACCCCCACGCAAACCTCGGTGGTGACACGACCATCTCGTTACCTTGCAGGTTGAGCCTCTGAGATGATGCTGCTTGGAGTCACTGCTGTGTCTCTGCTTGGTCTGGTGACTCAGAGCACAGAGTTCCTCATGGGTGCCCAACAGGTCCCTCGGTCACAGATGTTACTGATCTGCAGGGAAGAAGACATGCCCCTTATTAGCCCCTTTGCAAATGTCACTAAACGGCAAAAGAAACAACAATTTCTTGTCCCCCTCACACCTCTCCACCATCCCAGAAGCTAAACCTGAGCTCAGGAGCTGCTGATGTCTCCAGGGTGTGCCCACAGAGTGCTGTGAGCAGCTGTAGGGGGCTCCTTATAGCCCCTCACTGGGACCCAGAGCCTTTGGCAAGGCACGGCCACGGCACGGGGCCAGCCCGGCCAGGTGCCACCATCAGTCAAGGCAACACCAGAGCTCCAAATGCAAGACCTTGTGCCTCAAAAAAGGACAAACATTTGTGCAGATCCAAGGAAAGGACAAGCTGTGCCTCAGGTTGTGTTGGACACACCAGCAGAGGCGTCCTCAGAGTCCGTGAGTTCTTAGGAGATCTCAGAATCCCTCAGTGGGTTTGTGTCTGGGCCAACCATGCCTGGGCTTGGCCTTCATCAGGAGAGTCTCTCTGCGCTATCCCAAGAGGTCTGAGAGAAATCCAGTTCCTCCTGGATGAGCTACAGCCAAAATGCACCATTTTGGCTTCCAACACAGCCACAGGCTGAGCCCTTTCTCCTGAGCCCCAACAAGGCCGCTTATTCCACTGGTGGAAGGTTCCCTGCCCAGGGCAGGGGGGTTGGAACCAGATGATCTTTAAGGTCCCTTCCAAACTAAACCACCCTGTGATTTCCATGGCCAGATTTACCCTAGAAGTGCAAGTGCAACATGTTGTGCCCCAAAATCTTTTGCTGCCAGGCTGCAACTTGTAAACCTTCCTTGCTCTTCTCAGAAAGCTCACCTAGAAGCAAAGGGGTTTAGTTCCTGAGGTCCAAGAGATGGCCAGGCTGGGACTGAAAGGCCTCTTCTCCCAGCAGCACATGCTGGCTACAAACCCTGCTCGTTCACTTTACTCATTATACGCTCATTCACTTCTGGCATACAGTGATTTATTTTTTTTTCTTTGCATTGTGTGAATATATTCACCCGAAATCCTCAGGTTTAAACTGGGAAGGAAGGGCTGGCTCCAGAGAAGTGTTTTTACCGTGATGGCCGTGGTTCACATGATTGTCTGGGCTCGTAGAACCAGAATAAGGTTTTCCTCTGGTTTCCTATCAGGAGGTGATAATTCTAAAATCTGAGGTTAGTGGGGAAGGGAACACACAGAAAAACCTTGGTCCTGCAGCTAAGGCTGATGTTAGACAGGATGAAGACACAATGACCTCCAAGAGCACCATTTCCACGGGTCTTAGAAAGAAGATTCTCATCCAGTTATCAAAAAATTCTCCCTTGCAGGACAGGGAATCACCATTTCAATCAACAGTTTAGAAGATAAATGTGAAAATTAAATTCTGGAGTAATTTTCTTCATTTCTTCTTTCTTTTTGACCACTTTCACTGGCGACAGAGTTTGTACCTTGCCAGTTCACAAGAAAACCATTTCAAGAGTAGAAAATGTCGTTGAAAAAGCTGTCTGGGCTAAGAACCTTCAGTTCTCCGTCCCCTGCGTCATTTGCACTGATACCAAAGTAGAAGCAGTTCCAAACAGTTTGAAAGCTGATGAGCCAAGAAAATCAAACAACAAGGACTTGGAAAATCCTCTCAGTGGCAGACACTGTTTCCTCACATTGTCCTAGTGGGTTTCCCACAGCACCCTCCTCCTGCTTTGGCCCATGACCATCCCAAGGGTGAGTCCTTAGACATTAATCTTACTGGTCCAGGACAGCAGTTTGTTACTTGGTTCACTGGATGCTGTAGCCTTAAAATTAATAAAACCAGTTGCCAGACAAGTCCCTAAAGACAGTAACACTTCATGTTCCCACAGGAAGCATTTGTTGGCCTTCCAGTGAAACCTGAATTCAGCTCTCATCAGCTGCAGCGAGAGCAGAGTCATCCCAAAGGGCCTGAGCCACCCAGAGCCACGGGGATTATGGCTATTCCCCCTCTCCCTTTCCAGTCTTTTGTTCCCCACAGAAAAGTGCAGATGGTTTTTAGTCTCCAAAGGCATTTAGTCGCTGGGTTACGAATAACTGAGGAGTTCCTAATTAGACAGGCAGTTGGGTCTAGGAAATCCCAGGAGAGCCACAATTCTGCCTGTTCCACCGAACCCACAGGCCTGACGAGGCTTTGCCTGATTTCCAGCCCTGCTTTTACAGTTTCCTGGGGAGGGAGGAATGGAGACCTCTCCACGGATAACTTAAAACCATCTGCGGGCAGAGCAAACTCCTCCAAGAGCCTGACCTTCTTCCATTTCACAGCTTGTTTTCCAGCCGCCCACCCCAAAGCCCTGTTAACCCCCTGGGTGCCAGTGGGTGAGCCCCTGGCAACCTGCAGGATGGCACAGCAAGGATGGCACCTTCAGCAACATCGCTGCAGATTCATTTTTCCCTGGAAAACAGTCCATTCCCCTCAGGAGGGGAAGTGAAGAAGTGGCAAGAGGCAAGAGCTGCAGGACAGTTAGTTTAGGACTGGATTTAAAATCTCATTTAACTGGAAACAAGACTCTTCCAATCTTCTCTTTTCCCCTTCTTTCATATATCAATATGAAGTCTACCTGCTCTGACTGGCACAGTTGTTGGCACCCACCACGTGGGTCAGACAGAGCAAGAACTGAAGGAAACAAGACCTGGCAGGTCCCAAAAACTGGCTGGATTTTTCCAGTTCGTAAACAATACGACCAAGTTCAAAAAATAGGCTCATACATGAGCCAGTTGGCCAAGGCACACCATTTCTCTGCAGGATGGCATGTCCAGTCAGGCACTGCATGGAGGGTCAGGGTGATGCCAGGGAGATTTGGGGGCAGAAATATTCGGAGATGTGACGGGTGAAGATGTGCAAAGCTCAGTGGTCACATTCCAAATCCACCCTGCCATAACAGCAGTGAGAATCCCATAAACACTAGGCAAGAAAAACCAAAAAGTTGTACTCGTTTAAGGATGGGCATGAAATACAGAATAAAGGTCCAAAATAAAGGTCCAAATTGAGTGAGATTAGCAGGTCCTGCAGCCCTTCAACCACCCAACACCCTGCACCAAATCAGGAGAGTCTGGCAGTGCTGATCGTGCAAGTAAAGGGCCAGTGGTTGTTCAGAGCAGGTCATGGGCCAGGGGTGGGTGACAGAACAGCATTTTGGTTTTATGAGGAGAATTCCCTGCACCAGGAAAAGCCACACAACACCTGGGGGGACCTCAGGGAGTCTTCTGGACTCATAATATTTGAATTGAATGTACCAGGGATTGAGAACACCCTTCAGTGGGAGATGCCCGTTCTCAGCCCAGTCCCTCCACACCACGATCCCCAGAAGAAACTTAAGGGCCCCAGTTTATCTCCAAGCCTTGGTTAATCCCCCACACACCCACCCAAGATGCCACCAGCCCCCTGGGGTCTGTCATCTCTGTGCACATGGAGCCAGGACTGCCCCCACCGCAGCTCACTGGACTGTCTCTGCTTCACACTGAGGGTCAGCTCCCTCCTTCCCACAGTGGAGAGAATTCCTCCTCTTCCCTTAGTCAGGACCAACTGAACGATCACATCCATGACTGGCTGGAGAGGTTTGATAGCACAGTCTAGGATTTAGATGGAACCCAACATTCCCACTTTCCCTCGTGTTAGTTGCTCTCAGGACTATCAGGCTGGCCAGTGCTGGAATTTACTTGCCCTTTTCCACACGGAAAAACAAGATAAAGAGGAACACATATTTAATAGAGACTCACCAAAGATGTGATCAAGCATCAGCATATCACCAGACATTCCCTTCCATGAGAACTTTCCAGCCCTCCTTGAGACACTGAAGGAAACATTTTAACCCACTCAGAGAGCAAGATGTGCCTGTGCCCCCTCCATTTGAACCTACACGGCCACTGGACTTTGCCAAATGTCCTTCTCCAGCTAAAATTACCTGTGTATGCTGGAACCACTTCTCATTGTCCACCCCTTGGCCTGAAGAGGGTTAATAAAGCTCAGAGCATGCAGCAAATCAGAAACAAAGAATAAAAGCTGTGCTATTCAGATGCCACCAGGGATTGAAGTTATGAGGGTTTGTCTCAGTTCCCCTCCCTTCAAACGCCAGACACAATAAACACCCCAGTTCTGGCTTATTTATTTGCTGCCCCAACCTGGCAGTGGCAACAGACAAAAAAAAAAGCCCTGTCCCTTGCCTGAGGAGCAACTAACATTTCATTCCCTCTGTTGGGAAGTTTGACACTGAAATAAATAGCGAGAAATTCCCCCTGAAACCCCAAGAGACCACAGCCACCTTCTCACTTTCCATGTGGGACCCTGGAATTGATTTCAACACTGTTCTAGTAGTGCCCAGCCTGGCCTGTGCCTGCACAGAGGTGCCAGAGGACTCCCATTTCTGGGAATGCTGTCCCGTTCCTCCTGAAGGTTGTTCTCTGTCAAACTCTTCCTTTTACCCAGCACTAAACTATCAGAATGGAATAAGTGTTCTCTGGAGCCAGAAAATTATGCCAGCATCCAATGGAGAAATAACCAAAATCACGGAATCAGAATGGTATGGACTGGAAAGGACTTTAAAACTCATTCCATGAGCAGGGACATCTTCCATTAGACCAGGCTGCTCAGAGTCCCATCCAGAAAATGGAAAGATAGAAAAAAAATGGAAATACAGAGAAAACAGAAAAGATGGGGCATGTCTCTCCTTTCACCCCCACTTGCTCCATGAATCCTGTGGTTTCCTCCCCTTTCTGCAGGCACGGAGCTCGCAGGGTCTGTCCCTCCCCAGGGTCTGTTTCTCAACAGTCTCTCTCTCCCCAGGGTCTCTCTCTCCCCACGGTCTCTCCCTCCTCAGGGTCTCTCCCTCCTCAGGGTCTCTCCCTCCACAGGCTTTCTCCCTCCCCCTTCCCTGCCCCATGAAGGTGACCACACGCCGCTCCAAACCCGCCAGGCTCCCCGCAGTCCCAGCCCGTGCCTGGGGAAGGAGCCCGCTCTCACCTGGGGCAGGAGCCCGCTCTCATATGGGGCAGGAGCCCGCACCCACCTGGGGCAGGAGCCCGCTCGCAGATGGGGCAGGAGCCCGCTCTCACCTGGGGC
>JAWWEU010000076.1:211403-236510 GCA_035583155.1 Acropternis orthonyx | reverse complement strand
GGGGAATGGGGCGTGAGGGGAGAGTGGGGTGTGAGGGGGGAAGGGGCTGTAAAGGGGAACGAGGTGTGAGGGGAGAGGGAATGGGGTGTGAGGGGGGAATGGGGTGTAAGGAGAGAGCGGGGTGTGAGGAGAGAGCGGGGTGTGAGGGCGGAACAGGACTGTGAGGGGGTGAAGCGGTGCGAGGGGAGAGCGGGGCTGTCCCGCGGCCCAGCCCCACGAGGGGAGGCCGGCAGGAGCCGCCCGGCAGCAGCGACGCCGCCGGGACACTCCGGTGTCCGCCATCCATCCGTCCGTCGGTCTATCCGCCCGTCCATCCACCCACGGCCGCACCCACCCGCTCCCCTCCCCGTCCTCTCCGCTCTGAGGGGCGCGCAGGGGGCGCGGCCCCGCCCTCAGGCCCCGGCGGGCGGTTCCTGCCTTCCTATTGGCCGGGCGCGCTGTCTGTCACGGGGCGCCGCGCTCGGCAGCCAATGGGATGCGCGGGAGCGGCCCGGGGGGCGGGGCCAGGGCGGCGGCGGCGCGGGCCGGTGTGAGGGGCAGGTACGGGCGGTGGGGCCGGGGCCGCGCCCGGGGCGGGGGGCACCGACCCACACCCACCCACACCGACCCCGACCGGCCCCTCCGGCTCCCCCCGACCCCTCCCCGGCGCGGGGGCCGGCTCGGTGGGCCTGCATTCCCGGGGGGGCATCCCGGGAGGCCGTGCGAGCCCCCGAAGGGCCGGCGGCGGGAGCTGAGGGGGCGCCGCCGGCGGAGGGTGTCGGGGGTGGGGTGGGGTGGGAAAGGGTCTTAGAGGGGATCCAGGTGATGTTCACGGAGTCATCGCAGTGTGGTTCGGGTGGGAAGGGACCGTAAATCCCATCCAGTGCCACCCGCTGCCCTGGGCAGGGGCACCTCCCATTGATCAGGGTGCTCAGAGCTCCTCCCGGCCCAGGGATGGGGCATGTTGGGGGTGAGTGGGGAGGTGACGGGGTGGGCATCCTTTGGGGGGCTCCTTCCCGCGGGCTGCCACACTCAGAGCCCCCAGGACCTTCCCCTTCACCTCCCACCTGCCGCTTCTTCCGCTGCACCGGTGGGTGCAGGTCCCCCAGGCAGGTCCTTTTGGGCAGATCCTTCTGCACAGAGGGCTCTGTGGCCTGTGCTGGCTGGCTGGGAAACAGTAGCTTGGAGGCACGTGTGCAGACTTAGAAAGAACCACAGATAAATCATCTTTTATGTGGCCGTGGGTGTTCAACGAACGGTGCGCGGGTGGGTGGATTCTGCCCAGGTGCCACCCCAGGTTTTTATTGATGGTATAAAAAAAATCCACGTGCGTTCCCCCGTTCAAAATGACATTTATGAGTTGTTAAGATGCTCTGAATTCAACTAAGAGGCCAAAACTAAATTCCAGGCACAAGCCCCGCTATTGATTTAAAAATTCAAGCAATGGGGGACACGGTCTAGGCAGAGCTCAGCCCAGTCCTGTTCCTCAGACTCGTGATGAAGATCTGAACCCCTGATGTGTGGGGGAGTCTCCCAGGGAAAGGGCCATTGTTTGAGGAGATTTTGGAAAACGTGGAGCAAAGGGTTAAAAAATCCTGGGCAAAGGTGATAGGACTGGAATGCCTTTTGGTGGGTTTGGCAGGTCAGCTTCATAGAAGTGGCCGGTGTTTTATTTAGATAAAGAAGAAAGAAACTTGGTGTTGGTACTCCATTAAGTGAGTTTATAGTGTTGATATAAGATAAAGCAAAGGGTGACAGAATATTGCAGTGATGTAAATCCCAATGGAATCAATGTCAGGGGATGAAGTACCTGGAGCGAGCTGTGGGTTAACATGGAGCTGATTAATGAAGGTGTAAATTCCCTCCCCGGAGCAGCTTTTCTGAGCTGTCCCAGAGTCCCCACGAACCTGCTTCCTCCTTTTCTCTCCCCATGAGCTGCCATTCTGAGGGTGAACACCGGCCTGGCCAAGTCCGGCTTGGCCTTTGTGCAAGGAAATTCATATTCCTATGGATTTGTGCAAACTCACACCTCCAGAACAACTTTATCTTGTACATGGGAGTTGGAACAAGATGGTCTCTAAGGACCCTTCCAACCCAATCCATTCTGGGATTCTGTGTAGCGAGAGGCATTAATGAATTTACCAAGCTGCCAGCCTGGAATAGCTGTAAAATCAGGATTTCACTGAACAAGTATCCGGGCTGAAGGAGGTTTGGGATACTTAGGAATATTCCACTCCTTTTCCATAGCTCATGAGAGGGGAAAATACACTGATCCCTCCAGCAGCAAAACTTTTGAGTATCAGCAGATGAATGATTTATGACACAGTGCAGCAGTGAGGCCTCAGTGTGCTGCAGGGTCAGTCTTGCCCCATGGTTTCCCTGGTTCTCTATCTTTTCCTGAGCACAGCTGTCAGCAGCAAAAATATCTGTTGCAGGGCCCCACAGTAGAAAGAGAGGAAGAGGAGGTTTTGTGGAAGTCAAATTGTAAGGAAATCAGGACTGTTTTTGCAGGGCTGAGGTGGTTTGGATGTGTGGCTGTAGGGTGGTGGAAGCTCTTCTTGATAGGATTGTTTCTTGGGATCTCTGTAAAGTGTTTCCAGGAGTTCCTGGCTGTGATTCAGGGATAAAATCTTACTTCTTGGGCAACGCAGTGGCAAGTGGGGCAAAAAATAGGCTCCATCTGCCTCGTGGCTGTGTTCAGCTGAGATCCTCTGTCCTGTATGTGAGTTTTTGTTCCCTCAGGCTCCCAGGATGTTGGCCCAGTGCTCCTGGAACTCTGTGAGCCCCGTGGTGCTGCTGGTGCTGCTGGGCTGCCTCCTGTGTCCCCCAGCACAGGCCAGCAAGGTGGGTGATTGCATTGGGCTCCATGTCGGAGGCACAGCAACAGCCAGAGTGGCAGAGAAGCAGCTGTTTATCTGGGGCCATTTGCAAAGATAAGGAATGTATTTGTTGTGTATTTATTGTGTAGGGCTGGGAACTGTGTGTGCCAGTGGCCCCTGACCTACCTTCTGCTGGGTTTTGGAAGTTTGCATTTTAAAACTTGTTTGGAAAGTATCTGGTTGGAGGTGCTGGAAGTGGCCGAGGTGCTTGGGATACGTTAAACCTGTGAAGGTACTGATGTCAAAGCAGAAGAGGAGACATGGGGTTGAGGTGTTCTCTGCCCTAGAGGAGGTTCAGCCTGGTCCCACCCCGGGGTGGTGAGGGTGGCAGACCTGTGTGTTCCCTCCCTGAGCTGCTCCTCTGCCCCCGCAGAGCTCGGAGGACATTCGCTGCAAGTGCATCTGCCCCCCGTATCGGAACATCAGCGGCCACATCTACAACAAGAATGTGTCACAGAAGGACTGGTGAGTTGGGCTTGAAGCCTGAGGGGTCAATCCATGAAAGCCACCACCTCTCCAGAGTTCCCAGCTGGTGCTGAGGCAGCAATTCCCTGCCCCGTGTGTTTGCAGAGGGAGCTGTGGTGGGTGATGTTCAGCCCAGGCCAGGGGCAGTTTTTGAACAGAAACTGAGAAATCTGGGATGATTTCTTAACTCACAGCTCCTGGCAGATGTAGAGCGTACCCTCCAGTCCCTCCCACCTGGATTGGATCCTTGCAAAAGGCACTTGGACAGTCTATCCCAGGACTAGCTGAGCTGTGAGAAGCTCTTAAAACCGGATCAGCGTTATTACGGGAAAGCTGAGACACAAAAAAAGTCACCTCAGTGTCCTTGCACAGAGCACAGAGAACTTGTCCTGCTGCTAATCCTGGTTTGTTTCTGCTGCAGCAACTGCCTGCACGTGGTGGAGCCCATGCCAGTCCCTGGGAATGATGTGGAGGCCTATTGCCTGCTCTGCGAGTGCAAGTACGAGGAGCGCAGCACCACCACCATCAAGGTAACTGCTGCTCACTCCCCGTGCCTGTCTCCTTCTCGTGGCCATGCCACGCCAGCCCAGGGACTGCTGCACTGGTGGGTTCCTGCAGAAGAGCCCAGAAAGAAAATCAAGTGGAAAAAAGTCTACAACTCCCTGAAAGGAGGTTGGAGTCAGGTGGGGATCGGGCTCTCCTCCCAGACAACCAGTGACAGGACAAGAGGACATAGTATCAAGCTGCACCAGGGGAGGTTTAGGTTGGACATCAGGAAGAAATTCTTCACAGAGAGGGTGATTTGATACTGGAAGAGGCTGCCCAGGGAGGTGGCGGAGTCACTGTCCCTGGAGGTGTCCAAGGACGTGGCACTCAGTGCTCTGGTCTAGTTGACAAGGTGGGGGATCGGTCACAGGTTGGACTCGATGATCTCAGAGGCCTTTTCTCACCTAACTGATTCTGTGATTTCTGTGTCCAAGTCAGGAATGCTCCTGGCAGTGAGGAACTGCACAGGAGCCCAGTCTTCTTGCTGGGGACCTGTGACAGTGCCAGGCAGCTCTGAGCAGGGACCCATCCTGTTGGTGTCCTCTCATGTGCCCTCAGCTGGCACAGTGGGTGATGGTCAGCACAGTCTGTGCAGTGACGGCACATCCTCGGCCTCCTGGCAAGGGCAGGAGACTCTCACGAGCAAAAAGAGAACATCAGAGGCAGCTGCAAAGGACCTTCCTGTGGTGCTTCTTCCCCACACTGCTGATCCTTTCCCTTTCCTTGCCTGCAGGTGATCATCATCATTTACCTGTCGGTGGTGGGGGCCCTGCTGCTGTACATGGCCTTCCTGGTGCTTGTGGACCCCCTGATCCGCAAGCCGGACGCTTACACCCAACCCCTGCACAACGAGGAGGAGAGCGAGGTGAGGGCTGCAGGGGGCACCTGGGTGGCTGTGGGCCTGCTGCAGACAGTGACAAGAGAAGGGGTGACAGGGAAGCAGACCTGTCCCCTCTGGTCCAGCGAGGGAGCAGTGCTGTGGGCACTTACCCACTGAATGCTTCGATCAAACCCATGCAGGGCGTGCTGAAGTACAAGGAATATTCAAAGCTCTGTGTAACGAGCCCAGGATGAGCCCTGTCCTCTGGGGCAGGGGGTGGATTTGCACCAAGTGGACTGAATTTGGTGTGTCTGTCTAGATGGAACCAAAACTCAAACAGATCCTGTTTGTGCAGTGTTCCAGGTGGACTTATATGGTGCTGAGCTTCCAGGGAAAGATGGGCTGAAACATCTTATAGATGTGTGAAAGAGCGGCCTCTGAAGGGCTGTCTGATCCTGCCCCATTGTACCCAGGCTGCTGTTCCTTGTGCTTCTCCCCAGAGCAGAATCTCATTCAAATCCCATCTTTCTGGGGGACACTGGCATACAAATCTTGGTCAGGAAGGTCAGGACCCAGCAGCAAAGAGAGAGCCTCTCACATGCACACATTTTGGGGGAGGACAAATTTCTTGCTGCATGAATGTCATGCAATTTCAGCACTGGATCAGACTGCTGATCAGTCCTGTTTGTACTTTAAGTATAAACTATTTGGCTCAATTCTTTCATACTCTGATATAAGTGAGGAGCAGCTGCTCCAGTGTGCACAGTCCATCCATTACCACCCTCTGCTGAAGAAGGAGGTTTTGGAGGAGGAGGAGATGAATTGTACTCTAAAATTGTGGGTTTGCTCCCTGCTCCACAGCAGTAATT
Source organism: Acropternis orthonyx (assembly GCA_035583155.1). Classification (NCBI taxonomy): domain Eukaryota; kingdom Metazoa; phylum Chordata; class Aves; order Passeriformes; family Rhinocryptidae; genus Acropternis; species Acropternis orthonyx. The sequence goes on along the minus strand of JAWWEU010000076.1, from coordinate 230,952 downwards.
CAGAGTTAGATCTGGGTGCATGCTGTAAATGCCTGGCAAGCTCTGTCTCAGTCCAGTGTGCTGGATTCTGGGATAGGCCTTGGTGCTTGTGTGCCACAACAGCAACCTCTGGCTCACTTTCAGTGGGGCGATGTGGTTCACTTCAGCATCGGGGCTCCTTATAGACTTTAAAGCAGAGCTTTAGACTTAGTGCAGTTCCTCTCCTGGGGACATTTCTTTGGAGCCACGGGTGCTCCCCAGGAGCAAGGAGTTGGGGTGGGGGCAGTGTTGAGGAGCTCTGGAAATGAGGTTCTTCCTCAGGACAACTCAAGCCTTGACTTGCTCTTGGGCCAGCTGCCCCCCTCTCCTGGGGCTGGGCATTGGCAGATCTCCTTTGCCTTGCAGGACTCTCGCTCCTTGGCCGCAGTGCCCGCCCCGGCCGGCGCCAGAGCCAACACGGTGCTGGAGCGGGTGGAGGGGGCGCAGCAGCGCTGGAAGCGGCAGGTGCAGGAGCAGAGGAAGACGGTGTTTGACCGGCACAAGATGCTCAGTTAGTTCCCTGTGAGCCCTCGGCACCGCTCCCGGGACACGGGGCAGCTCCTGGTCGAGACGGACGGTGACCCCCCGCCTCAGGACACCCGTGGTGTGGGACTGAAGGCTCCAACCCCCCCCGAGTGAGCGTCTCCATCGAGAGGAGCAGCCCCAAATGCCCCCTGTGGTTCTGCCCCCTGCCCTTCCCCTCTCAGAGGCTCCTTCCCCTGCCTGGCCGTGCTGAGCCTGTGGTGCATGTGGAGGTTGGTCAGACTCCCAGGGCTCCGTCAGTACCCCCTGCATCAGAGACAGGGATCTCAGTGCTGGGAGCTGCCTGAGTCTTCCTGGGATGAAAATAGTGGGATAATGTTGATGTGGGATAAATTATTTGATGTATCTCCAGGATGAAGCAGCCATCTCCTCTTCCTCCAGTGTGCACTGATGGTAGCTGGGTGTCGTGGTGCTCGGACACATGTGGAGCACTGGAAGGAAGAGGAGGGGGTTCCTGCCAGATGCTGCTTCTGCTTATCCTGGTGCAAATGGAGGGATTTCCACACTTCAGTGGAATCTGTCCAGGTTCACACCAGTGTAACTGAGACTGCAGCTTGTTTCTGTGCAGGTGAATATCACAAAACCAATTAGTACCTGCACCAGTAAGAGTCCAACAAGTAAAAGGCTGATTTATATTTGTATCTTTTCATGCTTTAGCAGTGGATTAAAACCTCCTGGGGAAAAACCTTTCTGTTTGTGCACCCACACTAGTGACCCCTGGTGCTCTCCCAGCGTGGGCAGGAGCATTTGTGTCCAAGAGAACCAGGGCAAAGGCTCTCCTGGAGCACTGGAAATGCTTGTCTGGGCCTTGAGGCCCTGAGAAGGGGACACTTAAGGCTACTCAGAGCACTCTGAGAGCTCTGACCAGACTTGGGCTGCGTGGAAGAAACCAAAGTGATTCTGTGATGTGCACACTGAGAACATCTGGACTGTCAGGGAGGTGCTGGAGTTCATCGTGTAGCATCTCTGTATTAAATGCAGACAAAGATCCACTACTTGGGTGGCTTTTTTTTCCAGGGAAAAATCCTATCACTCCAGGTCTGGGCTCCCCAGCTGCCTTCCAGTGCCCAGCAGGTGAGTTGATGCCACCTCAAGCCAGAGCTGTGGTGACAGCACTCGGGTGTTTGGGCACTGCAGGTGTGTCCCTGGCACTGGTCTGTGCTGACAGAGACCATCCTGCTCCAGGAGAGCTGGAAGTGGAACATGGGCACACCAGAGTCCTGCTTGGCACAAGCCTGGACAGCTCTGAGCTATCTCATGGCAAGGCCAAACTGCTCAGAATCCCTTGTTTGCTGGAAGCTGAGGAATTGTTGCTAAAAGCCCAACTGGGAGAGGTGCTGGGGCAAACAGCTTCTGATGGAGCTGCCCAGCAGGACCCAGCCCTCCCAGCTGATCACAGGATCAGCTGAGAGATCATCCCACTCAACCTGTGACCATAGTGATTATGATCCTGCCAGACAAACCCCAAGAGAAGGCTTTGGGGGCCTGTGTGTCCCTCCCCAGCACCTAAATAGGCTAAAAAGGACCCCGAGCTTCACGTTATACCGAGATCACATTTCCCTTCACCTGTCCTTGTTCCCTGGTGCTCAATTCTGCACCTTTTTCCCCCCTTGTAGAAACCTCATCTTGCCCATCATCTTTCCCTCTCGGTGTGAATCCCTCATGGACACCGGGTGTGGTCCCTGGGAACTTACGTTTTGCCTCCCCCGAGGGAGAGGCTGCCGGGGCCGGGCTGAGCCGGTGCGATGGGTCCATCTGGTGGCCGCGGCCCCTCGCTCAGCACCGGGATGAGGGTGGTCACCAGTGAGGGGGGTTCCTGGAGCCTGAGCAATTTGGTGAGCAGCACCCCCAGAGCTTCCCCTGAAGGACCAGCTTGGAAATGGGACAGGAGAGCAGGGAAAAAATGAAGGTAAAAATCGGGAGTTTTGGTGAGTTAGAAAACTTAGGGGAAGGGATGGTGTGGAGAGGCTGCAAAAGATGCCTTATTAGTTACTTGATTTGTTAATTAACTGATCAGCTTTATCCTGTACATCATCTTCCCTGGGAGGAAATGTTTTCTCCAGCCCAGCCTGGAGCTCCCAAACCTCTTCCCCTCCTTTGCTCACTGGGGCAGCCCCTGAGTGGGCACATCCTGCTGGGCACTGCTCCCAGCCCCATCCATGTCCCACAGCAATGGTTCCCACCCGTGGGGAGATGCCACAGCGCTGGCAGGAGTCAATAATTTAATTCCTTATCAAAAAAAAAAGGGAATGAGAAAAATAAAGGACCTCTTAGAGCAAAACCCAGCTGCTCTGACAACCTGCCCCATCCGTGGTCAGGTGCCCGCTGCGGTCCAGATGTCGATGCTCTGGATGATGAGCCACTCGCTCTGGGCGCGGGTTACCCGGATCCTCACGCACTCCACAGGGCCGGGGATGCCCCTCTCCAGCCCCTGCCTATCCAAAGTTCCCTTCTCGAAGGTGCCCACGGGGATGTAGGTGGAGCAGTCCCGGCCGTCGTGGTGGCGCTGCCGGCCCAGCTCCAGCACCCCCGCGCGGAGGAAATCGCCCCGGTGCTCCTCGGAGCCCGTGCGCACCCGCACGCGGCTGACGCGGGCTGGCTGCTGGAAGACGACGGAGAAGACACTGCCAGCTGCTGGGTCCTTCCCCCAAAAATACCCCTCTGCTGAGCTGTAAGCCTTGAGGGGCTCGTAGTGCTCGAAGACGGCCATGCTGGTGTACAAGGACGCTGGAGGGTTGTCCGGAACGTCCAAGGCGTCGGCCTGGAAATCGTCATCCTCCAGCCGGTTGACGGTGCCCTGGAAGGAGGAGTAGAGGCCCATGTGCTGGAAGAGGGATGGCTTGAAGCGGATGACGTCCTTCTGGGTGAGCAGGTGGCGGAAGTGGGCCAGCAGCCAGTCACAGGGCATTTCCTGGTAGAAGAGGAGCAGGAAGCGAGCCAGGCGAGGGAGCTCGCTGGAGCGGTAGAGCTTCCCGATGTAGCCCAGCTTGGAGAACTCCAGGGTGGCCCAGTTGGAGCCTTCCTGGGAAGCCAGTGCCTTGCGGATGGCCGTCAGGAAGGACTTGGCGCACCACACGTCGTCCTCGATCATCAGGTAGTAGGAGGAGAGGTTGGCGGCGAAGGCGAGCAGGAAAGCGTAGTCCACGTTCTGCTTGGAGCGGAACCTCACCCGCTCCTCGGGGTCATTGTAGTTCCTCTTGAGGCCCTCCAGGGTGGGGTAGAGCTCGTGGGGGGCGTGGATGAGCAGGAGCCGGCCCAGCAGAATGTGGCGGGAGAACTTCTGGGCGATGCTGAGGGCGACGCGCTCGTTCCAGCCGGGGTCGGCGTCGGCCAAGTGCACCACCACCACCATCTCCTGCAGCTCCTCCTCCGTGGACTGGCTGAACAGGGACTGCAGCGTGGCGGGCAGGTAGAACCCGCGCGGCCGCTGCACCGACGCCAGTCCCACCGCCAGGAATTCTGCACGGCAAAGGAAAGGCAGGAGCAGGCTGAGGGGTGGCCTGGGATGCACCGTGCTGAGGGTCTTCCCTGCAGGAGGCTTCAAAAAGCCCTTCCCATGGCCAGCCCCCATGGTTAGTGCTATTTATAACCCCATGTCCAAGGCTGGAGGGTCCTTTGTGAAGCTGAAGCGCCCCAATATCTCAGAAGGGGCCCAAATGGCACGGACAGGGCGGGAAGAGGAAATAGTTGGGAAAAACACCTTAAAAAGCCAAACTCGGAGAAGTAACAGTGCAGAATGTACAGGGCAGGAACGGCTTGTTGGCACAGCTGCACATCCTGGAAGTGTGCCCTACTCTGAACCTCGTGGAGATGCACCCACTGTGGGATGAGGCATCAATCCTACCCTCCCACCACGGCCCAGCAGTGGCTGCACTGGTTCAGCTTCTCTTGCTACTGGTCTATGTAGCACTGTCCACATGCTGGTTCCAGCACAGCCTCACGTGGGGCTGCCATGAGCTCCTTCCTGTGGGGTTTGCATGGGAACTGTTCTTTGTGCACCTGCCCAAGAGCTTGTCCCAAGGGTCCAGACCTACCAGCTCCACAAGAACCTCAACCCCAGGGAGATGGGATCTCAGCCACCTTCCCCACAGAGGTCTGGGAAACCTAAAATGCCTGCTGTCACCCCAGTGCCAAGGTGCAGAAACATGGACCATGCCTGGAACATGTGGACCTTCCCCTAGCCCTGCATCCCCCCAGAGTGGCAAAGGCTGGCCAGGGAGGAGGTCACCACGTGTTGGCAGGTCCCCCACCCCAAGAGGGTGGACACAGCCCCTCCCTGCCCCCTCAGCAGCAGCGATGGGGCAGGTCTGTGCTGGGACGTGCAGCTGTGACAGGACAGATGTGCAAACCCACAGCCCTGCTCAGGTCAGGGTCCCCAAACCACTCACTTTTTTGGGGTGACAGGGAGCCCGCGAGGAGGTGGTAGGAGGCATTGTGGAGTGTGGAGAGCTCATCCGTGTCCCTGAGGATGTGCTGGGCTCCTTCCGGCTGCAGCATCTGCAGGATCGTGTTGGGGGGCAACCCCCTGAGACCCACCTGGGTGGGAGGCACAGGCAGCCAGGTCAGACGCACATCACAGGGGGGATGACAGCAGGGATCCCAAAAGTGAGGGGGAACAACTGTCCTGCCCCCTCAGCTCCTGGATGAGAGGAGGCCCAGCTGCCCAGGGCAATCCCACAGAGAGGAGAAGGCGGAGCTGGGGTTAGGGGGTGACATGGTGCAGGGAAGGGAGCGGAGCTAGGGTTGAGGTCCATGTGGGGCAGGAAGGGATGGAGGATGCTCCAGTGGCCCCTCCAGCGGGACATCACACTCACCTCCAGGAGATCCTGTTCCTGCTGGCTGCCCCCATGGAGGAGGAGGAGGACGAGGAGGAGGCAGGAGGCTGTGAGCACAGCCGTGAGGGAGCGCTTCAGGGAGCATCGCATAGCACTGGGCTGGCACTGCTGAGGAAGGGGCACGTCAGGGAACAGCCCGGGGAAAACCACCATCCCCTGGATGCCCCCCTGGGCCTGACCCCTTTGCCCAGACAACCCAGGGGTGCACACCCAGGGGCAGCCACGGGGCATCAGGGGACTCTTGTGCACTGTCCCCTTTGGGCAGGTGTGGCAGGATCCCCCAACTCGACCAGGAGAAAAATCAACCAGGTACAAAATCCACCCCCCCCACTCCAGCCCCAAAACACCCCCAAGCTGCCCTGCGACACCCCACACAGAGCACCCCCAGAGCTGGAGGCAGAAGAAATGCAGTGCCACGTGCCTTGGGGAGGGCTTTTGGGTCATGGGGACACCCCTGGCGCTGTCACCAACACCTCAGGGCTTGGCACCAGGCCCTGGGAAACACTGAAGTCTCAAATGAGCCCAGGCTGCTCTTCCAGCACAGCGAGGATGAAGCAGCTCCCCCAGCCCCTCCTGCCTGCCCTGCTCCCCGCTTCTTGCCTGCTCGCCCTGTCCCCGCCACGTCCCCTGCTGGGTAGGACAGGAAAGGTGTCCCTGAGGGGGTAGTGGCACCTTTGAGGAGGTTGTGGCGCCCTTGAGATACTTCACCTTGTAGCAGAGGCGTGGCAGGAGGTTAAAAGGCTCCTGTGTTTGCCTGGTTTTTTTCCATCATAAACATGACTGGGACTGCCCTGGAGCAGGAGAAGCTGGAGCCCGACCGAGTGCCCATCCCAGCGAGGCAGACACACTCAGCCCCATTCAAACTGCATCCAGCACCTCAGTTTGTCTTGGTCAAAGCATCTTTGAGTGCAAATGTGGAGGAAAAACCCTCCTAAACCTTCCCAAACCAAGGCTGGGCTTCCCAGGACTTCTCCCTAAGTACCTCCCTGCACTCACTGCTGCTGTGCAGCGGATGCTCCCAGCCCACCCAGGGACCCCGGGAGGTTTTAAGGAGAACCCCCAGCTTTCCTGCCCAGGAGTCCTTTGGGAGGTTGGCAGCACCTCAGCAGGCTGGTGCTGAGCAGGTGCCCCTGGCACCACAGGCAGCCTGTCCTTGTGGCACTGTCCTTGCCCGGGAACACGCCTGTTCCTTGGACATAAACACTTGGAGCCAGGGAGCCACTCCCCCGGGGAGCCCTGGCAGCAGCACAGCCCATCCTGGCCGGGGAGAGCAGAGGAGTCGCCTCCCCTGAGCTGTAACCCTGTTGTGGGAGATCATTTTGGAGCAGTCGAGAGGACAACAAGCTCCTGCAGCTGCTTAAAATCTCTGTCCAGGTCCCAGCAGAGAGCGAGGCCTCTCCTTCCCTCACAGCTCTGGGACATGAGGAGCTAACCAGTTTAGGGGGGAGCAGCACTGGGAAGCCATCTGAGCCACAGGGACATCACACCCTGAAGCCACCCTGGAGGTGGATTCCCAAGCCTGGATGTCTGGGATCTGCAGCACCGAGGCCACGGGGTGAGCTGGGAAGGGCAAGGCTTGGCAGCTGGCCATGGGCTGGGCCTTTGGTTGCTCTGGGTGGCCAAAGGTTCTTCTGGCTGCTGGGGGAGCATCTGGCTGCCAACAGCCCATTCTGGATTGAAAACAAGGTGCTGCTCAGCACCTCCAGCTCCCACAGGCAGCAGCTTCACCCACGGGAGCCCACGGGGAAACGGGGTCGCAGGCACCACACCCCTCCAGCATGGCAGGTTTAACAGAGCAGAAGGGAGCAAGTGCTGCCCCATAATTAGCACCCTAATTGGACTTGGGATTTTTGCCTCCATGGAGAAACAGCAGCCCAGATAGATGGGCACAACCAGGGCCCTCAGCACCCTGGGCACTCACTGGGGTGCTGCACCCTCAGTTCTGGCATGGGGTGACACCACAGAGCATCCGTGTCCCTGTTGCTGCCCCCAGCACCCCATCCACCTTCCCCACAGCTCAGCACCTCGCTGGTGGTGTCCCCAAAGGTCACCTTGCTGTGGGGACACCGAGAGCCGCTTGCCTGGAGCCAAACTCCTCCAGTTTGCTGGGAGACTCCAAACAGCAGCAGCCGTGACTCAGTCCAGCGGCGCAGGGGAGGGATTGGGAGCACACACAGCCCAGTCCCACAGGGCTGTGAGGAAGGTCTGGATGCTCCCTGCAGGCAGGAGGCTCCAGCTGCTTCTGCTGGCATTACAGAGGGCAGGGCTGGCTGCACAGGGAGGAGGGAACAGCCACGGCTCCCCATCCCACTGCCCTTCCACGCTGGGGGAAACTGAGGCACGGATAAAGGCTGTGTCACCCATCGGGATGAGCGCCTGCAGCACAGGTCAGTGTCCTTCCCCGCCTCCCTGTGAGGGTCCCCAGGGTGCAGAGGGACAGGGGGTAACCTGGCACCAGAAATGCACTGGGAAACACGGCAAATTGTGGCAGCACAACGTCCCTGACGGAAAAATCACAGCCAGTCAGGGCTGTGTGGGATGGGGGCTCCTGTGTTCCCTGAGAGCCAGCCCCACAACCTGTGGGTGTCTCTGCTCCAAAGGCTGCCCCACAGGGAGGAAGGGGACGAAACGCCGTGTTTCAGTTGAACACGACTCCAGGAGCCAAAGCTTTTGGCCAGCACAGGCGGGCACACAGGTAAGGGCACACTTGGCTCCAATCTGCTCCCCACTGCTGAGAGCACGGGGACCCCCAGCCCACCACCCCACCCTCATCCCCCCCCAGGCACCCTTCCCATCACACCAGAGCTGGGTCCTGCCCAGCACCGCTCTGGATGTGCCCACCGAGGTGGCAAAGACTTACAGAGGGGCAGCAGCCTGGCAGGACGGGCGGCAGCCTCGCCGGCTCCGGAGGGCTTGGCCCTGGCAACTTCCCCAAGCTGGCCAGACTCTGGATTCTCGCTCGGCAAAGCCCCACCCCGAGTCTTCGCCTGCCTCCAGCAGAGGAGGAGCGTTGGCCCGTAGCCTCTGCCCCAGGAGCCTTGGGGAAGGCCTCAGGAGCGTCCCCAGGCCAGTGGGGACTCCGGGTGGGACGGGCCCAGGGTCCCCAACCCCAGCGTGGGAACTGCAGCAGCCTCAGGACAGGCATCCCCCGACGGCTCCGGCTCTATCCCACCCACCCCACCTCCACTGGCAGCTCCAGTCCCCCAGGGCAGCATCAACCTCCTCCGAGGGCTCTTGCCAAGCCCCAGCATCCCAAACTCTGGCTCAGACCTGCCACTTCAGTGGCACTGAGGTGAAAACACGCCACACATCATGCCAGGAGCCCAGACACGGACCTGGCACAGCTCTTTGCCTGTTTGTTTTCCAGCTCTTTTGCTGGGATGGCAAAAACCTCTGGGGCTGCTGAGCACCCCCTGGTACCCTGGGCCAGGGCAGAGCTGGCTGCCTGGATCCCACCTGGGAGGAACCCCCCTGAGGCACCACTGCTTCCCTGCACACCTCAGCTCCTCCCTGGAGCACTGGGCGTCACAGCTGGGCTGGGAATGAAGCCCCTTCTAAGCCCCATGAGCCAATGTGGGCTAAATGGGACCCTTCCGTGGCCCAGTTTGTTCCCTGCTCCTCCACCCTCCAAGTTTTGTTTATCTCCCACCGTTTCCCCTCTCTGGATCCACAGCAAGAAGGTGGTTCTGGAGCACCCAGGACGAGTCACCCAACAGCATTGCTTGCCCCCAGCTCAGAACCAGAGCAGCTCCTGCCAACACAACCACTCACCCACAGCACCCAAACTGAGACAAAACCCCTTCCCTAACCCTCCATCCCACCCACCCCATTTTTTCACACAAAAGCCTGGATCCCACTTCCCTTCTCTCCTTGCTGGCCTGGACCTCTCCTACCTTCAGGAAGGCCCCACGTCTCTTCCAAGGCTCCGTCTTCTACAAATGCCCTGTGGTGCCTTCCAGTCCCAGCTGCTCACTGTGGGAGAACATGGAAACAGTGTCCTGGGGCTCGGCTCTGAGGACAAAGGTGGCCACAGAGAGATTTTGTAGGGCAGGAAGTGGGTGATGGCACTGGGAAGGAGAGGAAGTGATGCCCGCAGGCTCCCAGATCCGCTTTCCCCAAGCAGTTTGGTTTTATAGCCTTACACTCCCATCATGGGATGCCAGTGGCTCTGTCCCCATGAGGGGGCTCAGTGGGGACACCCCACCTGCACTGGAGCAGGGGCAGTCTGGTATTCCCACCTGGGCAGGGGCTGGAAGATGCCAGGAGGGCCAAGGGAGCAGAGATGGTGCAACCCAGCAGAGATTTGATGCCCAGTGGCACAGGACAGGAAGGGCTGTGGGACTCAGAGACTTCTGGAAAGTGTCACAACAGCAGCAGCTGCAGGAGGGGGAGGGCTTTTCTCACCACAGGTGTCTCATGACCCCCATCCCTGCACAGGAAATAACAGGGCTGAGCCTTCCCACCCTCACAGGAAGGAAGGGGAGGGTGGCGGGGTTGTGGGGCCCAGCACAGCCCTGGGGTCCTTCCCCAGAACAGCCCTGGGGTCCCTGACACTCGTTGGTGCAACAAGCCCCTGCCAGAGGAACATGGGGAACACCCAGCACTGCCAAAGGCTGCAGCAGAGCCACCAAACCCCACTTGGATCCCCACATGCCCCCCCAAGGTGCAGTGCTAGGGCAGGATTTGACCCTCTCTAGGCACATCCAGCCTGCCTGGAGTGGGAAAGGAATCCACAGCCAGGACACAGCCCCCAGGCAGTGTGGTCCTGGGTCCTCCTGCCCTCCAAGCAGGTGCCACAAGCCCAACCCGAGTCAGCCCCATCCAGTCACCCCCTTGTGCTATGGGGCAAATCCCCAAGGGTGTTTGGAGTGCTGGAAAAGGGCCCTTCCACCCATCCCCCCCTGTGAGGGCCATGGCACAGCCCCAGTGCCCCGGTGCAACCAGGGCCCAGCACCCAGAGCCACTCACAAACCTCCCTCTGGCCCCAAACCCAAACATGCTCTGCTCACCGAAATATTTGCCCTGGGGGAACAGGGAGGTGGCTGAAATGAGGCTGAGGCTTTTTTTCTTTTTCCGTTTCTTGCTTTTGGAACAAGCTGGAGAATGAAAGAGAAGGCCCAGGTGCAAAGACTCTTCTGAGAGGGGCACAGGCCCAGCTCACAGGATGGGGGAGGACCAGTTCCCCCAGGTGGGCACTGGGGTGAGACAGGCACAAGGAGACCCGTGGCAGGGCCCAGCCACCTTCTCCAAGCACCCAGCCTTCGCCTTACCTGGCTCTGCTCCTGTTGGACACCGGATGCCCCACAAGGAAGGGAGCAGGATGAGGCCAGGGTGGTGGCCAAGCCTCTGTGTCTCCCCTGGGACAGCAGAGAGCCAGACCGGATCTGTTTACAGCCCTTCCATTATTCAGGAGCCCAAGCAGGACAAAGGGGAGGGGAAACAGAGCCTCACACAGCAGGGAGAGCATCAGGGCTCCAGCCACCACGATGCTGCTCTGGGGCTCCACTCCCAAGCCACCAGGGACCCCTCTGAGCCACGTCCTCCACAAAAGGGTGACTGCCACACCAAACCACAGCCTCTCCTGTCTGTGCACAGCCTCACTCCATCCTGGAGAACACTGGAGAGGAGGTTTTTGGCAAGCAGGCTCTGAGAGAGAGGCTGGGTCTGGGGGACAGGGGTGGAAACCCCCCTGCTCAGGGCTCGGGGCTGAGGTCACTCACATCACAGAGCAAACCTCAGCAGGTTCCGCTGCTGCGAGTAAGGCAGGAAGGGGAACACCCACTGCCTGCAGCTCCACACGTAGGCAAGCAGAGCCCAACCTCCACAGCAACCCTGACAACCCCCTGGCCTCCCCACACGGATCAGGACAGGTCCCTGATCCCTGCCAGCCCTGCTGACCAGCACAGATCCAGCACCAGAGTCACCGGAAAACACTGAAAATCATTCTTCCATGTTTTATCCATTTCAGCCTAGAGAAAGGCTGGTATCAGGGAGGCATCTTCTGTATTTAAATATTTCTATTTGAATCCAGTGAGTTTCTCAGTAGCAGGAAACATCCCATCCACCTGCTTTCTGTGCCACCCACTCCGGCTGCACCATCTGGGATCAGCCCAGGGAATTACCCTGAGGTGGGTGGTGCTGAGTGTCTCTGCCCCACAACACTGAGCAAATCCTGGACATGCCGTACTCATGAGAACATATTCCTGCTTTCACAGGAGGCAGCAACACCCAGTCCCAGGATCTGTGCTGTATTTCTCTACAGGAACAAGGCCCAGGCTGCTGTTCCCATCCCTGCTCGGCCAGAGCAGCTCTCCAAGGTGAGGGCAGAGCTTTACACAGCCTGCTCCATCCTGCCCTGATCTGGGAACCAAACACCTCTGCTCCCACTCCCCAGACCCCTGCACAAGCAGCAGCCACCAGGCACACAGTGTTGGCATCATCCTGCACAGCTGAGTATTCTGGGAACGCAGCAGTCAACACTCTGAAGCAGAGGCAGAACACAGCTCTGAGTGAGCAGCTGCCTCCCTCCAAGACAACAGGAAACTGTGCAGACTGACCACATTTCACTCTCACTTTCAGGATCAGTGACAGCATGTTTTTTCTTGCCCTGCATCTCTTACTTCAACCAATCCAGTTCCAAAACTTACCTGCTGGCATCACCAGGGGTTGGTTCAGCAGCAGTGAGAAGGGGAACTGTGAGGCAGGAGCTGTCCCAAACGTGTGTGTTTGAAGTCAACATCAAGAGCCTCTACTGCAGATCCAAGTGTGGGGCAGATGTCCTTGGTGGTGATTTACAGAGCTGCAGAAACTCCTCTGAGGCAGCTACACCAGGGTCATGGGGGAATCACAGAATATTCTGAGTTGGAAGGGATGCACAAGGATCGAGTCCAAACCGAGCTGGCAGAACTCCCTCCTCTCCTTCCAGGTGCTCCACTAAACACTATATACGGAAAAGTGCTGTTACTCCTGCTTGGGACAGGATCTGATGTGCACTAGGACTGAGGAGCTGAGCATCGATAGGCAGCAAAACTCAGTGCACTGCTGCTCACCGCACTTCAGTCACTCCACCTCATCTGCAGCTGCACTGCAGCACTGCTCTGCCTGCACCATTCCTCCACCAGGCCTCGTCTCCAGCCAGATCCAGCCTGGACACAGACTGTCCTCCTGACAGGCCCAGCCTCTGTGCCCCTCTCCCTTCTCAGTCAGCCCAGAGCCACAGAAAGTTTCAGGGTCGCTTCTTCCTCACAGAAATTAACTTGTTTAGTCAAAAGCCAGACCAGCGACTGCTTGTGGGCTTTTAACAGGAAAGATTCCACACTGCTCACTGCTCTCAGAAACAACACAGAGGTGAGTCCTTCATCACTGCTTCGGTTAGTTTATCCCCTCCAGCTCCTCTCCCTCCCTGTTTATCTTCTCTGAAAAGCACCTTCTGGTTTGTGAAAGTTTAGATCTTCTTTTCAAAGAAAAAACACCAGCGTGAGAACTTGTAGTACCTTTACATTCAAAAGAGACTGTTGCCTTATGACTTCTCTTTGAAATAATTCCTTTGTTTCATCATGTGTGCCTTTTTCTCTCCTTAAACTTGGGTCTCTTGGGCTGGGAATTAAGATTATTGTCGATCACTTGTGCTTTGCTCACTGAAATATCACACTGTGCATGAACAGGAAGGATTTTGTTTGTAAACTGTTTCTGGAAGGCAAACTGGAAAGGTCTCGGAAAGCAAAACCTCCTGCTTCTTCCGGAACAACAGAACACAGGACCACTTTGATTAGCACCAAAAGGATTTTAAATGAACAGTTCCAGGGAGCTCCTTTCAAATCATAAAATGTCAATTTTACATAAAAGTGTGTTTACAAATAGTTTCTGCTTTACACTCAGCTCTGCCCATTACTGACCAGAAGTTATATATACATACAAACTAGCTCAGCAGCTTCAACCACTTGCAAGGAGACTGCGGAAATTTATTTAAGAAATAAAAAACAGAATTTCCTGGTTCCTAAGAAATTCTCTTCGGCCTGCCAGATTCAGTCACCTGCCAGCTCCTGCTGCCTCAGGAGAGCACTAAGCTTTTGGGGAGAAGGGGTACTGCGGGTGCCACCAGTCGAGGAGCCTCACGCTGTGCACGGGGTCCAGCACCACCTGCACCCCCTGCTCCAGGCGCGGCTTCTTCCCGTTGCGGACGGGGGTGTCCTGGAACACCAGGCGCACGCGGTGGTGCCGCATGTCCGTGCTCACGTTGATGGTGAACTGCAAGAGAGGAGAAACCAGGAGGTGCTTCAGGGGGGACAAAAAAAACAAACAAAAAAACCCAACAGGGTTCTCTCTCAACAGAACACTTCTAGATTTGTGGGGTTTTTGGTGGGTTTTTTTTCTGTAAGTCCTTCCGGATTGTCCAAGTTCCGAAGGATTTCAGGGTCTACAGCGTTGTGTTCGAACCGATTCTCTCTGCCTGGCGACCCCAAATAATGCTGCTCTGGGGGTTGGAAAAGGGCTGTAAAACATTGGCACAGCTGCCCAGGGCAGTGGTGGAGTCACCATCCCTGGAACTGCTCACAAGGCCTGTGGTTGTGGCTCTTGGGGACACGGTTTAGGGGTGACCGCAGCAGTGCTGGGGGAATGGTTGGACTTGATGGGTCTTAAAAGATCTTTCCCAATCGAAACAATTTTCGGAGTCCATGATTCCAAGTGACTCTGGAAGCGAGTGGCTGGTCAGGGGAACTCTGGAACTCACTGCCCTACTCCTAAGTGAAGCCAAACTCAACCCCTCCTGGGCACAGGCCACTTCTGAAGCACAGCCCCTTGTCCCCTGCGGCACTGCCGAAGCCCTCCTGCTCTGCTGCTGTCTGGAGCCCAGTGTGGGGGGGTTTGCCCCAAAGCTGCTCCTCCTCCCAAACAGGGACCAAACACACATTCCAAGAGTCTGCTCATATGGGATTTTCCCCTCAGAATTTACTGCCAATAAGGGGGTATTTTCTTGAGGGGGGCAGACCTCCACTTCTCCTGCTCCCTCCCTCTCATAACTGCTGCAGTACTGGTAGCTAATCTGCCCCCAGACACTGCACAACCACAGCTCCCTGCAGACTCTCTACATCTTCTATGTTTACTGTCCAAAATAGGGAAGAGCCAATGGAAATGGAGAAGTTGAACTGAGATCCTCAGCATTTCCTGCTCATTAACCATAAAGATTCCTAGAACTGGTTCGCTGATGGAGCAGTGGGATTTACACAGCCCTAGAGAGGCACTAGCCTGGGATTCTTGGGGTTGTCCTGTGCAGGGTCAGGAGTTGGACTCGATGATCCTTGTGGATCCCTTCCAACCTAGGAGATTCCATGATTTTAGGTGCCCTCTTCACCTCTCTTAGAGAAACCTCACCTGCAAAGCTCTGCCCCACTTACCAAGGTAAACGTCATGCCCATGACGATTGGCACGAAGATGAAGTTGAAGGTGGTGATCTGCAGCAGACAGCAATCCTGATCCGGGTTTGTGTGCACTTCCTCATACTGGACTGGGGGCTGGAGACCTTTGCAACACTTGCTCTTAAATCTGGGGGACTTGAAAGGAAGAGAGACTGATTTAGCTGAGCAGGTTCTCACCATCTCCCCACGTGTCTGGGCAACAGAAAGCCATCGCTCAGGACAGGTAGCAGCATTTCTTTGGAGGCAGAATTCCCAAGGCTGCCTGAATTTCCTGGCTTCTCCCAAGACCCATTCCTGCAGGTTTTTCCTGGCTTTCTTCATTTCTCTTTGAAAGAGAAATCTTTGCAATGGTAAAACAAGGAGTTTCAGATTTTTGGTTAAAATTCTGACCACTTCAGTCAAACAGTTGGGTTTTGGTAGTAAGTTTTAATAATGACATCTCAAAGGTGAGATTATTGGGGGTAAAAAATGATCTGCATATTCTTACGGTACAGAAAGGATACCAAAGAAGGCAATAAAAATGTGGGATTCTAAATGTCCTGGTAACACAGGCTGAAAACTGAGTGTAGTTTCAGAATGTGCTTTAGTTTACCATGGGAATCAGACTTTCCATTTATTGTCTGAACACATGAAAAGTTTTCACCTTCCCTTCTACTACCACCCTGAAAAATATTTTCTGCTTCAAACAAAAGTCACAGCCAATCTGGTTCTTCTTTCATACCTGCTTTTTGAACTTGAAGTTGAATTCCCACATTGCTTCTTGTCTGTTCCCTACAATCTTTTTGCACCAGAAAAGCAGACACTGAGGTGGAAAAAAGAAACACAAAATGATGAAACCCTTAGAGGCACCACTTTAAATAAGTTTTAGCAGAGCATAAAGGCTTCCAATTACAAACACAATTACATAGGAGCAATTAGGAGCCATTTATTCCAATTAATTATGTTCAAAGAACCCTCTCAGCAGTTTAGATCTTCCAGTTTCAAGTTGGCCAACTCCTCATGCAACTGGAGAACACAACACGCAGCCACTGATGTGCCAAACAGAAAAATCCTGTTGTGCCATTTATCCCTTTCCAAAGGCAGGGATGAGTGGGGCAGATTCACCCATTCCCTCTACCCCCCAGGAACTCCCTTTAAACTGGGCTCCAAACAAGATTAAAGTGAGGAACAGCTGAAAACAGAGTAAGGATCAAGAAGGAAAGGATCCAGAGGGAAATGCAAAGACCAGTACAGAATCTGTGAGGTGAGGGATGAGAAAGTTCCTAAGCCACTGTGGTGTCAAACCTTGACATCACCAGGCACTGCCTGTCATTGCTCAGAGTACAAAACTACTGCCAGGACAGCACAGTCTGACCAACCTCCTACCCCATTTTAAAAGAAAACGAGCAAACAGCCTCAGAGGTCACCAGCCCTGCCTTCCCTCACACACATAACACCAGAGTACTCCACCTTCACCTGGTTATCCCTGTGTGGGCCACAGGCTCATGCCAGCATCCAGCACTCACTCTGGAGCGGGAATCTCAGCAGAACTCCTGTAGGAAACTGGGTGGGAGGGAAATTCCCTGCCTAGCAGTCAGCAGAAGCAACCAGCCTTCAACAGCCACGGAAAGAACATGGCAAGTCAGTCCAGCCATCCCTCGGAGCGTTTCCACATGACAAGTGCCAGCCCACCACAGCTGGTCTTATCTTTCACCAGTGCCAGCAGGAACAGGAGGAACAATTGGGTGAGGAGAACTCCCTGTGAGCCATACACAGTCTCTCCTGATGAGAGAAGGCCTGACTGGGCTGCAGGGTGCAGCACACATGTAATTTCACTCTAGGACAAAGTGACCCCAATGAAACAAAGCCAGAGCCAGCCTTCACCTCGAGGGCTCCAAAATTAGAACTACAGGTGATACAAGACCCCTACTTCAACTCTGAGTCATGTCCATAAGCAAGAGTCCTTAAAGGACCTTTATCTCCACAATCTTCAAGAGGTGAACAACAAAGCCACGTGGAGTCAAGCTCAGAAACACGCTGGGAGGAAGCAGCCCACAGGTTTTTTTTTCCAATAAGAACGTTCTCCAGGTCTTTTTTAAACTCGGGTGGGGCAGCGGGTGCTGCTGAGTTTAACTCCACCACCATCTGTGGTTCACCTGCAGAGACAGCTTGGTCTAGCAGCTTGTTTGGTCATGGCAAGTAGTGAAGCACAAAACGGTCAGTACCTCCTAAGGGGAAGGGGATGTCGTCCTCGGGTCAGCCGTCCTGCCCTTCAGACGCGCCGTGCTCCGCCAAAAATTAGGGGGTGTCTTTAAAGGGCAAACACCTCTGCTGACACCATAACGGCTCCAGTGTCCCACACAAGCTAGGCTAGGGAAAGAAAAAAGGAAATTAAAGAGGAAAAGCTGGATTGGATAACACCCGGCTCTGGGCTCTCTCCTCTTGCCACATGCAGTTTTATGGAGGTGTCGCAGTTAGTTTCAACGACCCGTAAAGGTACAACCAAAGCCCTTTGAGAGCCAGAAGGAAGGGAGGCAGTGCCAGAGCCTCCTTCAAACCCTCTGTGCAGAGGAATTCCTGTGCACAGTCACACAGGTGGAGCACAGAGTCCTGCAATGCCACAGTACAGCAAGACCAGACTCAGGTCGGCTCTTTCATGCTCCAAGGTTTTAGGTCAAACTGCTCTGAGAAAGCCTCTCATCACCGTTTAATTTCCTTTTTTAAAAAGCTGAACAACAAAAAACTGCACTTAACAGATCTTCCTCAAACCATTAGTACAGGAGAAGCACTAGCAGTGGGCACCAAAGCCGTTATGATGTCAACGTGAATCCTTCCAAAACGCCCTGCCAGAGTTACCTGGGGGTTTCCAGCTCTTACAGCCACTGCAGACCCCAGCAGTGGTAGGAGGTTGGGCTCAGGCCTAGAGTTGACTTGGAACTTCCTCGAAATGTTTTTGGTTTTTTTAATCTTTAAGAGCACTGATCCCCAAAGTGGGGATTGAGGAAGAGGACGAAGAGCTCTGGATGCAGAGCTAAGACCGCACACGGATCCGCGCGTGCTTTTCCCTGTGCTGCAGCACCACCTGCCTGCGTGCTGCTGGATGTTCCCTAAGCCTGGGACAGCCTTTCCAGTCCCCACCCAGGGACAGGAAGGAAGGAAAGAAGGAAGAGAGGGGGGGAATGTCACCTATGGACAGATGAGGTTGCTCTATTGTGAATGGAAAAGGAAGTACAACTCCTGAACCAAACCCACTTCAGTTTGGCTCCAAACCCCTCATTCAACACGTTTTAGACCTCGGATTTGGAAGGGTGGAGAATTCACATTGTTGCTTAAGCTGCTCACAGAGTATCAGCCAGTTGCAAGTAAGAAACCAAACAAGAGACACAGAGACATTTCCGAGTTAATGGTCAACAGCAATTAGAGAGGAATGGTGCAAGTGCTCCAAGCTGGGACAGCACAGGGACCTGCCTGCCCACACCAGAGACAAACCCTTTACAGCCCAACACAAGTGCAGCCCCAGGCCCAAAGCAGACACTGGCTCTGCACATTTGCCATGCTCACCACCCCGGCACTGCCCTCCCTCACCCAGACTCCCGGTCACGGATGACCTCCAGGAAAGCGGCATGACATGACTCCTGGCTCCCAGTGTCACTCCTGAGCTCTCCAGATGGCTGCTTCAGAGAAAAGATGCACTCTGACAGACAGTGTCAAAACAGAGCAGAAGATACAAAAGCTGATCCTACGGAGCCTCCTTTCAGAGGAGGGGAGAGCTGCAAACATCCCAGGCAGTTCTGACAGCCAGTGAGTGCCCTTTTACTGCTTGCAAAGGTGTTGTGGGATGATTTAAGCAGCAGTTATTCCAAAGAGTAACTCTACAAGCAACCAGCACACTTGTACCAATCCCTAGTCCGAGTTAGTGACCACCCTACAACCCAAGCTTCGCTGGTGACCGTCTAAACAGCACTGAACGAAAAAAACCCAAACCAAACAGAAGCAGCACCGCCTCAGGTGAGGTTCCTTAGCGAGCCCACTTACTCTGGAATTTTTTAAAGTGCTGGGGGTGCTGTCTGGAATAGCTGGATTCCTGGAGACCCGGGAGGCGAAGGGCTCGTACATGTGGTAGAGGGAGCGGATGACGCAGGCGCGCAGGCAGTGCAGCTTCTCCATGGACTCCGGGCGCAGGCGCAGCGGCAGGTACGCGTCCAGGCTGTAGTGCCTGCGGGGACACCACAAACCTGGCGTCACCTGCAGGCTCACAGCAGCAGGGACAGCCAGGGAGGCAGCCCTGCCATCAAAACCCTCAGGGCTTCGAGGGTGCTGTGCTGCTCTGGCTGGCATCACGGGCAGTCCCAAAAGCTTGGCCTGCACCAGATGGGTTTCCAGCACACATACCCCACTTGGAATATTGGGGCAGTTTGGGGCACCACAGTATAAGGAAGATACTGAGCCATTAGAAAGTGTCCAAAGGAGGGCAGTGAAATGGGGAAAAGCCTGGAGGGGAAGTGTGTGAGGACACTGAGGGCACTTGGGGTGTTCAGCTGGAGGACACTGAAGGGAGACCTCATTGCAGTGACAACTCCCTCGGGAGGGGCAGAGGAGCGGCAGGCACTGATCTCTGCTCTGGGGGGAGCAGGGACACACCCAGGGAATGGCCTGGAGCTGTGTCAGGGCAGGGTTAGGGGGGATCTCAGGGAAAGGCTCTTCCCCCAGAGGGTGGTGGGCACTGACCAGGCTCCCCAGGGCAGTGGGCACAGCCCC
>JAWWEU010000076.1:162163-203483 GCA_035583155.1 Acropternis orthonyx | reverse complement strand
CAGTAATGAGGGACCTGAGGGGATCCCCCCCTCCCAGTTATCCCAGTAATGAGGGGCCTGAGGGGATCCCCCCCTCCCAGTTACCCCAGTAATGAGAGGGCTGAGGGGATCCCCCCCTCCCAGTTATCCCAGTAATGAGAGGCCTGAGGGGATCCCCCCCTCCCAGTTCTCCCAGTAATGAGGGGCCTGAGGGGATTCTCCCCCTCCCAGTTCTCCCAGTCCTCCCAGTAACCGGGGACCTGAGGGGATCTCTCCCTCCCAGTCTTCCCACCCTGAGGGGTTCCCCTCTCCCAGTTCTCCCAGTAACGGGGGGACCTCAGGGGGTCCCTCTGTTCCCAGTACTGATGGTCCCTGAGGCGATCCCCCTTCCCAGTCCTCCCAGTAATGGGTGGACCTCAGGGGGTCCACTCCCAGTAAGGAGGATATATAAAGGAACTGCCCCCATCCCAGTAACAGGGGCACCTGATGGGATCCCCCCTCCCAGTTCCCCCAATCCTCCCAGTAAGGGGGGGGGCCTCAGGGGGTCCACTCCCAGTAAGGGGGATGGGTGAAGGAACTGTCCCCCTCCTCCCAGTAACGCGGGGCCTGAGGGGATCCCTCCCTCCCAGTTCTCCCAGTAACAGGGACTCTTGAGGGGGTCACCCCCAGTAAGGAGGATCGGTGAAGTAACTGTGCCCTCCCAGTAAAGAAGGGTCCCTGAGGGGTTCCCCTCTCCCAGTCCTCCCAGTACCGCATTCTCCTGAGGAGTTTCTTCCCCAGTCCTCCCAGTACTGAGGGTTTCCAGGGGATTCTCCCCTTCCCAGCCCTCCCAGTTACAGGATCTCTGAGTTACTCCCACCACCCTCCCAGTCCTCCCAGTAAAAATGATGAGGTACTCCCACCACCCTCCCAGTCCTCCCACCGAGGGCTCCCAGTGTCCCCCACGCTCCCTGGTGAGAGCAGCACCCGTGGGTGCAGCAACGGGTGGGCACCAGCTATAAAACAGTATTTACTGCTTTTCAGGGCTGAATTGGGCGGTGAGGGCTCGTCAAAGGAGTGATTCCCCCCCCCCATCCGCGGGGGGAGCAACTGATCCAAGAGGGATCTGCAAAGGGGAAATGGGAGCAGCAGCAGGGGGGGGGTCTGTGTCCCCCCCCCACACACACACCCCCAGTGCTTGTGCCCTGCTCACACGGGGATTTGGGCACCACCCAGAGATGGCTGGGAGTCCTGCCCCGTCCTGGGGGTGTCCAAACTGGGAGGCTGGTGGGGTCCTGCTCCCTTCCTTTGGGATTTGCACAATGGCAGAAGAGCACAGCCCTGTCCTGCTCGTTTCTCCGTGGGGAGCAGGGACAGACCCAGGGAATGGCCTGGAGCTGTGTCAGGGCAGGCTCAGGTTGGATCTCAGGCAAAGGCTCTTCCCCCAGAGGGTGGTGGGCACTGAGCAGGCTCCCCAGGGCAGTGGGCACAGCCCCGAGGCTGCCAGAGCTCCGGGAGGGTTGGGATGATGCTCTGGGGCACAGGGAGTGACTCTTGGGGATGGGCCTGGGCAGGGCTGAGGGTTGGACTGGCTGATCCATGTGGGTCCCTTCCAGCTTGGCACGTTCTGGGATTCTGTGAATGCCCCAGTGTGCTGCATTTCCCACCTGTGCTCCTTCCCTATGAGACCTCAGGAGAGGATTTGGACCACAGTGAGGATGCTTTCAGGGCTGTGGCATCAGCTCCTGTGCCTCCCTGGAGCAAGGTAACACACGGAATATGGAGGAATCCACATTTCTTCCGCTTCCCAGGAGTGGCCGGGAGCTGACGGTCCCTTCCTGACCATATTTCTTTCTCTCAGCATTCCTTAAAAACACAAAGAGCATTTTACCAGCAAGGAACACATTTGACTGAGAAAACTTCTGATCATCCCAGGCAGGAAAGGCCATTCCTTGACAGAAATGCTGTTCCTAATCCATCTATTCTTAAACCAATGGATACAAATTAAGGGGAATGGCAGTTCATAATCCAGATCCTGGTTCTCATGGCTGCATCCACATCTTTGGGACTTGGGAATGTTCTCCTTGGACTATGCTACTCATCATCGTTATTTGAGAGCTGTATCACAGTATTAGTTTTAAAAAGTAAAGGCCGTCCTGGCTTGGAAAACCCTGTGGAAAACAGATGAAGTTTTACTGGGATATGGCAAGAGCAACGTGAAGCCAGAAAGTCTCTGCTGGGCTGGTGCAAAGTGAGGCAGCTGGAAATGGATTAATATGTGAAGTATTTCATATATTGTGTGATATTAAGGATAACTCAGTTTAGCAGGTGAAACTACTCTCTCCTCCCCATCCCAACTTCTTTTCCAAGCAGGATATTTCACTTTGGAATCAGGAGAATAAGCCCTTTGAACCATTATAAGATATTCTGATGGCCCATGATGACTTTGGAGTGACCCAGACGGACGTTTTCAGTATGGTTTTCATTTTCCTCCTTTCGTTGGAAGTTTATCAGCCACTTTGTAAAGCTTCAGCCTCCAAATCCTCTTTCTCTCCCAAACACACACACACAAAAAAAAAAAAAAATAAAACCCTTTAGTTTATTCACAACTCTTATTTAGGAATTCAGAATCCTTGTGACCTCCTCATCCTGGTTCCCTGCAGCCCTTGGCAGATTCTGGTGTCCCCTTCTCTGCTTCTGGTCCCCAGCTCTGTCACACATCCCCTGCCAGGGCTTGTCTTGGTGATTTTTCAATAGTTGTTTTAATAGTTAATAGAATATTTTCTTTAGCTGCTGTGCCCGTGTTCAAAGGGCTGGGCAAGGGCTGCCAAGGGGTCCTGAGGGCTGTGCCAGGGCCCCCAAATTAATTGTCTGTTAATGATGCCCCTGTGCTGGGCAGGGTGATGCTCCTGTTGCAGCTCCTGGGCACCCTCTGTCCCAGATCCCATTTAGGGCGCCAGAGACTCTCCCCAGGGGTGGCAAAGGGTGATGGTCCAGCCTTGCACATTCTGAAATTCCCTGCCTGGCCCCATCCCTGCTCCCCAGGCTGGGGGGTCTCCACAGCTGGGGGGAACCCAGGGACATCCCACAGCCCAGGTCTGCTCCTGCCTCCCTCTCTCTGGGGAAGGACAAGACCCTTGGGGGGAATCCCATTCCTGTGGGGGCTTCTAAACCCCAAGGAAGTTACTGCTCATCCCAGGAGGATTCCTGCCCTCTCCTCCAGGGGGGAACCTGTCCCCCAAGATAGATTTCTGCTCCCACAGGGGGATTCTGGGCCCCTCTCAGAGTTTTCTGTCCTCCAAGAGTGGTTGGTTCTATCCCTTCCCAGGAGATCCTACCCCCCAGGAAAGTTCCCTCGGGGGGGATTCCTGCCCCTCTTTAGAATTTTCTGTCCTTCCAAGGGGGTTCCTTCCCTTCCCAGGGGTGTTCCTTCTCCCCAAGGAGGTTCCTGTACCCCAGGAAAGATTCCCCTGGGGGCATTCCTGCACCCCCCCTCAGTTTTCTGTCCCTCCAAAGGGGTTCCTTCCCTTTCCAGGGGGGATCTTGCCCTGCAGGGGGGTTTCTGCCCCCAAGGAGGTTCCTGTAACCCCCAGGAAAGTTTCCCCTGGGGTGATTCCTGCCCCTCTTTAGAATTTTCTGTCCCTCCGGGGGGGTTCCTGTCCCTCCCAGGGGGGATCCCGCCCCGCAGGGGGGTTCCTTCCCCCCAGGGCTGTTCCTGACCCCCAACCTCCCCTCTCCCCCTCACACCTCACCTGCAGGGCGTGTCCCCGCGGGGCGGGCGTGTCCCCGTGGCCGTGCCCGGGCGGGGACGGTGACGCAGTGGGCGGGCAGGGCGGCGGTGGCGGCGGCGGCGGCGGCGCTTCCAGCGGCTTCGGCGGGCGGTGAGTGCGGGCGGGGCCGCGGGGGGATGCTCGGACCCCCGCACCCCGCGGGGGGCCAGGCGGGGGGATGCTCAGCCCTCCTTCCCACCCCGCCATCCCGGAGGATCCGAGCATTTTAGCCTCCTCCCCCACCCCCGCCGGGGATGCTCTGCTGTCCCCGGGGATGCTCCGCTCCCCTCCCCGAGAGGCGATGCTGAGCCCCCCCGCAGTGGGGCTGGACTCGGGGGCCTCTACCCTTGTTGCCTCCCCCGAGAGCATGCTCTGCTCCCCTTCTTGAGAAGATGGTCTGCTCCCCCCGAGAGGATGCTCAGCAACCCCCCGAGAGGATGCTCTGCTCCTCCCCTAAAGGATGCTCAGCTCCCCCCGAAAGGATGCTCAGCTCCCCCCGAAAGGATGCTCAGCACCCTCCACGAGAGCATGCTCAGCTCCCCCCGAAAGGATGCCCAGCTCCCCCCGAGAGGATTCTCTACTCCCCCCCAAAGGATGCTCAGCTCCCCCCGAAAGGATGCTCAGCTCCTCCCGTAGGGATTCTCTGCTCCCCCCCCTCAGTGGTGCTGGACTCGGGGGGCTCTGCCCTTTTAGCCTCTCTCCGGGGATGCTCTGCCCCTCCAGAGGGGATGCTGATCCCCCCTCAGTGGGGCTGGACTCGGGGTCTCTACCCTTTTAGCCTCCCTGTGGGGGTGCTCTGCTCCCCGCGGTGATGTTGGACTCGGGGGTCTCAACCCTTTTAGCAGCCCCCAGGGGTGCTGTGCTCCCCCCCTCCCCACGAGGGGATGCTCCCCGTTGCCCCCCGGGTGGGGCTGGGCCGGGGATGCTCAGCCCTGCCGAGCCCCGGGGGATGCTCTGGCTGCCTCCGGGGGGGGTTTGTCTCCCATCGCGTTGCTCCTCGGAAGGGGTGGCTGAGTCGGGGTGGGCTCAATTCCCCCCTTTCCCCTGGGTTGAATCTGAGCTAGGGATTGTCATCCTCACCCCCGAGCTGGGTTGGGGGGGGACCTGCTGTGCCCTGGCATTACCCCCAGGCTGGTCATCTGAGCCAAGGGGGATAATGTGCCCCCACTCTGCTGGCCCCAGAGCAGGGAGCAGAGCCAGGCAAGATGTGCTGCCCCATCCCTGCTGGGTGTGCAGGCAGGGGGGCTGAAGGGTGGGCACATCCATCCCCCGGGGCTGCATGGTTGGGGGGGAATGCAATGATCCCTGTAACCCGGGAGTGGGGAGGGAGTTCCTTGATTTTCAGCTGCTCTCTGCCCCTTGCAGCCCCCCAAACTGTCCCTTTGCACCCCCCTCCCTCACAGCTGCCACCTTATGCTGCAGGGAGGGCAGGGATGCTGCTGAGCCTGGTCCTACCCTGGCCTTCTCCTGCTCCTCTGATTTCCCAGCACTGTATCCCCCTCCCTCAGTGCTGTGCCAGCCCCTCTGAGCATCCCCCTGGCACCGACCTCTGGGCTGGACCAGCTCCTGGGGGTGCTGCCACACAGAGAGATGCCCATGGAGCTCAGCACCAGCCAAGCTGGTCCAGCTCAGAACTGGGCAAATGCTGCCCGAGCTGGGCCAGCCTGGGCATTGGCCACTGTGCCCAGGGCTGGAGCAGCACAGGGAGCATCCAGCCAGCCTGGCCAGCTCCAGCTGTGCTCACATCCTCTGGCAGCTGGGGCTGGCTCATCACAGCCATGGCAAGCTGCCTCCAGACACCACGGTTTTCTCCCGAATAACCAGCCTTTAAGGGCTTGTTTATCCCCTAAATTGCATCATTATAACAGCAATTGGCTTAGGGAGCTGGGTTTTGTTAAAGCTGTGCAAACCCTTCTGGGGACGCCCTGGTTTTGGCCAAGTCAGGGTTGGCAAAGTGTTCATTTAAGCTCATTTGCCACCATCTGCTGGATGCTGGAATGAGGTTCTCCTGGTGGGTTTGATACCACCAAGCCCCTCTGTGAGCGTGAGCTGGTCCAGAGTTGAGATGTGGGCTGGAGTGTGGGACCTGGGTGAACGTGCCTGTGTGGTTTGGGAGTTTCTTGGTTGTGACGCTGCCTGAGCTTTAGAGGAGATGGAAAAGTTGGTGTTTTTGCATCTCTGATGGCCTGGGAGTCTCAGGTCCGGGTGTTCTTAGGGACATCACGATCCACATGTGCTGGTTGAGAAACAGGCCTGATCTCTGGGGACTTCCCTGGAGGTTTGTGAGGGAGCCACGGGCACAGCTCCTGCTGTGTCTCCCTGGCACCCAGCAGTGCTCAGGTGCACAGATGTCTTCCCAGCTGTGGTGCTTTGCTCCCCCTGCATCTCATTTCCAGGAGACAGCCAGGGGTTGTCCGGGACTTGTGTCACCAACTGGAGAGTGGGGGAGCCTGGCAAGTTCCTGAGGCACCAGTGCTGGGGCTGATGGGCAGGTCCAGCTTTCTGGAGTGGCCAGCTCAGCTGGGGCTTGGCAGATGTGGGATTAAACATCTCAGCCCTCTCCATGCGGCTTTCTGGCTTTGTGGTGAGCATGTCTTGCTCTGCATCAGTGGTTTGGTCCAGCTGTGCTTTGGCACCCATCAGTGGCTGAAGTGCAGGTGCTGAGGGACTGAACCTGCTGCAGATTTGGGTTCCTGTCTGTCTCAGTTGTCTCAGAAAACCAGGAGTAAAAAACCGCCCTGAAACCCTCCTCGTCTGTACCTTTGAGGGGTCCTTTCTCAAGCCTCATCCTTTCAGGCAGCTCCCACCGAGGTGCAAGGGGTGAGGACAGGGATGAGGATGGTGGTGTGAGGAGGAGGAGGAGGCTGAGCGTGGGTTGGTGGGGTCCTGGTGTGCTGGGGGGGATGTGGTGGCCGTGAGTTGGTGCTGGGAAAGAGCCTGACCCCGTGTTGGAGATGGGAGCTCACACTGAAGCTGGGGGAGGCAGCCCTGGAGCCTCAGAGGGGGCTGAACCCAAACTGGTCCCAACTGGAATTGCATCTGGAGGGCTCCACTCTGGGGACACGGAGTGACTTCAGCAGGGATGTCCATCCGCCACCTGGGCAGTGCCATTTCAGGTTTTCCAGCAAAACAGAAAGACACTGGATTCAGTATTTAACCTTGAAACCTTAATTTACAATTAACTTCCTCCCAAAGAACGCTTTGGTGAGCCAGAGGTTTCCCAGACAGCTCCCAAAAGTGAGCTGGGAGGTCTCTGGAATATTAACCGGTGGAGAAGGATGTAGGATCCATTGCCCAGAGAGACAACCCTCCACTTTCCAGATGCTTTCTCTGAAATGCCCAGCACCAGGTATGGGGTGAGGGACCTCACTGAGGCTGAGGGCTCTGGCCAGGCTCCTGAGGGATGTGGTTGGGAATTTTCAGTGCTGAAAGGCCTCCTCTGTGAGCAGACGCCGCCGAGAGGCTGGAGGTGGGTGCACGTGTGGGTGTGTTCACACGGGTTGGCATTTGGGAAGGCAGGAAGGGAAAATATCACATGGAACAACTGCAGTGTTTGGGGGACAGGTCCGTGCTTGGGCCCATCTGGAGCAGAAGTCGTGGAAAATGATTCAAGGCTCTTGGCTAAAAAGAGCTGTGCTGGTGGAATTGGATCTTGCTGCTTCTTGTGCTGCGGTCAAGCAGGTTAAAACGTGGTGGGCACGTGGTTAAACCCCCTGGTGCATTTGCAGGGTGAGGATGTCCTGAGGAATTGGGCTGAGAAAGTTGGGGCTGGTCAGCCTGGAGAAGAGGAGGTTGTGTGGAGACCTCACAGCCCCTTCCCGTGTCTGCAGGAACTACAGGGGAGTTGGAGAGGGGGTCTTCATCAGGAACTGGCGTGATAGGATGAGGGGGAATGTGGTCACACTGAAAGAGGAGAGATTTAGATTAGATGTTAGAAGGAAATTCTTTTCTCAGATGGTGGTGAAGCCCCAGCACAGATTTCCCAGAGAAGCTGTGGCTGCCCCATCTCTGGAAGTGTCCATGGCCAGGTTGGACACTTGGAGCAGCCTGGGCCAGTGGAAGGTGTCCCTGCCCATGGCAGGGGGTGGAACTGGGTGGGCTTTGTGCTCTCTGCAACCCAAACCAGGCTGATTCTGTGATTCTGTGAGTGAAGCAGGTGCCCATCTCACTCACTTCTGTGCCAGGCCAAGCCTGGAGTAGTCCTGCTGCCCCTCAGCCCCCGTGCAGCCATGGCAGGGCAGCAATTCCCATCCCACAGGAGGATCTGGGTGTCAAACCTTCCCCAAAAACTCCAGGAGGGGACTGACCCCGCGTCCTCCATGTGGCCCTTCCTTTCCTGCCTCTTCCCCCCCGGGGTGTTTCAAAGCACCTCGTGGGTCTCTCTCTCCAGCTCTGTAATCCTGCAGGACTGACAAGGCTGGAATGGATCTGAAATGCAGATTATTTTCTCTTTTTTTCACCCCCCCAGCTCCCGGTTTTCAGTTCCTGCCACGCTTCTCTTCGCAGGCGTGAGGAGTTGCCGGCTGGGTGGCTGCCTCTAATTGCATCCAACAAAAAAGAAATCAGGATTAAAAAAAAAAAAAAGGGAGGAAAACAAGTGGCTGCTGAGAGCTCAGCTCCCCCCCAACCTGCTCTTCCCAGGAGAGGGCACTTCCCAGGGATTTTTTGCTGCATGGTGCCGCTCTCCCCCTCAGCCTCCAGCCGTGCCCGGCCCCTCGGTGGTCCCGGAGGCAGTGCCGTGCCAGGGAGTGCCAGGGAATGCCAGGGAATGCCAGGCCACGGAGCAGCTCCTCCGTGGGGAGGTGAGATGCCGACAGGGGCGGCTGCTTTCTTTAAATAGCGTTCAGGGAAGGAGCCTCTTCCTGCCTGGACTCTCCTTCCAGCCCTCCGGAGAGAGCAGGGCATCGTCCGTGGCCAGGGCAGGATGGCACAGCAGGGGAAGGGACCCCCGCCCGAAATCGCTGCCCAGCCACCTGGTTGCATGGATTTAAAGCTCGTTTCCACCCTTGCCTGGCAGAAATGAATTTTTCTCTCTAATTCTGGTTGGGATTCCATCCCTGGCTGGTGTCGTTCCCGGTGTGGGTGATGTGCTGCAGCCCTGGGGTGCCCAGAGGCGGGCAGAGGCAGGAGCTGGGCTGTGCACTGGGTGGCAGGAGTGTAGGGAAAAGGGATGTTCAGCCCCACTGTCAGCCCAGCTCTCACCTTTCCAGAGCCTCATCAGTGCAGTGAATCCTCCAGTGGATCCTCTCCTGCCAAAGCCTGGCCTTCCTGGCTTCCAAAATTGGGAAGGTGTTTATAGCCTTGCCGTGGCATTAACACAGGTGTCATAAACCTGATCTCAGGCTCTTAATCATGGCTTAAATAGGCTTGCTGGTGGTGCCTGCAACTGTTCCCTGTGCAGGCATTCACAGTGCTGGGCAGTGAGGGGAAAGATGGGCTTGTCCAGAGTCCATAATCCAGTTAATCTGGCCCGTAATTCAGTGTCTGGCAGCTGCACTGACTCGCTCTCGGCTTCTTTCAAGCATTCCCCCCCCCCCCCCCAAAACTGTTTTGCAGGAAGGAGTCAAAAACTGTCCAGAGGTTATTTTTGGCCGTGTGTGATTTATTCACACGCTGATCAGCCAGGAGAGGAAGTTATTCTGGTCCCAAAGTGTCCCACATAGCACACAAGTACCTTGTGTGAGTGTGATTTCTCTGGGTGAGGTTCCAGGAGGATGCTCTCCTTGGGGGATGGAGCTCTCAGGAAGCACCTTGGTGGCTTCGTGTCCTCTGAGCCAAAGCCAGGGGACACTGTGCCCTCCTGTCCCTGGAGGACAGACCTGAGCCCTCTGTCCCTGGGGTGGTGGAAAGCTCTGTGCCTTAAAATTCCTGCTCGTCCCAAGGAGTACCCAGCTTGATTTTGGTCTCCCTGGGTGACACCTGGATTTGGGGAGAGCAGGGAGATGTTTCAAGGCTCATTTGGTCACAGCATCGTTTCGAGGTGGTTTCCCTGCAGGATGAGGTGGCTCTGGTGCTGCTGGATGTCTCCTCCTCAGGCTTACTTTCCCTGGCATGCTGTGAAACTGAGCTCCTACTCTCGGGAAGGGCTGGTGGGAATGAAGTGTGAGGGTGGCACAGCCAGATCCTGCTTCTCTCCTCTGTCTGCCCAAGAGATTGTTTCTGTGGGGCATCCTGCTGTGGCCACAGCTGGTTTCTGGCCATGGGTAGTGGGGTCTGCCAGGGTGGGCATCACTGGGACGTGCTGCTGCTGCTGCCTGTGCCATCCTGCTGTGCTGGTGACGTGTTTCCCACCCTGGCTGAGGATGGAGTCGCTGTGGGCTGCATGCCCATGCAGAGGTGTCAGCTCCAGCAGATATCCTGTCCCTGTGCCACCCTCACAGTTCCTGCGGGACTGGGAGCGTCACCAGCGGCAATGTCTGACCGTGGGTGCACTGCAGGATGGGCCAAGGGAACCTGATCCCCACATCTCCTGCATCCTGGAGACAGGAAAGGCTGTGCCTGCCTGGAATTTGGGCTGAGACAGGCTGGGGAGGCTTCCCAGAGGTTTTGTGGGGGCAGAGAAGCAGCAAACACAAGCCCCTAAAGGATCCATGGAAGAGCTGATCGAACCAAATTTCCAAACTTTGACCTGGCTGTGCCAGGGAGTGGATGGGTGAAATGCTGGAGATTCCCACGTGCCTGGAAGAGCTGCTGTCCATGCTCCTCTCCAGCACCACAGCACTGGAGGCAGGTGCCCAGGAGCTTTGTTGGGACACAGGATATGGAGCAGGGTCTCTGAGGTCCCTGCCAGCAGCCCTTGGAGAGCCTCCTCCTCCCTGAACCCTTCCAGGGGCTTGGCCTCTCCGCTCTCTCCCATGTGCACAATAAAATGGCCTAACTCATTTGCACCCATCGGGTGATTAATTGGAGCCAGGAGGCTCCTCCCTCCTGCTCCCGACCCCAGATCCAGAAAGGGTTTGCTTTGCTGCTGTTACCTGTGTGCCACCCAGATGTGCCACCCAGATGTGCCACCCAGAGAGCAGCTTGTGTTTGATGGAGGGAGAAGATTCCCTTTCCCCCTCCCCCCCCACCATCAGAACCTGGATGATAATCACTCCCTTGCTGCCAACACGTTGGGGCTGCCATATTCAAAAAAGAGCATTTCCCCCCTCGCTTTGATCATCTGCTTCCAGTTTGTTTAATTCCCAGACTTTCGCAGTGGCCATTTTTGGAGTTGGCAGCCAGAGCATCCCTGCAAACAGAAATGGCTTTCCCTCGTGCCTGTCCTTGGTGTTTGCAGGGCACAGAAGGGAGTTTTGCCTCTCCGAGGGGAGCCGCCACGAGCGCCGGTGTCGCTTTCAAATCACACGCCGTGTCAATAAATCTCCTTGGAAGTGCCCTGCAGCAAATGGCATCAGCCCGCTCTTGGAGATCTCTCCCACACGTCCTCCCGCTGCCTAAAAATACCAGTGCTTTCAGTCTCAAATGACTTGGCTATTGCACAG
Source organism: Acropternis orthonyx (assembly GCA_035583155.1). Taxonomy (NCBI): domain Eukaryota; kingdom Metazoa; phylum Chordata; class Aves; order Passeriformes; family Rhinocryptidae; genus Acropternis; species Acropternis orthonyx. Next base: position 192,271 of record JAWWEU010000076.1, on the reverse strand, counting down.
GCACCATGTTTCGCTGGAGTGTTGCTGCAGGACGGCTGGTGTGATCCACAGCGGGGGATTTGGGCAGTGTTTGGGCAGCTGGGTCGGTCTGGGGGTTGAATGGACGTTGTTAACTTTTACACTCTGTGCTGTGATGTGTGTTAGGGGTGCAGGAGGGAAATCTCATCCCTGATGGAGCATCAAGCAAAATACCCCCCAAAATTTGTTCTTTTGCTGAAGAGTTGGACCCTCAGTGGCCACCAAAGAAAGTGCCCTCGTTGCTGGTGACCTTCCCAGGCAGTGACCCACGAGGGCAGCTCCATCTCAGCACAGAGCACGGGAAAAGCTCTTCCAAAAATCCCTTCCAAGCCCCTGAGCTGTCCCTGTGATGAGAAGAGAAGAGCAGAGGTGAACAGCAGCATCACCCACGAGGATGCTCCTGTGCCCTGCGTGGTTTAGGAGCTGTGGGAACCATCCCAGGGTGCCCTGGGTGTCTGTTCCATCCTCTTTGTAAAGATAAAATTTGCATTTCCACGTCTGAGATGTGGGACACGGGGAAGGGGTCTGACTGCTTTGGTTTTGATGGGTCTCCCTCCAGTGACAGTTCCCAGTTCCTGGAGGGCACTGGGCAGACTGGTGTGTGGCTCAGCAGCCAGCAGGCTCTTTTCTCCAGAAGATTTCAGCCTCTTGACCTTACTGGCTTGTGGCAGAGCAGGGAGAGCTCGTCACTTGGACTATGAATGAAGCCAAGGGCTGATGTCACGTGCTGTGACCTTGGGGTGAAGTGACAAACTGGCTTTGTGGCACTGACAGGGGATTTGGGAGCAGAGCTGAGTGCAGTGGATGAGCAAAGTGAAGTTCAGCATAGCTGGGAGGTGCTGAGCTGCAAAACATGATGCTCTAAAAGGATGTGTTTCTCTAGGAGACATTGGATTGAAGGTATTTGGATTTTCCTCTCTCCATCTCCGTGGGATTCATCCATTTATTGCTGGGGAAGTTGATTTTGGGGCTGTCAGTGCAGCAGTGGGGTGGGCACTGGGCACACCCAGTAACAGGGCTGGCTTGTACCTGGGAGGGCACAAGTGCTGATAATTCCCCCAGCCTTGTAAACACAATGATGGATATTTTGGAGGCTGGAAAGGTGAGGAAACCAATGCCATGCAGGTGGTTTGATTTCCTCCTCTCTCCACTGCAACTCACAGGAAATCCAGTCACTGGAGGCGCTGCCACGGCCCTCAGGTGGGACAAGGGTAATGACCCATCAGGAGGAGCCACCCTGGTCTGTCAGACTGAGATGTGGCAGATCCTCCATCACGCAGTGCCTGGACTTTCTCCTTTCAAGGACTTTGCCCTGGTGTGCCTCTAACTGCCAAAAAGCTGCTGTGGAGAGGGAAGGAGAAGGATCTACCTCCACCCTGGGCTTTTTTCCCCCTTTTCCTTCAAGGCAGATGTGTCCACCAGGAGAGTGGCCATGGGTCAGCTCCTGGGTAGGAGCTGGACATTTGCCTGAGCTTGTTCTCCAAAAAGCACGACAATTTGCAGGATTTATCCCCAGAATCACAGAATCAAAGTCTCACAGAATCATTAAGATTAGAAAAGACCTGCAAGATCATCAAGTCCAACGTTAACCTAATACCACCACTAAACCCTCATCAGGAGTTGCCTGTGAGCACCCAGTTTAACCAGTCTCTGGCCAGCTGGGACCTTCGTGGCCTCCTTTTCCCCCTCTCCATCCCCACTGGCTTGGACTGAGGCCAGTCCAGCTGCGGAGCGCACTTGGTGGCACCCAAAACTTTTGTAAACCTGTTTGGACTCCCAGCCTGGTGCTGGTGACACCAGTAACCAGAGCAGGTTGGGGGTGGGGGGAGAGCTGGTCCAGATGGGTGGGAGGAGGATGCTGAAGTGACGGTGGCTGCTGTGACAACTTTATTGTCCCGGTATCTTGCTCTGAAGATGATGGTCTGGGTTTGAAAGAGTCCAGCCTCGGTGCAGCCACAGCTCGCTGCCACCCTCAACCCTGCTCTGGCAGGGGACATGTGAGATTTGGCCCTTGTTGATTCTTTCCCAAAAAGTGACTATTGGCGGGGTCAGAGTCACTCTGTCCCCCTGTGCGTCACTGTGGGGCCAGAGCAGGGTGTGTCCTCATCCATGGGGAGCTGGGGCTGTGCCCGTGGGGGCTGTGCCCGTGGGGGCTGTGCCGGCGGGTCCGAGAGGCTCTGTCTGCCAACGCAGCTCACGGATGGAGACCTGCCAAGAGGGGAGGGCTGGGCAGGGAATCTGCTCCTGCCTGCAGGACTCGGGGGGGTGCCAGAGAGAGGGAGGGCTGGGCAGGGCACAAGGGGGGGCTGTGCCAGCGCTGGGAGAGGGAGAGCAGCGAGACCCCAGCCTGGCCCCGGCCGGGACGGAGCGGGGCCAGCGCGGGATGGGGATGCTCCAGCTCCGCTCCGCCCAGGGTGGGGTGGTCCCCGGGGGCTCAGGGTGTGGGTGTCCCCCCCGTGGGGTGATGCCACTGCTCGAGGTGCCTTTCCACTCGGGTTTCTGCCTGCTGGGGCTGCCGGTGCCCTGAGGGGACCAAGTGGCATCACCCGCGATCCTGTCCTCAAGCAGGCGGCGTGGGACAGTGGCGGTGGGTGGCAGGAGAGCAGGGGGATGCCTCCTCCAGAAGGATACTTCAAAATAGGGAGGAATTTAAGCGCGTCTCTCAGGGCACTCGCTGCTCTGAGGTTGTCCTGGGGCTGCTGTGACCTGCAGTGCTGTCACCCCCCCTGCCAGCACCCCCCAGAAGTCACCGGGGTGGCCCTCAGGGCAGGGCAAAGCCGTTCTCAGGTGCTTGCTCCCCATCCTGCTTGTTCCCCGTCTGTTCAGCTTCCCCCAGCATTTCCCTGTTCTCATCAGTCATTATTTCTCTCCAGGTGAAAGCTTTTTAATAGCATCTGACATTTCGGCCATTTTTGAGTCATTTCCTTTCTTCTACTCCAATTTTCTTGCTCTTCTTCATAACTGGGAAGCCTTTCTTTGTCCTTGGCCAGAGGGGAGGTGTCTGTTACTGCCTCTTATCATATTCCATGAGGTTTGATCGGGTTAATGAAAATCCTTCTCTCTTTCTCTCGTGTGCCGCTTCCACTCCCATCTTCTTTAGCCTGGTTTCTTAAGGAAATTGAACCAAAGGGCTTCTTTCATCACGGCCTTTTCTCTCCCCCCCTCTCGCTCTTGAGTGTGTGTTGGTCTTTTAGCAGATCTGATGGGATGGAGAGCTCAGAATGCTGGGGGGGGGGGTGGGGGGGGGGGTTGAAGGGGCTTGTGGGGAGGGCAGGGCTGGGTGATGCCCCACAGGGGTCCGTGGTGGGGTGGGCTGGGGCTCAGCACCCAGAGAACGGGGCTGTGGATCCCGCTGGGAACACAAGGGGCACTAGGGTTGTATCCCCAGCCCATGAGCTGAGAGCACAGGCCACATCACCTGACTGGTTTTGCTTTTCTCGAGCTCAGGGAAGGGACCCGGAGGAGGGGAGATGCTGTAGCCTCGCAGATGTGGGGTTAGTCCGGGGATCTGGGAGGCCTGGGCTGCGTTTTCAGCTGCAGACTCGCGCCTGGCTGGGCTCGGGGGCTTTTCCTGCAGCAGCAGGAGCTGCAGCTGGTTCAGGCTGATCTGCTGGAGTGTGAACTGCAGTGACAGAGCAGCCAGAGGAGATTTGCCGCTGCTACAGCAGCGAGAGGCGGTAGAGCTTTTCCAGTGGCTGCCGCAGATCTGCTTCCCTGGCAGTGACGTGGGGACTGTAGCACTGCTGAGGGAGGTCTTGGGCTTCCTGGGAGAAGCACAAGGTGGAGTTTGTAGTTCAAGTCCATCCGTGGAAAAGGACCCAAAGGGCTTCTTGGAGTGTCCTTGGAGCTCGTTGCTCGAGGGATGGGGCGCCTCAGGAACGTGTGCCCTCGTGACCCAGGACCGTGCCAGGCTGGGGAGGAGGGTTTGCTGTGTTCCTGCAGGGTGGAGAAGGTGCTCTGCCCAGGTCTGGCAGTGAGGAATCAACCTGTCTGAGAGGGGCCTTGGCCATCCTGAGGGTGAGCTGCTTCTGTTGGCACCAAGAGCTGCATTCTGATGGTTCCCCCCTCGCTGGGCTGTGTCCTCCACGTTGCATTTACCTCTGGAATTTATTTTGGGCAGCCTGTTGTGCTCTTCTCTCTTGAGTCTCTATCATCAGAGCCTTGAGGGACCTCAGCCTGCCCCCTGCCCAGTCCCACTGCTGAACAAGATTTGGCTCAGCACAGGCAGCCTGTCCCACCTCCCCCTGGATCCTTCCCAGTGTGGGAAACTTGCTGGGTGACACCAATCCCTCAGGGACACTTGTGGTCCAGCAATGAGCAGAGTCCTCACCAGCTCATGGGCTCCTTTCCCCAGGGGGCACCCCCAAACGTGGGATCCCTTTGGATTTGGATGCACAGAGGTGGCTCCACGTCCCAGCTCATCCTGCATCCCTTTCCCTTTGCTTGGCCTCTCCACCTACTCATGGTCTGCGTGGTGGGAAGACAAGGCCAGCCTTGATGCCACCATGGTCATGCCTGATGCTGATGTTTGAGGTGTGGGACGTGTATACAGGTGGGAGAAGGGCCTGGCAGGGCACTCTGCTTGTGTGGGTTGCTTTCCAGGAAGGGTTTTGGTTTTCCTTTGTTCTCTCCAGCCTCTCTGGTGGTGGTGGCGAGTTGGGCTCTGTAATTGAGGAGATCCCAGCTGAATAATCCGCTGAGGAAGCTGCTAATTCGAAGACATGTCTGTAATAATTAAATCATTATCTGGAGGGAAGAGAGAGCAGACACCAAAACGGGGCTAATTAAAATCCAAACCCAGGATGACTTGGGCTCTGGGCCAGAGCACAGCATAGTCTGTTGGGGATGTCTTCATGTGTAATTGCTTTTTAGAACATCAGTCCCACCAGAAAACCCATCTGTTCCCCTTCACAAGAGCAGGACTGACCCAGAAACCCTTGTCCAGTCCCATGTTCCCCAGACCAGGCAGCTGGAGGAGAGCCAAAGGGCAGAGGAGACGGTGAGACCCAGTTTGGGAGGGAGTTTGGCTCTTGGACCTCAGGAACTGGATTCCACCTTATCTCTGGAAGAAATCTGGTCCTTATTTCAGCCTTCAGTCTTGGCTGATGCTCTTTGGGAATGCCTTGAGAGCCAGGAGCAAGGTGGGCTCGTATCCATGACTGCTCCATGCATGGCAAGGTTTGGATATCCAGAGGTGCCACCACAGGGAGGAAGGTGACGTTGGGTGTAGGGAGAGGTGAGCCTTGTTCAGGTTCACTCCACATCTGGAGAGGGAGCTGGATGGGAGCCCAGCCCTGGAGTTACCCCTGGGCTGTCAGCTCTGAGCAGGTCCAGGGAGCTGAAAGGTTGTGGTTGTGATGTTGGAGAGGAGAAGAGGGTCTTTGGACAGCACCTCATGTGGGGGTTAATATGTACCCAGAGCTGCCTGAGGGCTCATCAAGCCCAGAGTCCACCACATTCTTCAGCAGGACCAAACCCTGCACAGGGCAGGGCACAAAAATCCCCCCTCCAGTTTCAGCATGTTGGATCCAGAGGGGATTCAATCCTTCTGAACACCTGCACTGAGTGGGTTCTGCATCGAGGAGGTGTTGCTGCTCTGCCTGCGCTGAAGGTCCTGGTGTGGGTGGTGGGAGGTGAAACCATCCCTGCTCAGATGAGCTGGGCTGGAATTGCTGTGTTTCAGCATGGAAGGGCTGGTGTCTGTCCAAACCAGGCCCCTTCCAGAGCTGGGTGAGATCAGCTGGTGCATTTAGCAAAGCAGACAAGGTCAGGGAGCTCTGTCTGTCAGGGATTCACATCCTGAGCATCGCTCAGCCCGTGTCCTCGGATCAACACGACAGGTAAAAGGGTCACCTCAGGTGGGCTGGTGCCTGCAGGCAGCATCTGAACTTGGGGAGGCAGGAGGAGGGCACAGCACGGGGGGCTGGGCAGGGAGCCACTTCTGCTCGGGTGAGCATCCCACCAAGCCCTGACACATGTTGGTTCTTGTCCCTGCGTTGCCCTGGAGGGGCTGAGGCAGCACAGCCTGGCACTGCTGGTGTGGGGGCTGGGCCGCTCCATCCCTCAGCCCGCGCTGGGTTCTGCTTGGCCCAACATTTGCAGGGCTGGAGGGTGCCCAGGCTCCAGAACTGTGTCGTAAAGCAGCCAGCAATTTAAAACTGCCCTGCAAAAATGATCACTAAACCCTCTGCAGAGTGCTGGCTCAGCTGCTGTGCTGGAGCTGTGTGTGGAGAGGGGCTCCCAACCCACTGTGTGTGTCCTTTCGCCTCGTGAGCTTTAATGTGCTGTTGGCTTTTAATAGACAGCGCACGACGGGGGCAGCTCAGGCAGCAGATGTTTGCCAGCACATTTTGGGTCATCTCCTTCCCTCCATCCCCCCTCCAGGGGTTTTAAGGAGTCCTGACCACCACGATTTTCAGTGCCCATGGGAGCACTGCTCAAACAGTGGGGCCAGGATGGGAACCACCACGCCTGGGTCTCCTCCAGCCAGTCATGTATTTACCCACGTTTAATTTCTTTAAAAGCCTGCTGAGCTGCAGGCACGTGTCCCTCCTCTCCTGGTGACGTGCATCAGCCAAATCCTGCTCTCACCTGCTCCTGGGGTGCTTTGTGGGGTTGTCCCAGTGCTTGGCCAAGGGGCCACTTGCTGCAGGTCAGGTTGGACAGAGAAGCTGTGGCTGCCCCATCCCTGGACATGTCCAAGGCCAGGTTGGACGGGGCTTGGAGCAACCTGGGCTAGTGGAAGGTAGCAGGAGGTAGAACGAGATGGGCTTTGAGGTCCCTTCCAATCCAACCCAACCCATCCTGGGATTCTGTGAACTCAGTGTGTGCAGGAGCTTTGTGCTGAGAGGCATAACGAGGTGGTTGCTTCTTGGGTGCCCTTCGGGGGTGATGGGTGGAAATGAGGGCATGGCTGGGGCCACCCTTTTGGCTGAGCTGGGCATGGCTGTGGGACCTTGTGGCAAGCACAGTGGGGACAAGGGCAGGAGCTCTCGGTGCCAGGCAGGGCTGTGCCTGGGTGCTGCCCGGCTCACTGCAGTGCTGGGCTCCACAGAGATGACATTTTAAGAGGGAATGAGCTGGAAATTGAGCTGAACTAATGCCCAGTGCTGGTTTTTGTGATGATCCGTGCTCAGAGCTGACACGGAGGAGCTGCCACCCCTCTGCAAACCGCCCACGCCTTTCGGAGCAGTTTGGTGTTAATTCCTTCAGTTTGAAACTCTCCCCGTGTTTTCCAAGCCCCCAACCCAGGGGAGCAGTGCTGGGGCACTCTGTTTGCTCTGGTCCATCTCTCTTTATCCAGGATGGTGCTGAGCATCCCTGCATCATGTGCTGGGGCAGAGGAATGATGAAGGCAATGCTGGGCATGCACGGATGGGTGCCAGGATCACTGAGCTGGCACAGTGACAGCACAGTCTGGGGCATGTTCACTTATCCCTGGATGCCCTGTAGTGCCAGCACATTCAGTGGCCTCTTCAGGGTCAACTCGAGGGGGACATTGCCCTGAGACACCCCCATCCCTCCCTGCTGGGGTGGGACCCCCTTCCCTGGTGGTTCAGCCAGACCTGGGCACACTGGGCCACTCTGGGTGAGGAGCTGGCTGGTGCCCAAGGCTGCCCTGCCCTCCAGGCCATCCAGCCCTGCCCAGGCTGCTGGAGGTGACCTTTCTGAGCTATGGGGATCATTACCTGGGGTAGGGGGGTGTCAGGTAAGGCAAAGAGAGGGGGAGGAGGGGCTGCTGGGGCTGGGTGAAGCCCCCAGAGCTCCCTGCTGGGTCTGACACAGCTCCTGCCTTCACAAAAGGCTTGATTTATTCTTCTTGAGCTTATCCAGCACTTGGGATCTCCAGAGGGGACTGAACTTACATACCTTTCTATCTTCCTTGTGAACTGTGTCTGAGAGGAGCGAGCTCCTGATGGAGCTTTTTCCGTGGCAGGCTATTTTTGAGGTGCTTTCTGTGGCTCCTCTGATGCCTGATAAGGGCTGAGCTAATTCCACCATTCTCCTAAACCTAGATTTTCCTTCTCAGCTCAGTTCTCCAAGCACAGCACCTTCAGGACCCTCCGTGTCTCTGGCATGTTGTATGTTGGTGTTTGGGGCTGTGCAGGGGCAGAGCCTCCACCAGAAAGTCCTTGAGGCTCAAAATGCAAGGCAGCTGTAGGATAAATCCTTCCTGCAGCTCTTCCTGTGGCCCTTCCCACCTTCTCCAGCACTTCCCAGATGCTGTGGCTTGAACTGGGAGCCGGGTGTGCCGGGAGGGCTCTTTCCAGGGGCTGGTTTTGCATGTGGAGGGTTAGACAGAGCAGAGCTCCAGTGCCTGTGCCTCGTCCCCAGCCACCCTTTAATGTCACTGTCCTCAGATGTCCCCGCTCAGGCTGCGCCGCCCGTGCCCTGTCACTTCTCATGGATGGCAGGGAGGAGGCGCCGGGAGCTGGCAGTGGCACGGGCACCGTGGGAACAGCAGCAGGGTCATTCCAGCCTGGATTTGGGATATCCCCATCCCTGCCTGCTCCTTACTGGGACCACCCCTGCCTTCTGTGCTCCTCTGCCGGCTTCATCCCCCTCTTCCAAACCACGGCAATGTGCCAAAGGACCCCGAGTTGGCGAGGGGAGGTTGTGGTTATCCTTGGCATGAGGATGCCAGGGAGGAAGAGCAGGTTTTGACCAGGTAGGGATTTAACCCCATGGTCCTGCCTTGTGGAGCTGAGGATCACAGCCCTGAGATCCCATCCAGTGTCCCAGTGGGGGTGGAGACGCTTGGGGTGTGTCCTGGGGGTTTTCCCTGTGGATGTTGCAGAGCTTTGTGAGTTCGGGATGTGGTCTGGCCGTCCTTGGGGCAGAGAATGTCACTGGTGGTCCCACTGCCCACCACGGTGGGAGCTCTGCAGGAATTAGCTGCTCCATCAGGAAAGGGATTGGGGAACTTGCTGAACTTCCTTAGCACAGGGTAAGGAGACCAGAAGGGATGGATACAAGGGGGAAACCCCCCATGTCTTGAGTTACCAAAACCGTCCAAGCTGCCTCTGGTTGGGGTCATCCGATGTCCAAGCCACGATGTCACCGCTCTTCTTCCTAAGAGTCCTTCTTAGGAAGGACTAAAACTTGCAGTGTTTTGGGAGGAAAGGGACATCCTCCTGATGGATCTGGGGAGCCCTGGGTTGTCTGCAGGTGGCATGGGGAGCACGAGGAGGGCTGGGGTGCAGATCTCCCTGCTGTTACCCCTCCTGCTGTGCTGGGGGAGGTGATGGTGAATTACTGAGCTCTGGAGGCCTCCCCTTGGTGTGGGTTGTGCTCCAGGACTTCTTGTTGTTCCCTTTCAGGTTGTGTTGGCTGTGAAACCCCCCTGAGTGTGATGCAGGGACGTGTTCCTGAGCCTGCCACGGTCCCAACTGGAGCCAGCAGCACTGGGCATTTCCATGGCTCTGAATACCCTCTAATGCTTCCCAAATTTCCCACTGAAAGGCCAGTCTGCCTCTTCTCTGACTCCAGATTACCTCGCTGGGCTCTTCCTCATCACACTCATAATTTAGAGTCTGGTAAAGGATTGTTGGCCAGGGCTTGGAGCAGCCTGGACTGGTGGAAGGTGTCCCTGCCCATGGCAGTGGGGTGGAATGAGATGAGCTTTAAGGTCCCTTCCAACCCAAACCATTCTGGGCTTCTGCGGTGGCAGAATGAGCTGCCTGAGGGGGGCAGGGAGCAGGATTTCGCTCTGGACCCCGGAGAACTCCCTGAACCGCTTCCCCTTTCCCCCATTCATGGGTGTTGGCAGCCAGATTTCATCCTGGGGAAGGGGCAGATGTGCAGCAGATGTGTGGGAGTGATTATTACTGCAGAGGCTCATTGCACGGAGGGCTGTGCTCAGGGTGTGAGTGATGCTCCGGGATGTGGAAGAGCTGCTGTGGTGAAAACCCTGGATCTTGGGCAGCCTGGGAGCTGCTGGGGGTGAGTGGCTGCTGTGCCAGGAGATGCACATGGTGTTTGCACAGGGTTTCTCTACAAGCAGCAGCCTCTCCTGTGCCCTGGGCTGAGAAGAAGCTGTGTGTGGGTACCAGGGCACAGGGTGGGTGAGGAGGCACCTCTACACCGTTCCCCAGGGTCGGGGTGCGCCCGTGGCACAGATTTGCTCATCCCTCTCCGAGCTGGTGACTCTTCCCTCGTCGCTGAATAAATTAGCACCAGCAAGTGCTCCTGGTTTGTGACTAAAGCAGGGCAGGGGCTGCTTTGGCAGCGAGGAGGAGGCCCCAGCTCCAGGCCAGCAGGCTCCCAGATGAGCTAACTCCTCATCACAAGTGTCACGGGGGTGGGGGTGGGGGGGGAATGTACCCATGGCAAAACCTCAAGTGAAATCATGGAAAATCACCAGCCGTCCCTCGGAGTCTCAGCCACCACTGGAGTTATGCTTTGCTCGTGAGGAAGCTGAGGCACAAAGCCTCACTTTCCCGGGGCTGAGGGGACTTTTGCAGCGGTGCCACATCTGTGATAAGCACATGATGTTCTCCCTGTGGTTCCCCATGCTTCCCCATGCCTTGTTCCTTCTCAGAGGGGTCTGCATCCACCCTGGGCTGGGAACTAGCCCAGTTACTGGGTTCCCAGAGCTCACCTTCCCTTGCAGATTCATCCAGGGGCTGGTTCACCTCCATGTGCTGCTTCTGGAGGAGCTGGGGTGATTGCATTTCCCTCTGCTGCTTGTTCAAAATAACCTCGAATGGAGGAGAAGTCAAAGACTCTCAACATGAGGAAGAGCTGCTTTCCAGGGAGGTGGCAGTGCCCGGAACTCAGGGAGAGTGTGGAGTCTCCCTCTCTGGAGACATTCCCAACCCACCTGGCCACATTCCTGTGTCGCCTGCTCCAGGTGATGCTGCCGGGTGGGATTGTGGTGACAGGATTTGGGGGGTTTGGTTTGTGTTGCCACTGGTTTGGGGGGCTTCCTTCTGCCAGCTGGGGCAGGTGAAATCCAGCTCATGGGGCTGTTTTGGTGACCGTATTCCACATTCCTGTGCTTCACCTGCACCCTCACTGTGCTCCCGCTGGGATCCTCACAGGTTTGGCAGCATCTTCAGCTCCCTCCTCCCTCCTCCCATCCTTGTTTTTGGCTGTTGCAAAAGCGGAGGTGAAGCCTAAAGCTGAGCCTGGGCTCGATGAATCTCTAGGCCAGGCTTTGGCATCCCACTTCTCAGAGGGATCATCCCTTTGGAGCCCCTCCAAGGCTCATTCCCGTCTCTCATCTCACCCCAAAGTGCAAAGGCAGTGGGTTTGTGTGTTGGTGCCCTTGACAGCCCTCCCCCTGCCAGGTTCCTCCTCGGGATAAACTGGGATTCCACCTTTCTCTGGCATCAGAGGGAGGACACGTGGCCCTTTTTGGAAACAGGGAGACACTGAGCCAGGACCCTACACCCCCCTCCAGGGGTGACACAGTGCCACATGTGACCGGTTTGGGGTGTCCCCACCCCACACACGGAGCACCCCGTGCCGGAGCACCTGGCGGAGATTTCGGCTCCTCGTCTGCCGAGCTTTTTGTTGCAGAACAATTGTGTTTCTGCACAATGGTGAGGAGCAGGTGGCTGTCTGAAAATACCCTCTGGAAGCCGTGTGTAATGCCTCCCCTCCCACTGGGAAGTATAAATATCAGCTGAACACCAAGGCTTGCTTCTCCCTGCAAAGAAACAGCCAGATCTGGACGGTTTTCCCCACGGTTTCCCCTCTGGTTTAGCAGCAGGAGTGAGCAAGGGCAGAGATGGGAACTCAGCTTGGTTTTGGAGCAAAGCTTTGTGGCAGGAGCATCTCCTTTGAGGTAAGAAATGGGGGAGTAGCTGCCCTTTATTCCTTGTGGTGTCCCCCATCTCTGTGCTTTAGGGGCACCCGCTGCTTCCCAACGCCTCCGAGACAAATCCACACCCTGGAGGTGCTTCCCAAATGTCCTGTTCTGCCACGGTTGCATCTCCAGCATGGGACAAGTTGGACATTATCCCTTTGGGGGCACAGGACACGCTGCTGCAGGTGTGGAGCCTTCCCAGACCTGGATGGGAGAGGAGGAACCGCCGCGCCTTTTCCCAGGCGTCCGCCACATCCCCAGCGCGGATCCCGGCAGCGGAAAATCCATCTCACCCTTTGGCACAGGAATCTGATCCTCTCCTGCTAAAAACTGGCACCTTCCTTCTTGCCAGGATGCCTCATTTCCCTTGTTATCCCTGGGGGTCCTGGCCACGGGCTGCCCTTGGCACCAGCGCGGTGCCATCTGTGCGGTTCCCTGCTGGCGGCGGGGCTGCCTTAGGGAATGTGGGAGCACCATCACCACATGGAAAACCGGGTCCCCTTTGCCCTTCCCAGGGGACTGGAGGTCCCTGGAGGCCACAGCATATCCTGGGAGGAAATTTGGGAACTTGTGAGAAAAGCTGTGTCTGCAGGTTGGGGTTTGTCCTTGAAAAGCAGCTTTCCCCCATGGATGGGGAAGTGGAGAGGGTTTATTTTGCAGCAGGGCCAGGAGAAGAGACCCGTGGAGTGTCTGGATAGGGATCTCTGCCGGAGCACAGGGACAGAGGGAGGAGAGGAAGGATGGAGAGGGACCCTCCGGCTGGAGAGGATGATCCTGGCAGAGGTGGAGCTCAGCTGGGTGTCTCCAGTGCAGACATTGGGACACTGTGGCACGAGCAGCTCCTCTCCTGAACTCTCAGGGCAGAAATGCCTTGGGAGGTGAAATCCCATCCCATGACACAAGCACGTGATGAAAGCTTCTCCAAGAATTTTTGCAGGTGAACATTTCCAGCTCTACATCCTACACTTGAAACAGCAATTTCCACTGCTGAGCCAGGGCACTTCAGCATCTTCTTTGTCTTGTGTGCAGGAACAACTTCCCTTTTCCCAGTTTCTGGTGGCCACGTCTCCCACTGAGGGTGAAATGGGAAGTGGGCTCCTTGGTTGGTGGATGTTCCTGCTGTGCCATTGAACTGCTCAGTGGGTCAGGACTGACCTTCCCTGGGAAAAATGGGGGGGATCAGCATCCCAACATGTCTTGGCTGCTCCAAAGCGATGGTGGGAAGGACTTTGTGTTGGGAACGTGGCTCTGTCTGCAGGAACAGTGATGGGGCTGAGCTTGCTGGGAATGTCAGGATGTGACACTTGCAGCTTGTCCCTGTGATCACTCTAATGCAGCATCGCAGGGAAGAGGTGGAGAAAAAAGCCCTGCAGGGAAAAACCAACAGCAGAAGGGCATCACCCTCCTTCTCCCACCTGGATTTGGCTGGGAAGGGGTCGGTTTTGGGGGCTGGATCCTGTCTTGGGCTGGTTTGGTGGAGGGGAAAGCCATCCCCATTCCAGAGAGCTGGAAGCAAGGGGTGCTGGTGTGAGCTCTGCCACCCTGACTGTGCCAGGCTGGGCAGCTGAGGAGGATTTTCCAGGAGCAGAAAAGATCAAACTGATGTTTTTGGGAGCTGATCAATCCCTGTGAGGGTGTTGCCCTCAAGGTGTGCCTTCAACCCTCTTTGCCAGCCGCCTGCTGGGGTGATGATCCTGCTGGCAGAGCCATGTAGGGTTTTTTCTTCCCCTTGTCAGGGCTGAGCTGAGAGTGAAGCTGTTCAGAGGGAAAACACTGTCTCTGTCCTCGGTGTGTGGGTGAATTCTGGGTGTGCTTCTCGCCCTCATTGGGAAGGGAATGCCAGGGTGCTCCCTGGCACCGAGCATCCCACGGGCATCTCGGCTCCCAGCAGGTCTGGGCTGAGCAAACAACCAGCTCCAGGGCAAAAAACCAGCCCCCCCCTCTCTGCTCTCCATCAGCTGCTCCACATCGGGGCAGTGTCACTGGGAACCAACCTCTCCAAGTGGGCAGCGAGTGACTGATATTTTCCACCCCAAAAAGTGGGGGGAAAGCATCGTTTTGGGGCAGAGGGGGGAGGGATAGGAAAGCAAACACGTTTTCACTGGCGAGAAAGCTGCTCCCAGCAAGTCTGTGCCTGGCAGCCCCTCGGGACTAAAAATACCCAGCCAAGGGCTGGAGCTGCAGTGTGTGTTTTCTCAGCTCACCAGCTGTCTTCTCCTCGCATCCTCATGCCTCTCCCCAGTCCCATCTCTCAAGGCCCTCTAAACCCAGGCCCAGCAGCACCGGGGTGGTTTCTCACTGAAGGGCTGAGATTCACAGGCAGCGTTTGGCAGGGGATGGTGGGCGAGCTCCGAGCCCAGGGGGCTGCTCGGGGTGGGGGGTGTTTGGGCTGTCACCCACTCTGGTGTCCCCAAGGGCCTGGGAAGTGTCTGCCTGGACCTGCAGCTCTGCCTGGGAAGGGCTGAGCTCTGCTGTGCAGGGACAGCATCCCGTGTGTCACCCACCGGCCGGGGGTGGGGGATTTGCCGGTGCTTTTGGGGAATGGAGGAAATCCCGAGGTTTGAGGTGGTACGGAAAGGAGGGGATGCTTGTCTGGAGGGCAGGAGTTTCCTCTCCATCCCTGAATCCGTGTCCCTGCGGGCACATCCTTGTGCCTGTTGCTCACCAAACACAATTCCCACCCCAAAAGGCTTGAGGACAGCGAGTGGCAAGCCCAGCCTGGCCTGGTTTCCTCCCCTGCCACCACAAATCACAGAATCCTCCAGGTTGGAGGAGACCCTCAAGATCATCGAGCCCAACCACCAGCCCAGCACCACCACAGTCACCCTTAAACCGTGTCCCCAAGTGCCACATCCAGATGCCTCTTGAACCTTTCCAGAGACACCAGCACCTCTCTGGGAACCCTCTCTAATGCCTGACCACTCTTTCAGGAAACAATTTTTATTCCTTAATACCTAATTTAAACCTCTCCTAGTTCAACTGAAGTTCATTTTCTCTCATCCTTTAGCGTGAGAATGGTAGAATTGAAACTTCTATTTTGCATAAAATCTAACTAGCAAACAGCCAAAACACATTAAGCAATAAATGGAATATCTCCTGGATTTTTTAAGCGTCGCTTGATGAAAAAGAAAGAGCTGCAAAGAATTGAAGAATAAAAACCTTTGTGGAGCTGCCCTGACTACAGGGATGGGCTTTCCCAGTATCTGGGAGAGTCCTGGGACTTGTGGTTTTGCAGTGGAAGCTGCAGTGGTTGGATCCAGAAATAATCATTCTGAATCCATGGGGTAGGAGAGTTCCCCAGTGATTTTTGTAGGAATGAATCCCTGATGGGATCCTAGAGGCAGCTCAGTGTCTGGGTGTGGATGTGGATGTGGGTCTGGATGTGGATGATGTGGATGTGGATATGAATGTGGATATAGATGTGGATGCAGATATTGATGTGGATGTGAATGTGGGTATGGATGAAGATACTGATGTGCATGAGGATGTGGATGTGGATACGGATGTGGATGTGATATGGATGTGGATGTGGATACGGATGTGGATGTGATATGGATGTGGATGTGGATATGGATGTGTGTATGGATGAACATACTTATGTGGATGTGGATGTGGATGTGGATGAGGATGTGGATGTTGATATGGATATGGATGTGGATATGGATATGGATACGGATACGGATATGGATATGGATATGGATACGGATACGGACACGGATACGGATATGGATATGGATATGGACACGGACACGGATACGGATATGGATATGGATATGGATATGGATACGGACACGGACAAGGATACAGATACGGATATGGATACGGATGGTCCGGCTGCAGCACGGGGAATTTTCCACTCTCAGGGTCTGCCGCAGTTTCTGCCAGGCCGTGGGCACGTGGGGCTGGGTGGTTTCCAGAACATCATCCTGGATTCATGTGCCAGGTCCTGCTGGCAGAGGGGTGCCAGGGTGGCACAGCAGGAGGGCTTCAGGGCAGGGCATGGGGGGCTTGGGCTGCTCCCCCTGCCTGGGGGGCTGCTCTCCTTGCCTCACACCCCGGGGTGTGCCCTCTGCAGCACCCACAGTGTGGGGGGCGGCGTGGCACCCCCAAACCCTGGGCCTGGAGGAGCTCTGAGTGGCTGATTTTGCCTTGTCCTGGGTGGGCAGTTTGGTGCTGTTTCATAGAATCGTAGAGTCGATTGGGTTGGAAAAGAGACCTCTGAGATCATCAAGCCCAACCCTCGATCCAACACCACTCTGATGATCACTAGATCCTGGCGCACACCTTTGCTGAGCACCCCCAGGATGTCCACAGGAGGACAGAGCTCCTCCTGGGCACCGGTGGAGTGGGATGAATCCACCCTGGATCGGTGCCGTGCAAGGTCCCCACCATCCCATTGCCACCCTGTCCAGGCTGTGCTTATCAATCACCTTTCCCAAGCACAGCAGGAGTGGCAGGACACAAACCCCACCCTTGCACGAGCTCATCTCTCAGGGAAGCAAAAGGAAAAGCTCCTGAAGGTAACTCTGTGCCACCCCCTCCTGCACTATGTGGGGTATCTCCATGGGGTGTGGGCACCCACCACACCCACACTGGGACTGGCACTGCAAAGTCTCCTCTTGGTGAAGAAGTCTCTCCTTTGCAGTTGGGATGAACTTCCATCAGATTTATGTCTCGCTCATTCCCTGTGGCATTTCCCCTCCCTGAGTGCTTGCAGGGCTCTTCCCTCCATGCCTTGATTAATATCTCTTAATTCACCTGCTAATTCCCTCAGTTCCTTGCCAGCAGTTGGGGTGGGAGGTGGCCACGTGGCTCATCTTGCCATTCATGCTGTGCTTGGCCTCTATCTGGTCTTCCCAGCGTGGATGTTCTTTCTCCAGTGGGGAAATGGGGCATCAAAGTCATCTCATTTGGGTTTTGCACCCAAATTAAAATGGCTTAGCCCTGAGGAAAGGCTGATTTCTGCTTTCCTGTGTCCCAGCTCTCCCTGGAGCCTGGAATCAGGAGCAGCTCTGTCCTCCTGAGGACATCCTGAGAGTGCTCAGCAAAGGTGTGTGCCATGATCTGATCTAGTGATCATCAGAGTGGTGTTGGATCAAGGGTTGGGCTTGATGATCTCAGATCTGGCCCTTCAGGAGAGGTGGTGCTGTGGCCATGTGTGTCTGGGGGGGTTATCACTGCTAAAACTGGGGCAGGAGGACTGGAAGGCATTTTGGCTGCTTATTTCCAGGGGTGAGACTTGTGTCCAACTCAAGCCAAGGAGAGCAGGGCCTGGAATGGCCCCTCTCTCTGTGCCTTTTCCTCCACTCCCCCGCTTTGTGTGGGATGTCCTGGGTGCACAGTTATCCTGGTTATCCACATCCCAGCAGCCAGGAGGGAGCATGAACCAACCTCAGAGCTCTGGGGCAGTGTCGGCTGCCCACCCACAACAGGAGGATCAAATCTGTGAAGGAGAGGAGAACAACCACCAGCAGGACAAGCCTGTCCCACATCCCAGATCCAGCTGGCAGTGTAACCCGCTGGATTCACACCGAGGGGCCGCTGCCTTGGCCAGAGCTTCTCTGCTTTTAGGAGGGGTTTTTTAGTGTGTCCGGCTTGGCTGATGAGCCAATGTCATGCCAAGAGCAGAGCCCCAGTTCCCTCGGCCTGGGTGTGCTCAAAGGCAGCTCCTCATGCCCGTGGCCTTTGATGGGGGCAGAGCCCTGCTGGGCACGAGCTGTGGGACACAGGGGCGTTTGTCCCAGTCCAAAGGGCTGACCCAGCCCAAATCTCTGTCCACGTGTGTGTGTTGGTTTGAAAGGAAAGTGAAACTGGGATATTCACAGAATCATCAAATCACAGAATGGTTTGGGGAGGAAGGGATCTTAACGCTCATCTCATTCCACCCCCTGCCATGGGCAGGGACACTCTCCACTAGCCCAGGTTGCTCCAAGCTGGCCTTGGACACTCCCAGGGATGGGGAATCCATCCCAGCCCCTCCTCACCCTCCCAGGGAAGAATTCCTTCCTGATGAATCCAAATTAGATGCCGTTTCCCACTTACCTTTCAGGAAAAATGATTTCCAGGTCAAATATTCCGTTCTCATACAGTGTGTCTGCACCTCCTAGAATTTCTTTAGGAGCAGGATGGAAACAGAGACATTACATTCAAAATCATCTGGATTTTGTCCAGCAGCCTCCAAGTACCTCCCACAGTTACAGAACTGCTCAGCTCACACAACCAGATAAATTTAAGGCTTGCGAGGGACCTTAAAATTCATCCCATCCCACCCCCTGCCATGGGCAGGGACACCTCCCACTGTCACAGGTTGCTCCAAGCCCCATCCAACCTGGCCTTGGACACTTCCAGGGGTGGGGCAGCCACAACCTCAGATGGATTCACAGCCTCAGAATATTCAGATCTATCCTCAAGTGTTGTAAAGTTTTGAAAACTTAGTGGGGGGGGGGGGCACTTCCACAGAAGTAGCATTGGGCCAGCAACCCTCACCCTGCACGTGCCACGTCGTGTTTTGCTGTTCAGCTCGAGCCCTGCCCTTGGTTTGTCCCCTGGCATGGATGGTGGGCAGGGGTGGGCAGGTGCCCAGGGGGCTGGGGTGGCAGTGGCACACTGACCCTGGCTGCTGTAGAGGGCTGAAGCTCACCCAGAGCAGGAGAAATTCCCACGTGGCACCTCGTCTGCCGTGGGTTTGGGATGCAGAAGTGGAGATGGGGCTGTGGGTGCCGCCACCGCCACCCCCAGGGCTTGATTCCACAGGGCCAGCCATGCTTTAATCCAGCCTAAATACAGGATACAGCCCAAATTAGTGGCTCTGCCTCCTCCCTCCAGCCTCTCATCCCTGGTACTGGCCAGGAAATGGTGCCTGTGAAGGAATCCAGGGATGCTGCTGCCTCCATCCCTTGGGGAAAGGTTTGACTAAGGGAGGGGGTGCTGGAGTTCAGTTGTCACTGACCAGCTGGTCCCTGCAAATCTGTCCTGTTGGTACCACGGGGAGAGGTGGGGGGGACACGGGGGAACCTTAACCCAATCATTGGACTCATCTGTAGCTGTGACTCCCTGCCAGGTTTGGGCCAAACTCAGGTTTAAGCCTGATTTTCTGTAAATGTGAGTTCTCTGAGGCTGGAGATCACTTGGGCCTTGGGGTCCCTCGGCATCCGGGCACTCCATGGAGAGATTGGGATCCTGGCCCAGGATATGTGGGTGCCAAAGGGGATGTCAGGATTTTGGGTGCTGGGGATGCTGTTCCCTGCAGCTTGGTACCATCCTGGGTGCAGTGTGGTGGGTGCAGGGTGGTGGACGCTGAGCCCACCTCACTGCGGTCCTGGAGGGTTTGATGGGGGGCAAAGGGGCGGGCTGGGCATTTTGGGGGGCAGCAGGAGGGATCTAACCTCTGGTCCCCTCTCCCACAGGTCACTGCTGGGGGTTTGAAGAGCTGTGATGCCCGACAGAGACACATCCCCACATGGGCACTGACCATCTCACCCAGCTTTAGAAAGAACAGCCCATCACCTCCAGACATGCCCGGGCAGCCCAAATACCCCTCAGACCCTCCCTGTGCCGCTGCCAGCCCGGGCTCCCCGTTGGGACAAGTCCTCAAGGATCACTTTGCCCCCCTGTGAGCACCCCATGAGTCCCTGATGCTGCAGCCCCCCCGGAAGGTGACACACGGCCCTGGCAGTGACAAACAGCACTGTGGGGGGAGCCGAGACCCTGCGGAGCTCGCCGGTGCCAAGGACGCCTCTCCGTCCCCGCCGGAGCGATGCCAACTCCTGCTTAGCACCCAGCAAGAAGGGATGGGGGATGCCCCCACCTTCAGCACCCCGCTGCCCCCTCCTGCCCTGGCTTCCCCTGGCCCGTGGGTGCCCGTGGTGATGTGAGCAGGGCCCTGCACCCCTCAACCTGCAGCGCCCGCCCCACCAGGCACCGTCAGGACCCTCGCCCACCCACCCGGTGCCCCCCGCCATGATGTGCGAGGTGATGCCCACCATCAGCGAGGGGGACCCCCTGGGGCCCCCCCAGGGCTCCGAGGCAGATGCTGACTTCGAGCAGCTGATGGTGAACATGCTGGACGAGAGGGACAAGCTGCTGGACACGCTGCGGGAGACGCGCGAGACGCTCTCGGTCACCCAGAGCCGCCTGCAGGAGACGCTCCGGGAGAGGGACCAGCTCCAGAGGCAGCTCAACTCGGCTCTCCCGCAGGTAAAGGATGGGCAGGAGCCTTCACTGGGCTCTTGCGTGTGGTTTGGGGTTGTGGTTTTTTTGGGCAGGGTGACCTGGTTTGGCCGGGTTTGTAAAATCTGGAGCTTCTTCTAAGCCACAACCAGCTTGGACGTCTCCTCTTGTCCTTTGTCCCCCTCACTGCGAGTCCATGTGAGGAGGTGTGGGACTGCAATCCCTGCTGGAGTTCATTTGGAGAAGGGACAGAACCTTCCCAAGGGCACCCCAGGGTGGCAGCGAGGCAGGTGAAGGGGTCTGCACCAACCCTTGGGGACAGTCCCGTGGGGAAGAGCCCCTGGGGAGCACATCTGGGCAGCGTTCCCTGCAGTGGACCTGGCTTGCTGCCTCCAGCCAACTCCTTGGGATGTCAGGAGGTCCTGAGGTGGCACTTGCAGTCCCCAAATGGGGATGTGGACCCCTCACCTTCCCCACTGCTGGAGGGCAGCCCCATTCCTGCCTCTTCCCACACCAGGAGGCTCCTTCAACCCCATCACCCACTGGTGGCCTTGGGCTTGGTCCTGAGAAGGGACACTGGGGACAGAGCTGGGTGCAGGGTTGGGATTGGGCACTGCAGGGAGCAGAGGGGCAGGGGGGGCTGCCAGAGCTCTGTGCTCAGCAAGCCACACAGGCCATGGGGAGTCAGGGCTTGCCTTGACTCCCCTGGAGTCTCTGGTGTTGCTCTGATCCTGGTTCCTCACCTGCAGGACCTGCTCCAGGTGCTCCAGAGACCTGGACTGGAGCTCAGCCTCCACAAAGATGCTCCACAAAGGAGAGGATGAGGAGGATTGGCCTCACAGGGATCCGAGCTGTCCACTGTCCCTCTGGAGTCCCGTGGGACAGTGCCCAGTGTCCCCGGGCCCAGATTTGGGGGAACAGGGATTTTGGGGGGGCTTTTGCACCGCTCCACTGTGGATGTGGTGTGGGGAGGAGCCCAAGAGCCAGGGGAAGGAGGAGCCTTCAGATGTGCCAGTGCTGAGGCCTCAGACCCTCCTTGCCTGGGTGCTGAGGTTTGGGGCACCCTGGGGAGGTGGGAAATGACTAATGGGTCAAAACCAGTGGCACAAGCAGGCACAGAGCTTGGGCTGGTGGCTGCCCAGCTCTCTGCATCCCTCCTGCTCTCTGGATGTGGGAAAGCAGCTCGGGAGGAAGGCAAACCACGTCTCCATGCCCGGAGCTGGGCTGCTCCTGGCTCAGCAAAAACCCCAACAAGTGCTTCCCACGGGCTCTCTGTGGGTGAGTTGCTCCCGATCCTCAGAGATGTGCTGAGACATTCCCAAGTGTTGGGTGCATCCGGGACCACCGCGTGGCTGGGGGCTCGGTGCCCTCTGCTCCAGTGCCAGCATCCCGGAGAGAGCAAGCCAGGTCACCCCTGACGCTCTCTGCCCGCCCCGCCACGGCCGTGCGGGATTAAAGGACGGCACGGATTTATCCTCCGCTCCCGCTCCGGGAACGGTCCCTCGGAGCAGCGGCACAGGCGGGGTGTGCACGGAGCGAACTGGGTCAGGGCAGTGCCCTGCCGGGTGCCCAGCCCAGCCGGGATGCGACCAGGAGGGCAGCATCCCATGGGGAACCCCCCCGAGCTCCCGGTGCCCCCCGGGGATGCAGCAAGCGGGCGATGAGGGCTCGGCATGAACACGGGAAGCAAATCCAAAGGTGCTCACCTGCCCAATGGGATTAATCCCAGCATGTGCATGTACCAGGTAAGCGGGGGGCGGCGGGTCCTTTCCCCAGGGCGCTGTGTGGGGGCATCCCCGCCCTCTTCCTCCTTGTCTGTGAGCCCTTTTGTGCTGGGATGGGATCCAAGCTGGATTGCTGGGAGAAAGCCTTTTATTTGGGGTGGGATTGCACACTCGGGCTCATCGGTGGCCTCCCACAGGGCTGACACCCACAAAGAGCCAGGCTCCGGTTTCACAGAGGATGCGCTGCCTGGGAGGATGGGATGGAGGGAGGCTGGGAATGTGGCACTCGGCATCCTTTCAGGGCACGGGGACAGCCGGATGCTGCTGTGTCTGCACGGGATTCGAAGGGACAGGCAGGGAATGCGTGTCTGGTGCAGGTCCGTGCATGGGGCGGGCAGGGAATGTGCCAGTCCATGGGGCAGGCTGAGGATATGCCAGTCCATGGGACAGGGGATGTGTCAGTCCATGGGGCAGGCAGGGAATGAGCCAGTCCATGGAGCAGGCTGAGGATATGCCAGTCCATGGGGCAGGCAGGGAATGAGCCAGTCCATGGAGCAGGCTGAGGATATGCCAGTCCATAGGGCAGGCAGAGAATGAGCCAGTCCATGGAGCAGGCTGAGGATATGCCAGTCCATGGGACAGGGGATGTGTCAGTCCATAGGGCAGGGGATGTGCCATTTTGTGGGGCAGGCAGGGAGTTTGTCAATCCACGGGGCAGGCAGGGAATGTGCCAGTCCATGGGGCAGGCAGGGGATGTGCCAATCCATGGGGCAGGCAGGGAATGAGCCAGTTCATGGGGCAGAGGATGTGCCATTTCATGGGGCAGGCAGGGGATGTGCCAGTCCTCGAGGCAGGGGATATGCCAATCCATGGGGCAGGCAGGGGATGTGTCAATCCATGGGGCAGGCAGGGGATGCTCCAGGGATGCTCCTGCCTGTAGCTCCCATTCCCCCTTCCCTGGACCACGTGGCCAAGCCATCCCCACCCCCAATCCATGGGGGCATCCCTCAGCCCCCAAAAGGCAGAACTCCAGGGCGATTTCCTGGGGAGACTAAGCTGCCTTAATGCTTCTTACATGATTTATTTATTCATGTGGGAGTGCTGAATGCGACTTAATCGGGCTGAAAGCTCTCGGCTGCAATCCTGCTGCCCTCCCCATTCTGCAGGACCAAGCCCTGGGGGGGGGGGGGTCTGGGGGCTCTCAGCAGCCCCCCAAAGGCCTGGGCTGTCTCCCAGCTCCCTCCTGCCTGGCCACCAAGCTCCTGGGTGGAGGTGTCACCCCGGGATGTGCCACACAGGGCTCCACATCTATCCAGATGTGTTCCCTGTGTGAGATAGAACTGTGGAACTCCTCCCTGTCCTGGGATGTCCTGGGGGTTTGGCAGGAGTCCCTGTCCCCAGGCTGTGTCAGGGGGGGGACAGGCTCCCAGATTTCACAGGGCTGAGGGTACCTGTGGCCATGGAAAACTCCTACTGTTCATCCTTCCAGGCCTTGTTCTGCTTGTGCCTTTGCTGCCTCTTGGGGCTGCCTGGGGAGCTGAGATCTGGCTTTTTTGGGGTGGATAGATCCCCTAAGGCTCCCTGAGCTTTGTGGAGGTCACTCAGGAGCTGGTGAGGGTCCTGACATCAATCAATCACCCCAAATTCTTCCCATTTAACTTAAAAATACATTGAGACTTGCCTTGTGAAGAACAGCACAAAACCAGGAAGCTCAGCAGCCGCAGGCAGGAGGAAAACACCCACTGGGTAAGACCCTAAAAGTGCCTCCAGATTTTGGGAAGATATGGAAGGATCTGGCAGCTGTGTTGAACCACTGGAGCTGGTCATGCTCCCACAACACCAGGACACTGAGATGTTGGGATTCCTGCTTGCCCATCAGCACAGTGTGGGGTGGAAATACACCTCCTGACCACACGCTGAGAAGGGAGGACACCAATCCGCCATGGATGGTCCCTCAGAGTCCCAGTGCTGTGGCTGAGAAGTCCAGGACGTGCCAGTGCCCAGCGCTGAGGGTGGGTGATGGTCAGAGCCCGGAGTTTACCCGGCAGGATTTAATCTTTGTAATCCCCTGCTACACATTGCCGGGGTTGTGTTTATCCCCTGGGCTCTGGTTTGGGGGCTTTCTCTTCATCCTGCACCGCTCCCGGGAACGCACAGGGAGAAACGGGATGGTGGGGCTGGGACAGCCCAGCCGAGTCAGCAGCGCCCAATTCCCGGATCCTTCCTGCACATCCCCGCCCGGCCCGTCAGGAGCAATCACTCCAATTAGGGGCTTTAAAATGCCATTAATCCTGCAGCTGGAGCCGGTCTGTCCCCAGGCTCGGTGTGCTGGAGCAGCAGCCACACTCCTGCCACAGACTGGGAAATTCTGCTCGTGGTGCTGCATCCCTGGCTCTGGGCACCAGGAGGTGGCTCTGGGCTGAGGAATTTTGCATTTCAGCTTTTTCATCCTGTGATCCTTCTCCTGCTGAGCTTCCTAAAACCTCTCCTTGCTCTCCCGGCCATCTCCATGTGGTCAGTTTCTGCCTTCCCCGCTGATGCAACCCCCAAACCCCCAACATTCCCGGTGCTGGCTGGAGATCTGAGCCTTGACCCACAACATCCCATCCCGACACCCCGTGTGGTTCCCTGGGTCTCCCTCCTTGCTCTGACAGTGAAAACACCATCACCTCACCCTGCTCCCTTTCACCCCGGGCTTGGGACTGAGCCCAGGCAGTCAGGTTTGGTTTTAATCCAAATCGGCCACTTTTCCCAGGCTGTTTGGCTTCCCCAGGGCTCCCAAGGACTCCCAGGGCTGTGTCTCATCATCCTTCCTCTGGCTGAAGATCAGGCACCTCTCCTTCACTTTCTAATCTGTTTATAGGTGTCCCTGCTTAGTCCAAGAGCTTTATCTGAGCCCGGGGCAGGCGCCTCTGCCCTGCCTGGGAGACTCCTGGCCATGGCCAGGGCAGAGGAAAAACAGCTGGATCCTCTTTAGCACCACTTTCCTGGGATGTTTGGCGCTGGCACCCTGGGGATGGGGGTGAAGGCTGCCCTCCACAGCACAGCCAGGATCTGGGCACAGCTGGTCACGGTCCCCAAACTCTCCTGGTGGCCACCAGTGGCCCGGAGCAAGGTGGCAGGGCTGGCATCTGGTACAGCCAGGGCTTGGGGGAGTAGCTCCAGGCGGGTGCTGGAGCGATTTATTCCTATTTTTTATTCCCAAAGCATCCAAACGAGGCCCCGTGGACTCGGCTCACCCTCTCTGCTGGCCTGGCTCGCCGCAGGGGCGTTGCTATTTTTGGTATAAATGTTCTTTTTTTGCAGCCTCTTCCCCAAGGGATGACACTTATCGCGGGCTCTTTTATTCGCCATGGGATGCTGGGACACTCAGCCTGGGATCCATCCAGCCATTCCTGCCGGGATGGAGGGCTCGGGGAGGGGCACCCCGGGTGGGATGGGGTGGGCAGGAGCTCCGTGTGTGACCCGCTGACCGGGTATTGCCGCGCTGGCCGCAGTGGGGGCTGCCTCTCTCTCTCCAGAGGATTTTATCCCTTTTAATCCCCTCTTTCGGGATGAAAGGCTGATTGTGGGCACAATCTGTGCAGTCTGGCTGCCCCGGCAGCGAGGGGCGAGGAGGGCTGAGCCCTGCACATCCCTGTGCCCAGCCTGGCATCCCCCTTTCCCTGCTGCTCCCACGCCTTCTCCCATCCGTCCCATTCACTCCAGTGGGGACCATCCGTGCCCACAGCCTCAGTTTTCCCTGCCAGCCGTGGGAGCTTTGGATCCGCAGGGTTCCTGCCCCGCTGCTGGAAGAGCCCAGAGCCGATGTGTCCTGTAGGACATTCCTGGGGCCATCAGGGCTGCAGGGATGCTTTTCCTGAGCTCCTTAAGCCTTGCCGCCTGTCGCTTGGCATCCTGAGGGACCGGGGGAGTAATTTATCCCGAAATCTGAAGCAGCCAGCGATGCACAGGCACCTCTCGCTGCTGCTGCCTCTCGCCGGCATTCCCAGCCCGGATTTAATCCGCCGGGATGCTCAGGAGCTGCTCGGAGTGATTGCATAACCCAGCAGAAAACACACGTGTGTGTGTGTGGCTGGGCTGTGCCGAGCCGGGATCCCAATCGAGCCAGGATCCCAACCGAGCCGGGATCCCAACTGAACTGGGATCACACTGAGCCGGGAACCCATCAAGCCAGAATCCTACTGAGCCAGGATCCCAACTGAACCAGGATCCCACTGAGTCAGGATCCCACTGAGCTGGGATCCCAACTGAGCCAGGATCCCATGGGTGGGGAGAGCTTGGCTCCAGGAAAGGCTGGGCTGGCACGGCGGGTTCCCAGAGGAGCAGGATCTGCCGTGGGGGGCTGTGGGATGGGCAGCGATCAAGTGTGGGACGGGCAGGGAGCAAGTGTGGGATGGAGCCTGGGCATGGCAGAGGCTGCTGATGGAAGTTTGGGATGTTGTGATAGATTTGGGGGAAGAACTGATTGGAACAGGAGTGATCCCAGGGCTGGAGTGGTGTCTGTGGAAGGGATGGGGAGAGGGATGAGCCCAAGGCTGGATGGTTCTCTGTGGAAGGGATGGGGACAGGGATGAGCCCAAGGCTGGATGGTTCTCTGGGGAAGAGCTGGGGACAGGGATGAGCCCAAGGCTGGATGGTTCTCTGGGGACAGGGATGAGCCCAAGGCTGGATGGTTCTCTGGGGAAGGGATGGGACAGGAGTGAGTCTGGGAAGGACCCTGGGGCAATGCCAGAGTGAGGATGCCAGGGGGCATCAGCCTGAGGCAGTGAGGGGCACAAAAACAGTTGTTTATAGGGACGGTGACTCCCTCCCTTCCCTTCCCCCGCACTGTGGGGTTTCAGCATCACCAGAGCCAGCACCATCCCCAGGCACTACAAAAGGTTTGGGGTGGGAAGGGAGAGGGACAACCTGGCTGGGACAAACAGGGATGAAAAGGCTCTTGATTTCTTGGAGCTTCAGCTGTTGCAGGAGGTTTCACTTGGAGCCGAGCAGAGCATTTGGTTCAACCTAAACCTCAACGTTTCGCTTCGGTTTGACGGGTTTTTATTTGTTTAACCTGAAAATTAAAGTGATGGAGAATTTCATGCTGTAAAACAGCTCTCAGCCCCCAGTGGAAATTTGGTTTGTTAATGCTCCATCAAATCCTTCTCAGCTTCTTCTGAAACCCTTTGCCTTTTAAAATTCTTCTCGACAACGCTGTGAAACTGGTGTAAATTCATGACTTGTTTCCACATTTGCATTTTTCACCCTTAAAAATCCCAGCTGCAAAATGTGGCCCAGTCCTGGCACCGCTCAGGGATTGAAAGAGCAACTGGGAGAAGTGGAGTGGGAGGTGCTCCTGGGCTCACTCAGGTGCTGGGCTTGCATTTTTTGAAGGGAAAATGACCCCTCCTGCATCCCAGGAACTCCAGAGGGGGTTTCCTTTCCCCTCTGACACAGCCACAAGGGTGATTGGCGTTCTCCAGGAGCCCGTCCCGAGGGATGTGCTGGATGTGCAGCTCTCCTTTGGCATTGCTCTGGGCACGGCTCTTGGTGACAGGGGCAAGGACTGGGGGCACCTGCCACGTCTCCTGCTGTGCCTCATCCCTCTCACTGGAATTCAGGGCTTGGGGGTGCCCCATATGGAACTCGATGGAGCTGGACTTGGGCAGGTCTTGCTTTCTTTTGGAAGGAAGCTCTGGACGATCCCAGGTCCTGAGGCCACGGCAGAGGTTGGCTGAGGGACAGGGGACTCATCCTGGCTGGCTGTGGCTTTGTGGTGGGTTTTAGCCTCATGGGGTGCTCCAAGGTGGGTATTCTGTGGGAGACAAGGGGACAGAGGGAATGGGAACATGCTGGTGGCCTGGAGTGGGAAGACTTAAATACCATCTGGAGCTGTAGAGCAGGTTCTTGTGTCACTGGACACTGAATCAAATGGGTAATTATTGGGATGGTGCATCTTTCTTTGTCCAAAGCACTTAGGGAAGCCAGGAATGTGGCTTGGAAGGTGCTTCTCCACAAATTCCTTGACATTCCCCTCTCACTGGTTGGGTTCCATTCCTTGACGTTCCCCTCTCGCTGGTTGGGTTTTGATTCCTTAACGTTCCCCTCTCACTGATTTGTTTTTGATTCTTTGACATTCCCCTCTCTCTGGTTGGGTTCCAATCCTTGACATTCCCCTCCCTCTGGTTGGGTTCCAATCCTTGACATTCCCCTCCCTCTGGTTGGGTTTTGATTCCTTGACATTCCCCTCCCTCTGGTTGGGTTTTGATTCCTTGACATTCCCCTCCCTCTGGTTGGGTTCAGACGGGAGCTGCTCCGTGCTGGAGGTCCCAGCAGGGGTGCTGCACTGCTGGCCCCACCCTCACCCCTCTCCCCGCCTCGTGGCCCCGATCTCCGCAGGAGTTTGCGACGCTGACACGGGAGCTCAGCGCGTGCCGGGAGCAGCTCCTGGAGCGGGAGGAGGAGATCTCGGAGCTGAAAGCCGAACGCAACAACACCCGGGTAAGCAGGGGGGTCCAGCTGGGAGTGCTCCTGCCCTGGGGAGCGTGGGACATCCCTGGGGACAGCCCCTCACGCTGTCCTCCCCCTGCAGCTCCTGCTGGAGCACCTGGAGTGCCTGGTGTCGAGGCATGAGCGCTCCCTCAGGATGACCGTGGTCAAGCGCCAGGCCCAGTCTCCATCCGGGGTTTCCAGCGAGGTCGAGGTGCTCAAGGCACTCAAATCACTCTTTGAGCATCACAAGGCACTGGATGAAAAGGTGAGACCTGCTGGGGACTGTCCTGCCCAGGGCTCACCTTCTCCCATCCCTGCACCTCCCTCCCGCCCGGGATTGGTGATGTTGGGTCCCTCAGGAAGCATGTCTTGGATGTCCAAACGCTGCTCTTTGGAGCTGGTGGGGCTGCTCTGGGTTTGAGGCAGGGCTTGGATGTCCAAACGCTGCTCTTTGGAGCTGGTGGGGCTGCTCTGGGTTTGAGGCAGGGCTTGGATGTCCAAACGCTGCTCTTTGGAGCTGGTGGGGCTGCTCTGGGTTTGAGGCTGTTGGGAACTTCCCTGGGTCAGTCATGGGGTGGTGGTGGGCGCTGGCATTTGGCACCCTGGGTCAGTCTTTGTGTCATGACTCTTGTTCCTCCTGGTTGATATACCTCAAGCATCTCCTTGCTTTGCTGCCCAGGCTGTCCTGGCTGTAGATCTCCAAGAGCTGGCCAGGCTGTTCCTCTCCAACACGCTTTCACTCCCCCATGGATTATCCTGAGCCTGTGAATCCCCCTGGGCCTGGCTGGCAGCCAGGGCTGGGAGCTTGCCTAGATCCTCCTCATGGATCACTGATGGCCTTTCCCGTTGTCTCCCACACCTGCAGGTCAGGGAACGCTTGAGAGCAGCCTTGGAGCGAGTGGCCACCTTGGAGGAGCAGCTCGTGGATGCCCATCGGCAGGTGAGGGGCACCTGGGCACCCGCCCTGGGCACTCCTGGAGCTGCTGGGCTGGGGCTGCTCCCCGTGGCACTGCTGAATTCAGGCTGACTTTGCTCAAATGCCACCTCAGGTGGTCGTGCAACTGAAAGAGGTTTGGGTGGGTTTGGCGGGAGGATTTTGTTCTCAGTTTGCTGTTTCCAGGAAGGGCTGTTTATATTTAAGGGAACCTTGTAAAGATCCCAAAAACCTTTGTCTCACCGGTGAGGTTTCCCCTCTTCTTTTGCTGTTTAGAGTTCATTTCACTGGCAAAAACCAACCTGAATCTGAATCATTTCAGGGGGCTGAGGGTCACGTGGAATTTTCCCTCAGCAGAGACCCAACCTCGCTGCTCTGAGCACCTCCCTTTGCATCCCCCACATCCTTCCTTACCCTGGAAGGGGGACTTTGCTGTCCCCAACTTCCAACCTTTTCACCTTAGAATCTCAGAAGGGTTTGGGTTGGAAGGACCTTAAAGCCCATCCCTTTCCACCCCCTGCCATGGACAGGGACACCTTCCACCAGCCCAGGTTGCTCCAAGTTTATCTAACCTGTCCTTGGACACTTCCAGGGATGGGAAGGTCTTGGAGAGACATTAACTCTGTTTTCCTTCCTGAATCCTGGGCCCAGCCATTACTGCCCAAAGGAAATCATGGAATCATTAACATTGGATAAAACCTCCAAGACCGTCAAGTCCAACCTTTGGCCAAACACCCTCATGCCACTAAACCATATAATGAAGTGCCACATCCACTTGTTTTTTGAACACTTCCAGGGGTGGGAGCTCCATCCCTGCCCTGGGCAGCTGTGCCAGGGCCTGACCGCCCTGTCCATGAAGAAATTTTCCCATATATCCAACCTGCCCCTCCCCTGGCCCAGCCTGAGGCTGTTCCCTCTCCTCCTGTCCCTGTTCCCTGGGAGCAGAGCCCGATCCCACCTACCCCAAACTCCTG
>JAWWEU010000076.1:148035-161734 GCA_035583155.1 Acropternis orthonyx | reverse complement strand
AGCCTCCTTTTCTCCAGGCTGAGCCCCCCCAGCTCCCTCAGCCCCTCCTGCTGCTCCAGCCCCTTCCCTGGACACGCTCCAGCCCCTCCATGCCCTGTGAGGGTCCCAGGACAGGAGGTGTGACCCCAGCAGTGCCCTTGGCACCCTCTGCCTGGCAGTGGGGGGAGCCAGCAGGAGGCAGGAGTGGCCTCACCTGTGGCCCATGTGCTGGTGTCCCCCATGACCTGCTCCCTGTTCCACGCAGGTGGCAGCTCTCCAGCAAGGCTCCGTGCGGGAGGCGCCGGCGGGAGAGCGGGATGAGCCTAAGGAAGCGGCACCGAAGCTTCCCTGGAAGGTGAGAGCCCTAGAGACCCCTCTCTGGCCACGCTCGGGGGGGACCTCCTTTCTCCAGTCCCCTTGTCACAGTTCCAGGGCGCTGGAAACCTGAGTGCAACCCGCTGGGAAACACCCTTCCTGAGATGAGAGGAATTTGTGTTAGGATGCTCCTACGGGCTCTGCTTCCCAGAAATTCCACAATCCTAGACTGGCTTGGGTTGGAAGGGACCTTAAAGACCATCTCATTCCAAGGGCAGGGAGAGCTTCCACCAGGTGCTCTGGGAAGCCCTCAGCCATCCCAATTCCATCGTGCCTGTAGGAAGCCCCATCCCTGGCTGGAGGAGGCTGTCCCAGAGCCCTCTGTGCCCACTCCCACCCCCTCACCGGGTCCCTGCGTGGCCGCAGTGCCGCACTGTGTGGGCACGGGCAGTGCCAGAGCCCAGGAGCTTTGGGGCAGCCTGGCATCTCCCTCCCTCCCGCAGCGGCTCTCCAACGGCTCCGTGCACCCGGAGGACGAGGCCGGGCGGGTGGTGGAGCTGCAGGAGCTCCTGGAGAAGCAGAACTTCGAGGTGGTGCAGGCCAAGGAGCGCATCTCGGCGCTGGCCGCCAGCGTGGCCGAGCTGGAGGAGGACCTGGGCACCGCCAGGAAGGATCTCATCAAATCCGAGGAGATCAGCAGCAAGTACCAGAGGGACCTCCGAGAGGTGAGCCACTGCCTCCTGCTCTTCCAGGCCCGGGGCAGACACATTCCCAGCAGCTTCCAGCCTGGGAAGGGGTTGGAAGTCCTGCTGTCTGCAGGGCATTCCCCAGTTTGGGACATTGTTCCCAAGTCCACCATCAGGATTCCCCCGAGGTCCCAAGCAGACTCTCAGGTGTGCTGCAGACCTGGAGCAGTCGGCTGTGCTGGAAAACCTTGCTAGAAGGTTTTCCTGGGATTGCTTGACCCTCCCTTTACCTCTGTCCCACTCTCCTGTCCCTCACCCCTGCCTGAGGCAGGGGGTTCCTTGTGTTCTTGGACTTGGCACGGCCCAGTTATTCCCAAAGCGCTGCTCACAGCCCAGGATGTGACATTCCCCAGGCCCTGGCTCAGAAAGAGGACATGGAGGAGAGGATCACCACGCTGGAGAAGCGCTACCTGGCAGCCCAGCGAGAGGCCACCTCCATCCACGACCTCAACGACAAGCTGGAGAACGAGTTGGCCAACAAGGAGTCCCTGCACCGCCAGGTACCGACGCCGGCCCCGAGGGCTCCCCGAGGACCTCGGAGGGGGGCAGAAGTGGGTGCTGGGGGTGGGACAGGAGGGCAGGCCCCCATGGTGGCTGTCCCGCAGTGCGAGGAGAAGGCCCGGCACCTGCAGGAGCTGCTGGAGCTGGCGGAGCAGAAGCTGCAGCAGACGATGCGCAAGGCGGAGACGCTGCCCGAGGTGGAAGCGGAGCTGGCCCAGCGCATTGCTGCCCTCACCAAGGCAAGGGGGCACCGGGGGGCAAAGGGGAGGGCAGAGCCTGCAGTGGTGGAGCCCCTGGCAGCCCAAGGCACCCCGTTCTCCTTCCCAGCCATGGCTTTCCTGTCCTCTGCAGTCTCCGTGGCTGCAGGGACAAAGCAGCGCTTCTAAAGCTCTCCGTGTGTCCTCCACACCGGGGGTTTGGTCCCTTCCCTCAGCCCCTTTCTCCAAGGCAGAGATGGCCCTCTTGGTATGGGTGGCCTTTGGTTTGTGCTGGGACCACGCTGTGAAGAGGAGGAAGAGGAAGGACCAGGCTGGATGTGGGAGGGGTGGGTATGGCCATCCCGGCCCTTCCTGGGTGCTCCCTCTCAGAGCACCTCCAGCTCCTGTCACCGTGCTGGCAGGGCTGCTTTGGGCTCACAGTGAGCCCTTGCAGGGGTGCAGGCAGTGGGAGGGAGTGCTGCACCCCGGGAAGGATGTGGATGCGTGGATGGGTGGAGGGATGTCCTCATGGATTTGGGGAGCATCACCCGAGAGGGCTGCTCTGCTTTTCCCAGGCAGAAGAGAGGCACGGGAGCATCGAGGAGCACCTCAGGCAGCTGGAGACTCAGCTGGAGGAGAAGAACCAGGAGCTGGCCAGGGTAAGTGCTGTCCCTCACCCAGCCTTGGCTCCCCTTCCCTGGGTACCTGGGCTTGCTCATGTTTCTGAGGCAGGATGGGGAGAGCAGTCCGGGTAATCCTTCAGCATCCAGGATCCCTTAAACTGGAGCCACCCAGGAGCTCGTGGCACTCCCTGCTGTGATTTCCCCTTCTCCCAGGCATCCAAGTCATGCTGTTGATATTCCACACTGACCCCTCTCCCAGCATCAACCCCTGTCTCAAGCTGGGACCCCAAATGCAGGGTGGAAGGGGTGGCTCCAGCAGCTCTTCCCCTGAGCCTGGAGGAGCAGGATCCAAAGGGCAGGAGAGGCTGAGCTGCTGTGCCATGGGCTGTGCCCCTTGGCCTCTGCCTGGGCTGTGGTGCCCATTTCCTGGTGTGCCCCTGGCTGTTTTGGCCTCGGGCAGGTGTTTCCACATCCAGAGGTTTGGGGTCTGGGAATGTGCCCCGGTGTGGCTTTTCCTGGAAGATGCACAGTCGGATCTTCCTTGAGGGTCAGGCAGGAATCCTCTCCTCTCTCCTCTTCACCCCCGACTGGGAGGTGGCAGAAACCGGCTGAGCCACAACAGAGCAGGGGGTTTTATCCCCAAAAGCTGGGCCTGGTGGGGCAGTGCTGACCCCACAGGGGTGGCAGGGGGGTTACTGCTGCCCTCGGGGCCAGGAGGATCAGCCCCTCAGGGTGTGACGTGGCCGGTCGCTGTTTGCTGTGCCAGGCCCGTCAGAGGGAGAAGATGAACGAGGAGCACAACAAGCGGCTCTCGGACACCGTGGACCGGCTGCTGAGCGAGTCCAACGAGCGGCTGCAGCTGCACCTCAAGGAGAGGATGGCAGCCCTGGAGGAGAAGGTAGAGCTGGGGGGGGCAGGGGGTCCTCCTGGGGGGCTGAGGGGGGACTGGGGGGTCTGCAGCTCCCTCGGTGTGGAGCCTTGTCCAGCCACGCTGCGGGGTTGGAAGATGGAGAAATGACCCCATGCAGGACTCCAGCCGTGTGGGAGCTGCTCCACATCTCACCCTCGTGCCGGGAGACCCCCTGCCCACCACCTTCCACCTCCCCCAGCAGCAGGACGTGTCCTGCCTGGTTCCCTCCCTTCCCTGTGTCTCAGTGCCACCCGTGCCCGCTGCATTTCACGGGTATCCCTCTGCCCACTCCATCCACGTGCTGCCTTAAAACCTTCCTTCCCCCAAGCCCGGACTGATGTGCCCCCTCCAAGCCAGGGCATTGCCCATGGGCAGCCTCCCAGCTCCCACCCCACTCCTGGGGAGCTGTGCTTTCCTTGGAGGAGCCAGCTGGAGCTGCTGCGGGCCCGGTGGGAATTCCGCTGGCTCAGAGCAAGGAGTAACCTCACAGTGCCAGGGGGAGGCCAGGCCTTGGTAATTCCCCTCCCTGCAGGGCCCAGACTTCCCTCAGCCCCTCGGGGCACTCAGGGTCCGTGCCCCAGCTGATGCCCCCTGGCCTGGCTCTGTGTCCCTGCTGCTGTGCTTCTCCTGTCCCCAGCCAGATGTGGCTCTGCCAGTTGTTCAGCTCTGGATAAAAAGCAGGGTCCAACCCATGGGAGTGAGTCCAGACCCCACCCCAGCGAGGAACAGGGACCAGAGTGGTGGCACCTTGGGCACTGCCAGCTCCCCAGCCTGGTGCCAGCTCTGGCCCACCCAAAGAGCTTCTCCAGGTCTTTCATGGACAAAACTGATCCAGTTTGGCTGCCAGCACCCCCCGGAAGGAGGGTGGCAGTCACAAACTCAGCAGGGGAGGTTTAGATTAGACATTAGGAACAACATTTTTACCCAGGAAGGGTTCCAGCAATGGCACAGCTGCCCAGGGCAGGGGTGGAGTCCCCATCCCTGAAAGTGTTCAAAAAATGCACGGATGTGGCACTTGGGGACATGGGTTAGGGGGGACAGTTGGATTTGATGACATTAAAGGTCTTTTCCAACCTGAACAATTCCACGATTCCATGGTTGTACAAACACACCTGCTTTCCCTCCTGCCTGTTCCCCACACTTCTGCCCTCGATCCAGCTGCTGGAGGAGTCCATCCCCTCCCAGACACATTCCCTCATCTCCAAGCCCTGTCCATCAAACCCCTCACTGCCGTTTGCCCTCCCGGGGCTGGCATGGGGTGGCAGATGAGCTGTGCCCACCCTACCTGAGGAGCAGGAAATTTTCAGAGGAGATCCCTCCACAACAGCTCAGGGATCCTCTGCCATCCCTGTGCCAGGTGCCCATCATGCAGGAATCCCACTCTGGCCATTCCCAGGAGGCCACAGGGCCGTTTGCTAAACGGTCTCTCTTTTTCTCTCCTGTTTTTTGTTCCCTTTTTATTTTCATTTGGGTTGGTTTGGTTTTTTTTTCCCCTAAAGAACACGTTGTTACAAGAGCTGGAAAATACCCAAAAGCAGATAGAGGAACACCAGCATGACAAGGTAAATGTGGCTGCAGGGAGCTGCACCTCTCACTCCTCACCCCAGGGCAGGGGGAGTGGCTCCTCCCAAAGTTTTGGAGGAGCTGGCATCCTGGAAATTGGCATCCTGGCATACCTGGCAGCAGGAGGCCACAAACTAACCCACACAGAGGCTGCATGGAAGCTGCCACCCACCTCCCTGGAGATGCCTGGGTTGATTCCCCCCCAGGCACGTTTGGTCCTGTTTCCATATTTCTATCACTCTCATCCATTCCCAACCCCCCGAGCCTGGGATGGCTTTTCCCACATACAGAGGAGGGATCAGGCAGCCACATCCCCTTCTCCCCAAGGCTTGCTCAGATTTAGGGGAGATCTGCTCCGTGCCCAGCCTGCAGAGACCCTGCAGCTCTTCCCATCCCCCTGCCCTCAGTGGGGCCTGCATGAATGAATCGCTGTTGGCCTCTGCTGGAAAGCTGGAGGGTTGCAGCTTTGGGAAGCAGTGGGAGCTTTTGGGATGTGCCCCCTGTGTCCTGCATGGCTTGGGGCGGGGTGGGGGGGGCGTCTGGGGTTGCTCTACTCTTGTCCCAGATGTTCCAAGGATGATGCTGCTGGGATGTCACCCTCCCTGGCTGGATCCTGCCATGCAGGAGAATCCCCTCTCCCCTCCCTCCTTCCCTGCCTGCAGACTCCCCTCTTACACCTCCCAGTGGGGGTCCAGCTGCCCCCTGGGAATGGGGCTGGCAGGAGGAGGGACAGGGACAGGGTGGGTCCCTCACTGTGGTCCTTTGCCAAGGGAACATGCAAAACCACAGCATCCAACTGGGACCAGTTTTCCTTCACCTCCCAAACCAGCATGGCTTGGGCACACCCGTGTCTGTCCGTCCGTCCTGTGCTCCCTCCCCAGCACCCCCATCCTCTGTGCCTGCATGAGCTGCTTCTCTGCTGGTGTATCCCAGATGCTTTAAAGCCGGGATGGGGATTTTTGAAGGGAATATAACCCCGGCAATAGCTGAGGATGTGGATTACCCCAAGGCTGGGAGCTGCTCAGAGCAAACCCAACCCCTGCCTGTCTCGTCTCGCCCCGCACAGCGACGCTTGTCCGACGAGATCGACAAGCTGAGGCTGGAGGTCGACCAGCTCAAGACCAGAGGTGGGACATTCGTGGAGAGTGTTCACTCCAGGTAAGAGCCGGAGCCCACCCCCTTCATCCCGCACCCACAGCTCCTGGGGGGCGTTCTGCTGTAGGGACCCCAAAGTGCAGTTGGCATTTCTGGTGGCACTCAGCGTGTCCCTCCATGGGGCTGTGCTGGGGTGGGGCACACACTGTTTAGAATGGCACCAAATTTGCCCTTCTAAGGATGAAAAACCACTGGGCATTGTTTCTTTTTTCCACACAAAAAGGCTCACGGGTTAATTTTCCAAGATGTTCCCCAGAATGCCTTTCCTCCCGTGGCTGGAGGAGAAGGAGGAATAATTTTTGAGGTGTTGCAGGTAAAAAAGAATGAACCCCCCGATTTTTTCCCTCCTTTCTGCAATGGCCCTTCATTTAAAGCCAGGTGGGAGGTGGGAACATCCCAGCCCAAAGCTCCAGGAGCAGGGGGGAGTCCACGGGGTCTCAGCATCCAGCACTGGCTGGGATAACCCGGCACTGCTGCAGGAAAAAAGGGAGGTGGAAAAGGAGGTGACAGCAAGACACACACCCCGCTGTGCTGCTGGAGCCACCCGGGAGGTCACATCCTCTCCTGAGCGCTTTCAGCGTGCGTTCAAGACGCTGAGGGATCAATGGAGCAACAACCAGATGGGAAAATCCCCATCTCAGGAACGCTGCAAAAAAATGGGAAGGAGCCACTGTAACCTGCCTCGGATCTGCCAGCACAGAGTGGGATGGGAGGTTTGGAGACCCCAATTCTGTCATGGAGACATGAAAAGGGGGGAGTGAGGAAGAGCCTGAGAGGCTGAGCCCTGGAGGAAGGTCTGGAGCATGTGTGGGACCTGTAAGAGCAGGATGGACAATTCAGTGGGTTTTTTAATATTTCTTGGAGGAAAAATCATCAGAAATCTGAATGATGCCCCAGCTGAAATGTCAGCTCTTGTCTAAGGTGCTTTTCTCTGGTCTCAGCTGGGGAGCAGCTTGTGAGCAGCTTAAAATCCCCCTGAAACTTGGGCTGTGCCTTCCTCTGCCGAGCCCAGCCTGGCACCAGTCAAGCTGCTCGTGGTGGTGGCTTTGTCCGGGCACACCAGGGGAGCCCAGACCCGAATCTTCACCACAAACCAGGCCCACCATGGTGGACAAACACAGCCTCAGCCACCTGAAAGTCCTCTGAAATTAAACCTCGTGTCTCCTACGGCAGTGGGTAACAACCCTGTGCCCCTGGTTGGGTATCCCCGGCAAGGAGGAGCAACCAGGCAACGTGGGGACATGGAAGGAGCACTGTGGGTGGCACAAAGTGCCCTCATGTCCAGCAGCAGCCACTGCCCTGCTCTGCCTGGCCCATGGAGCTGCCCCCCAGCACAGCCCCAGCACAGAGCAGGAGGAGGAGGATGAAGAAGTCCCAGCTGGTTTCTGCTGGGACATCCCAAAACTGCTCATGTCCTCACACCTGGAGGATGCTTCATGTGGGATTTTATTCACAGAATTATGGAATCATTAAGGTTGGAAAAGACCTCCAAGATGGAGTCCAGTTTTTCTCCAAATACTGTTCCCACTAAGTCATATCTCAAAGTGCCACATCCACTCATTTGTTGAACCCTTCCAGGGGTGGTGACTCCACCACTGCCCTGGCAACCTGTGCCAGTGCTTCACCACTCTTTCAGTGAAGAAATTTTCCCTGATTTCCCCCCTGAACCTCCCTCTGTTGCATTTCCCCTCATCCTGTCACCGGTTCCTTCGGAGAAGAGCCCGACCCCCATCAGGATATTTTTTTTCCTGAAAGTGTTGGAACAAACATGAAAAGCAGAAGAGCTCCCTGAGTGGCCCCTTTGGTGGGGATGGAGAAGACAAGCACAAGTTGTGCTGGACGTGTTGGGAGGTTCAAGCTGTTCTGGAGAGGGAACTGTTCAGCTCATGGTGTCACAGGGGGGTTTTGGGGGTGACTGGCCCAGTTGGGGATGCAGAGAAGGGGGAGGGAGATGCAGGGAAGGGCCCAGGGCTGAAATTTCTGCAGTCTGCGGGAAAGTTGGAGTCTCCTGAGGTTGGATCTCCTGGGTGTGTGCAGCGTCCTCAGAGGGGCAGGCACTGATCTCTGCTTGGTGTGGGCAGGGACAGACCCAGGGAATGGCCTGGAGCTGTGTCAGGGCAGGCTCAGGTTGGATCTCAGGGAAAGGCTCTTCCCCCAGAGGGTGGTGGGCACTGAGCAGGCTCCCCAGGGCAGTGGGCACAGCCCCAAGGCTGCCAGAGCTCCAGGGGGGTTTGGACAACATTCTCAGGGACAGGGTGGGATTGTTGGGGTGTCTGTGCAGGGCCAGGAGTTGGATGGAT
Source organism: Acropternis orthonyx (assembly GCA_035583155.1). Taxonomy (NCBI): domain Eukaryota; kingdom Metazoa; phylum Chordata; class Aves; order Passeriformes; family Rhinocryptidae; genus Acropternis; species Acropternis orthonyx. Next base: position 153,445 of record JAWWEU010000076.1, on the reverse strand, counting down.
GATCCCTGTGAGTCCCTTCATTTTATGATTCCGTGAATCCATGAGCACATTTCCAGGGCCAGTGTGGGCATAATGGGACACTTTTCCCAGCGCCTGGCTTTGCCTCCTCTCAAGCCCCACTGGGCACCCTGGAGTGGCCTCATCCTGCTCTGTCCTGGGCAGCCTGGGCTGCAAGGGGGACAGCCTGGGCACCTTTGCACAGAGCAGTGCCCACCACAGGGCTCTCTGTCCGCAGGTCCCACATGGGCAGTGCCACGGACCTGCGCTTCCCGCTGGGCGCCGTGGTCCACGCGCCCGCCGAGCCCTTCGGGGCAGCCCCGGCACTGCCCCGGGCACAGAAGGGCCGATTCGGCGCCCGGAGAGAGGAGCCAGCCAAGGTAACCCGGCGGGGGCACGGAGCCGGGCTGGGGTCTGCTCCTGCCTGGCATCCTGGTCTGGGCACCTGGGGCAGTTTCCTTCCCCTGGTCCGTGGGTGGGGTGACGCAGGATCAACCTCTGAGGTCACCGAGTCCTACCTGTGACCCAACACCACCTTGTCACCCAGACCAGGGCACTCAGTGCCACGTCCAGGGTCTTCTTAAACCCCTCCAGGGGTGGTGATTCCACCACCCCCCTGGGCAGCCCATTCCAAAGCCCAGCCAATCTCCCTGTAAAGAATTTCTTCCTGATGTCCAACCTGACCCTCCCCTGGCCCAGCTTAAGGATGTGCCCTCCTGTTTACTGGGAGAAGAGACCAACCCCACCTGGCTACAGCCTCCTGTCAGGGAGCTGGAGAGAGTGAGAAGGTCCTTCCTGAGCCTCCTTTTCTCCAGGCTGAGCCCCACCAGCTCCCTCAGCTGCTCCAGCCCCTTCCCAGCTCCATTTCCTTCACTGGTGGAGCTGCTCCAGCCCCTCAGCATCCTTCCCAAACTGAGGGACCAGAACTGGACACAGCCCTCGAGATGTGGCCCCAGCAGTGCCCAGTGCAGGGGCACAATCCCTTCCCTGCTGGCCACACCATCCCTGATGCAGCCCAGGATGCCACCTGGGCAGGTGGCAAGAAGGTTTTCCCCTTGAGGGGTCACACTGAGATGCAACCCCTGCGTGGAGCTCTCTGGTCCGGCTTTTTTGGGGGTGCCATGTAGGACCAGTGGCCTTTGTCCCCCCCAGGACTGGGAGCAGGCCCAGGCAGGCAGCGTCCTGGCCACAGGGCCTCACGCCTTCGACAGCGACCCCGACATCTCCGACGTGGACGATGACGACCGCGAGACGCTCTTCAGCTCCATGGACGTGCTGTCCCCCGGCGGGCACTCGGATGCCCAGACGTTGGCCATGATGCTCCAGGAGCAGCTGGATGCCATCAACGAGGAGATCAGGTAGTGACCGCGGCCAAAACACACCACTGCCTTCTGCTGGAGTGGCTCCAGAGGGGCAACAAGCTGCCAGGTGGTGGGAGGAGTCTCTGGTGCCCTAAAACTGGGGCATCTTCAGCCAGGGAAGTGGCTCCAGGATATCCAGCCATGGGGCTTGGTCCTTCTTGCCTGTGTGTCCTTGTCCCTCAGCTGCACCAGTGCTGGATCACAGGATCCTTATTTTAAAGAGTCATTATTTTTTTAAAAATAAGGTCTCCACGAGTATTAAAAGAAACCACGATGTGTCTCAGCCCTGGTTTATGACAATCCTAGTGGATCTTGCTGCCGTTCCCGGAGATCAGGGGCTGGAGTCACGGCACCAGAGTAGGGATGTCCTGTGGGCTGGCAGATGTGAGAAGACTCCCCATAAAGGTGGGGGAACAGGGATCGCTGAGCCCTCCTGCTCCCGCAGGATGATCCAAGAGGAGAAGGAATCCACGGAGCTGCGCGCGGAGGAGCTGGAGACGCGCGTCACGAGCGGCAGCATGGAGGGCCTCAACCTCACCCAGCTCTGCAAGAGGGCCTCCATCCCCACCTCGCTGACCGCCCTGTCCTTGGCCAGCTCGTCCCCCCCGCTCAGCGGCCGCTCCACGCCCAAGCTCAGCTCCCGCAGCGCCGCGCAGGACCTGGACCGCATGGGCATCATGACGTTGGTGAGGGAGCCCCGGGAGGGGTCCCAGGGGCGTCTGGGCAGGGTGGGCTCTGGCTGGGTGGGGTGGGACCAATGCCCTGGCATCCTGGCGGGTGGGGGGGTTTGCTGTGTCCAGCCTGGCACGCCTGGCCCCGGGACCGGCTCTCCATTAACTGCCCCCCTTTCTGTGTCTCTCTCGCTTTCCCCCTTGCAATCAGCCCAGCGACTTGAGGAAGCACCGGAGGAAACTGCTAGTGAGTGGCTCCCATCCCGTTGGGTTTTTGTCCAAGCCCTTTTTCCAGCCTGCTCCTGGCTTTGTCCACGCCGGGTCAGGGTGCAGCAGGCGCGGGATGGAGCTGGGGACCCCAGGGATTCAGCTGGAGGATCATGGGGATCCCGAAAGGTGCTTGGCCGTGTTCCCGCCGGCAGCCTGGGGGGTCTGGCAGGACGTGGGGAGGTTCAGGAAGCCACTGGGTGCTCAAACATCGTGTCCCCTCTGGCGACAGGGTGTCTTTGGGACATTCCCACCTGTGCTCCTCAGAGCCCTCTGCTGAGGGCCAGCAGATTCTGTCCCCACACCCTGACCTGGACCATGGGGCTGCATCCTCTCCCCTCCCTGTTCCCAGGATCTCGGCCGTGCGGCCACATGCTCCCCCATCCGCTTGGGCATCTGGAACCATTGCCAGAGCTCCAATTCAGGCCAACCCTGGAGCATGGCAAAGCCTCAGGGCTCTGGTGGCTCTTTTGGCCATGCCTCCACGCAGCAAGAGAGAGGCAGGCAGCAGGGCAAGGATGGAGCTGGGCTCTGGCTGCCCTCCCTCACGGCTTCCCCGCTTGTTCAGTCGCCTGCAGCTCGGGACGAGAGCCGGGAGGACAAAACCACCATCAAGTGTGAGACATCCCCACCGTCCTCCCCCAGGACGCTGAGGCTGGAGAAGCTGGGCCACCCTGCCCTGAGCCAGGAGGATGGCAAGAGGTACGGGGAGTGCCCTTTGGGTCTCACGCCGGTGCCCACCCGGTTGGTTTGGGGTGGGCATGGGATTGTGGGTCTGCTCAGGAATCACCTACAGTGTTTGCTGCTCCTCTCCCTCCCCCATCCCAGCTCGCTGGAGGACCAGGCCAGCAACCCCAGCAGCAGCCAGGACTCCTTGCACAAGGGCTCCAAGAGGAAGGGCATCAAATCCTCCATCGGCCGCTTGTTTGGGAAAAAGGAGAAGGGTCGCTTGATCCAGCTGAGCAGAGAAGGGGCCACAGGGCAGGGTCTGTGAGCAACCCCCTCCCTGCACGCTGGGCAGGCGTCCTGGGGCCAGGCTGTGCACCCTGCTGGCCTTGGGGTGCTCCTGGGGGACAGCTGGAGGGACAGGGACACCCCTGCTGGATTGGGAATGTCAGGGCCATGGCAGTGCTTGGTCCGAGCGTGGTGTCCCCCTCGATGCCCTGCCAGAGATGGGGTGTGGGTGGTGACCCCCCCATCACGGGATCTCATCTTTAATGTCCCCAAATCTGCTTCCCTCCCCATGGGACCTTGTGGGAACTTTGAGCTGTTTCTCCACTCCCAAATCCTTTACTGCTTCCATGCTGAGCACTTTGATACAGGAGGGGTGGCAGGTGGGAATTCCCTTGGGCTTCGCAGGGCGGGCTGGAAATGGGGACTGTCACCCTTGTGCACCCCCAACACCCTGGCACGGGGACAGTGGCAGTGCCCACAGTGGCCCTGGGGGATGTCACACGGACCCTGGGATGTCACTCTGACCCGGGGGGGTCTCCCTTGCCCCACAGTGGTGCTGACTGACGTGGAGGGGGGCATCCAGGACACCCTGGGACTTGGCAAGCTGGGTGCCCAGGCCGAGAAGGATCGGCGCCTGCGGAAGAAGTGAGTGACCTTCCTGCCCTATCCCAGCAAGGAAACGGTGGGATGGGACTGGGAAATGCTGGGAAGTCTTCTCCTCTTTGCCTGCCCTTGAGCCCTGTTACCTCCTGCATTGCTTTGCCTCCGGCTGGTTCTTACTGCCCATGCTCTGTTCCTTTTCAGGAGCTGCTCCCTTTCCCCGAAACCCCCCCAGTAAATCCTTCTTCTGCTTCTGTTCCTTCCAGGCACGAACTCCTGGAAGAGGCTCGGAGGAAAGGATTGCCCTTTGCTCACTGGGATGGCCCCACCGTGGTGTCCTGGCTGGAGGTGAGGCAGAGCCCCTGCATTGTCCCCGTGCTGTCACTGCACCTTCTGTCCCACCAGGCTTGGGCCCTGCACTCAGCTGGTGCTGCCAGTCCCAGGGGAGCAGAGGAGATTCCCCAAATCCCTCCTGGAATCTGTAGAGTTGTGGTTTGAGGAGAACTTTAGGTTAGAGCACAAGTCTGAGGAGGAGCAGCTGAGGGAGCTGGGGGGGCTCAACCTGGAGAAAAGGAGGTTCAGGGGGGACCTTTTCCCTCTCCACAACCCCCTGACAGGAGGGTGGGATAGGTGGGAATTGGGCTCTGCTCCCAGGGAACAGGGATAGGAGGAGGGGAAACAGCCTCAGGCTGTGCCAGGAAAGGGTGAGGTTGGACATCAGGAAACTTTCTTCATGGAAAGTCTCCACCCTGGCAGTGGTGGAGTCCCCATCCCTGGAAGCATTCAAAAAACAAGTGGATGTGACACTTGGGAACATGAGTTAGTGCTGGGGGAACTTGATGGTCTTAGAGGGCTGTTCCAACCTTGCTGATACTGTGACTCTGGAAGGCTGTGCTGTGCCCACCACACACAGGCCACCTGCCAGAGGTGCCACCCAGGAATAACCCCGTGTGGGTGCTCAGCTTTGGTGCTGAGCTTCAACCAGGGTGGCCTTGACCCTGCCAGGGGCAGTGGGGTGGGTCAGCGGGGCAGTGGGGTGGCTCAGCTGGGCAGTGGGGTGGATCATCTGGGCAATGGGGTAGGTCAGCTGGGCAGTGAGGTGGGTCAGCAGAGCAGGGGGGTGGCTCAGTGGGGCAGTGGGGTGGCTCAGCTGGGCAGTGGGGTGGCTCAGCCAGGCAGTGGGGTGGCTCAGGTGGGCACTGAAGTGGCTCAGATGGGCACTCAGGATAGTTCAGTGGGGCAGTGGGGTGGCTTAGCCGGGCACTGAAGTGGCTCAGCCAGGCAGTGGGGTGGGTCAGCTGGGCACTCAGGGTAGTTCAGTGGGGCACTGGGGTGGCTCAGCCGGGCACTGTGTGGGTCATCTGGGCAGTGGGATGGGTCAGCTGTTCAATGGGGTGGGTCAGCTGTTCAATGGGGTGGCTCAGCAGGGCAGTGGGGTGGCTCAGCCAGGCAGTGGGGTGGGTCAGCTGGGCAGTGGGGTGGCTCAGCTGGGCAATGGGGTGGCTCAGCTGGGCCGTGGGGTGGGTCAGCTGGGCAGTGGGGTGGGTCAGCAGGGCCGTG
>JAWWEU010000076.1:111581-122924 GCA_035583155.1 Acropternis orthonyx | reverse complement strand
GGGAGGGAGGGGGGGGGGGAGGGGACGGACTTCCCGGAAATGCTTTTCTTTGAGTTTTTGTGCTCATCTGGAGTTGAAATTGTCCTGGAGAGGGAATTTTTGGCCTCAGCAATTCGAGCCACGCTTGCCCTCGAATTTACTTCGTGGAGCAGCCCAGCTTTTCACCCCACTGGGAAGGACAGGAATGTGATTTCAGGAGTTCTCCCCTCTATTTCTTCTGCGGGCGAAATATATTATTATTAATAATATTCCTGTTTATTCTGTTTCTCCTCTGTCCCTCCCAAGGACCCTCTTGGGCAGTTCCTGTGTCTCATCTGACCCCTTTGATCCCATGGATTGAACTGGATTTGAGGAATGAAATGTCTGGGAGAGGGGGAAGCTGAACCCCTCGACTCCTGGAATTCACGTTGGTCTCTCCCTTTCCAAGATTATTTATTTAAGGAGGTGAAACCCAGTTGCTTCCAGGGCTGGGCAGGTGCCTTGTCCTCAGGAGGGGCTCCTGGTCTGCACCTGAGGCTGTTCCTGGGTTTTCCTTTCCCAGTGCCTGGATTCTGGCTCCCTTTTAATCCCAAGGGATCCGTGGAGGTGCAACCTCAGAGCTCCCGGCCCCCTGCGGTATTTTGGGAAGTGGGAGATGGGGTTTCACCCTCTTTCATCCCCCCAGGACAACACAAGGGATGGGGACACAGCGAGGAGGCTCCTTCCCTGCTCCATCCTCCACCCTGGAGGGAGGAGATGGACAAGGGTGGCAATCGCTGCTTCAGCCAGAGCTTTCCATGGGAAAGGGCCGATCCTGGGGGGAGAAGAGGGGAAATTTGGGATCTTCACAACACCTGTCTGGGGTCTCTGCCCTCCATCCCGGTGCTTTCCCAGCCCATCCCTCTCCCAGCCTTTCCCAGCCATCCCCTCTCCATCCCCCCTCGTCCCTCCTCTGCTCCCCCAGAGCCAGGAGAGCATCTGGGGGCTCCCAGCGCCCCAAACCCCGCTGACACCCCTCGGCCACACTGAACCCCCCCTGATGGCTTCTCCATCCCCTCCGGACCCCGGCACCGGGTGGCACCGCGGTGGCATCAGGTCAGTGTGGCACCGCTGCCCCGAGCCACCTCCGCGGGCACAAATTCACCTCTGGGGACACAAATTCACCTCCGCGGGCACAAATTCACCCTCTCAGACTCGGCGAGCCCCAAACTGGGGTCTTGCACCCCGGATCCCCCCCCCACCCACCCGCCCAGGGAAGCAGGGGATGAAAAAGCAGCAGGAGCTCCCTGCCGCTCTCCGAGCTCCTGGCGGGGAACTTCTGTCCCCGCGTCCCCGAGGACAAGGAGCCAGCTGTGGGAATGTCACCGCAGACCGTGCCGGGGGGTTGCTCCGAGCAAAGCCAAATGTCACATGTCCCGCTGCAGCGTCACCGTCCCGAAGAAGCCGCTCCCCGGGGATCGGGGCCCGGAGGTTGTTCTTGCCGGAGGTTCGAGGGGTGTTCGTGCTGCTCCACGGCCAGGGGGGAAGGATTCCAGCTGGGAGAGAAGAGCATCAGGGCAGGAGCTGGATCCCAGCTGGGAGAGGAGAGCATCTGGGCAGGAGGTGGATCCTCTCAGCCAATAAGGAATTTTCCACGTTTTCCATACGAGTCTGTAGGTTTAGGCGTGGGGGGGGGGGCTTGAACAGCCTTTCCTGCAACACAGAGGACCTGCCCTGCGAATTCGTGTCCTGGTTTAATTTCTGGATATAAAAAAATTCGGCTTAGATTGGTTGAAAGGCAACGAATTGGGTGGCAGCAGGAATGAGGTGGAAGGAGAGCTTTCCCCTTGGAGGGGTGGGATGTGGGTACAGTCTGTGAGTGTCTGAGAGGAGGGGAAAAAAAAGACTCTCTGAGCGCAATCGAGAGCTGTAAGTGACAGCTGGAAGCTAAAAACAGAGAATTTAAACACGGAAATATGGGACATATCGCTAAAGTGAGAAATCCAGGCTCGGGGAGCAGCAGAGGAGGGTTCTCTTTATGCCTTTTGCGAGGGGGCGCCTCTCCATCCTCACCCTGGGGGCACCGAGCCAGCCCAGCACGCTCCTCCCCGACCCTTTCCCTCTGTCACTGTCACTCCTTCACCCCAAATCCTGATTTCCCACTCCCCTTATGGACCACAGGGAGGGAAGAGTAGGTGTCCCCAGGCCACCACAACCCCAGGTCTGGGGCTGGCCCTGGGGTCTTCCCGCTCAGCTCTTCGCCCCCTGCCCACTATTTCCCCAAAGATCAAACAGAAGACGATTTTATATCTCCGAGCTCCCCCAGGGGAAACAGTTCCTCTCACTCATATCTCGCAGCAAACCAGAACTCACAGATTCACATTTTTCCTTTTACAGTTTCCTCCCTGCCTGCCTTTTTTTTTATTATTTACATTTTTCTCCCTTCCCTTCCCTGGGAAGTCGCTGTTTCACTCGAGTCTTTGCCCCAGAATGATCTGTCATCGCTGCCGGGTGTTCCAGAGCGCTCACACCAGCACGTCCCTCCTCCCTCCCCGCGGAGCCAGCGGGCACCATCCCGCCTTTCCATGCCCTTTTCCAGCTGAAAAGAGGGGCCAAACAGCGCCCGGGTTTGTTTTAGGGGTGAGGGCAAAGGGTTTTCAGCCTCCTCCAAACTGCTTTGCGGGGTCGGAGTGGTTTAAGCCCCTCCTGCCCCGCGGAGAAGCTCCTGGCGCTGCGCCTGATTCCCAAACGCTCCCGGGGTTTCTTCGGGATTAAAACAACACCCGTGCGTGCGAGGAAGATGCAGCAGCAGAGGAGGGGCCAGACCTCTGCCCTACCCCTCTGCCCTGCCAAGGACGGCGCTGGCACGTTTGCTGTTCCACGCGGTGATGTCTCAGCAGTTCCCCGCCGACTCGGAGGCACAGAAGCCCATTAACATCCTGCTGTGCCAAGGCACCGGGGCTGGCCGGGGCTCAGCTGCCTGGCTGGCATCTGGCAGGGCACCGAGAGGGGCTTGGCCCCCTTTGGGCACCGCGGGGCGACCTGCAGGGTCAGGGATGTCTGGCACAGAGGGAGCTGGGGCATGGCCTTGTGCCAGCTGAGTGACCACGGGCACCGTCCCTGACTCGGTTTGCCCCTTGGCAGAGCTGCCAACCCACCCTCCAACCTGCCCTGGGTGGCAGGGGTGGGTTGTGCTGGGCAGGAAGGGTCAGTCTACAGGGAAGTAGCTCTTCCCTCATCCTCCATCTGGGATTTGCAGGTTTAATTTATCTCCCAGGACTTTTTTGCTCTGCTGTGTCATTGCTGTCAATGACCTGCTGCCAAGCCCAGGTTGAGGGGCACCACCCTACAAAAGCTTTCCAGGGTTGTGTATCCCATTAAATGGGAGAGAAACTGGGCACAAGTGACAGAGTGAGTCCCCCAGGGCCCTGTGGCACTTGGCACACACACAGAGTGGTGGCCCCAGGGCTGGTGCTGGAATGGACAGAGCCCCACAGCATCTCAGAGGCCTCCTTGGAAAAGTTCTGGGATTTCCCTTTGTTTGCTCCTTCTATTTTTGCCTTGTGCCATCTTATGAAGACCCACCAGACCGTGGCATTCGAGGGGGTCACTCGTCCCAATTAATGTCTCACAGAGACGTCAGCCCTGTGCTGCTGGCACCAGCCACTCCCCTAATTAACTTTCCTAATTAAGAGGCCCCTTTCCACGACCAGAAAGGCTGTGGGATGGTCCCCATGACTGAAAAGGTGGACAAACCCTCAACTCCTCCTTGCCCTGAGCACTTGGGATGACCTCACGGAGCTGTAGGTAAAGTGAGGCAGGAGAGGGGAAAAGCCCAAACCCCAAAGAAAGGCCAAAGGAAGAGACGGGTGGAAAGGAGGAATGAGCTCCCCATGCCCTGACTTGTCTCCCCGAGACAGCGTTTCTTGGCTGCTGCCGAGCCCTGGGGACTCAGCTGGGGTTTGGTTTCGTCAGCCGGGCAGGGAGGGCGGGCGCAGCCGGCCCCAACACGCCAAACCCTCCGCTGGCACCGCGCCGGGCACCAACGGTCCCCTCCTGCCACAGCCCCGGGCTGGCCTGTCCCCATCTCATGCAGGAAGCCACACTGTGCCCCCTCTTTGCCCAGCATTGTCTCCTGCTGTGCCAGGAATGGCAAGGGACATTTATTGCCATCCAACGCTTCCTTGGGATCATCACAACCCATTGCAGCTCTCGGGCCATTTTCTCCTTCCAAGGATCCTTCTCTCTCCCCAGCAAGAACCTGTAAGACCTGAATAACCTTCTCAGTGCTTGATGTTCACCAGAAAGTCTCTTTTCATGGCTTTTTAAGGAATCCCTGGCACTCCCTGGACACATCCCTAGCCCGGGGTCCCACAGGATGTGTGGGCAATGCCGTGTCCACCAGGAACAGGCCGTGCTCAATCACCTGCAGTGACCACCAGCTTTCGGCCACTCAACCTTTGCAGGCTTTTCCCAATCCCTGGGACCCTTGGCTTGGGATGGTGGGAGAGCTGGCATCCCCCTCTGCCAGGGTCCCAGCTGGCAGGTCATTTTTGGCATAACTCGGGGGGGGGTTTGAGGGGTGCTGCTGAAATTAAGCACATAGGGGCAGGAGTCCAGGGAGGGAGAGCAAGCTGCAAACCCACAAAGGAAAAGGAGTGTTTTTTTAATCTCTATTTGGGAGATTTGCATACAATTAGGCCGGGCCCTGCCTGCCTTTGCTTCCGCATTGCACTCCCGTGAGGAACTCGCCGCTTTTCCTGCTCTGATCCCAGCCAGAGGCTGATTGCAAGGACACCCACCCTGGGAAGCGGCTGGGCGAGGGGTTTGGGGCTCTCTGAGGACGCCCTTTCCATTCTCAGAAGCCCATCCCGAGCACCCCCACCCCGGCCCCTTGCCTCTGGATTTCGGGATTCAGCCGGAGGGGGGCATGGGCTTCCCGTGGTGCAGGAGGTGTGAGGAGATGCTGTGGGATGCAAACGCTCCCATAAATAGCTCGGTGTTTACAGGAGCCCGCTAGCCTGGGTTTATTTTTCTCTCTGCAGAGCAAACCGATCGTTCAGAGCCAGCCAAGCTCACCCTGTCACTGGCACAGCCCGGTGGGTGCCCAGAGGTGGCACAAAGCCACAGTCACCGCCCCCAGCCCCTTGCCCTTGGAGGAGGGCAGGGAGCCCACGGGGCCACCAGCTGAGGGCAAATCAACACTGGTTGGTGCTGGCCCCACGCTGATCCCACCCCTGCAGTGGGGTGATGGAGGAGAGGGTGAGGGTCAGCCCCAAGGGGCAGATCCAGCTGTTGGGACATCTGTCACCGAGGCAGAGCAGAGCAGGAGGGGACAACTCCAGCCCCGAGTCTCACCAGAGGAAGGAGAAAGGATCGGAAGAGGCGCAGATGGGGGTTGGGAGAGTCTCCTTTCCCGACTCCTGAGGTTGTAGCTGCTCCTGCTCCTGTTCCCTGCAGCACTCGGATAAACCAGCCCCGCTCCCGGGGAGCGATTGATGCAGGATGAGGCTTGCAGGTCCCTGGTCCTCATCCGGGGGGCTCTGGAGGGCTCGGCTGGTTCAGCTCCATCAGTCAGACCGAGCCCTCAGACCCACCGTCCCTGCGCTGCCCAGCCCGGGGTCCGGGGGATGTGCATTTTGGGGTGATCATTTCCCCCCAGACTTCTCCCAGGACCTTAAACAGCGACTGTTCCAGCCCCGCCACCAGTTTGGGGCCACGGATTCTCCACTCGCCTTGTCCGGACAGACTCTCCCCCTGCCCCAGCAGACACAGACCCCTCGCAAGGGGTGCAGCCCCCCAGCACCCGGGGGTGCCCTTCGGAGGGTGCAGGGGGCTTCGGGGCTCATCCCAGCAGTGATTTGGGGTAAGGCATTGCCACCCAGAGCCCGGGCGAGCACCCCAGGCTGTTCGGTCTCAGCTGGGGTCCCGACCCCGTCCTTCCCCGGGCAGCGCTGCCCCGGCCGGGGCGATGGGTCGGGTCCTCGCCCACCCCACCCTCCCCTCCCCGCCCCGATCCTCTGCTCACACCCCACCTCAAAAACCGGTTTTAGAGCTAAAAGCGGGGCCAGAGCCTTGCCGAGAGCTTTGGGGCTGGGACAGACGGCGCTGCCCACCCCGCTGCCGCCTCCCCCCGCCCACCCCCGCCCGCCCTCCCTCTCTTTCTCTCTCTCTCTCTCTCTCTCTCTCTGTCTCTCCCTCCCTCCCTCCCCCGGTTCCTCCCGGTCCCGGCGAGCCCCGAATCGGGTCAGTCGCTCTTTAAACGCTGGAAGGCGGCACCATGTGATGCTCGGGCTCCGGCGGGGAGCGGGCAGCGCCTGCGGGAGCCGAGCGGTGCCGGGCACCGGGGACCCAGCGCAGCCCCGGCCCCGTGCCCGCAGCATCCCCCCGGCCGCCCCCCAGCATGAGCGCCGCCCCACCCTGCGGGGGGACAGCGCTGCCTATCCGGGGGTGAGGGCACCCCAAAGCAAGCCCTGGCATTGCAGCACAAGGTGAGAGGGGCCGGGGCTCGGGGAGGCTGCGGGAGTGTGGTGGGGGGGATCCAGCCGGGAGGGGTAGCGGGGGTCCCACCTCAGCTCCATCAGCTCCGAGGGGCTCCGACAGACGGCCCTGGGCGGTCCGAGGGGCGGGGGGGCCTCCGCCGGTCTCCCCGGGCTTGTCGGCGTGTCCCGCTCCCCCCGCAGCTCCGGGAGGGATCGCGCTGCGGGATGGAGGTGGCTGCGGGACTGAGGTGGCTGCGGGATGAGCCCCAGCGGGGCTGTCGGAGCCCCAGGGGACGGCACAGGCGGGAGAGGGTTTTTTCCCACCCACCCCCCCCCCGCACAGGCTCCATCCCGCTCGCAGCGCACTCGGCGATGCCAGTCGCTCACAGCCTCCCTGTGCATCTGCAGGTGACCGAGGGACCCCAGCGGGAGCGGCGGGGACCGCAGCACCATGGCACACCCCATCTCAGCCTTCCAGGCTGCCTACATCTCCATCGAAGTCCTCATCGCCCTGGTGTCCGTGCCGGGGAATATCCTGGTCATCTGGGCTGTGAAGATGAACCAGGCACTGCGAGATGCCACTTTCTGCTTCATCGTCTCGCTGGCGGTGGCCGACGTGGCCGTGGGGGCTCTGGTCATCCCCCTGGCCATCATCATCAACATCGGCCCCCAGACGGAGTTCTACAGCTGCCTCATGGTGGCGTGTCCCGTCCTCATCCTCACCGAGAGCTCCATCCTGGCGCTCCTGGCCATCGCCGTGGATCGGTACCTGCGGGTGAAGATCCCTGTCAGGTAGGAAAACGCGTCGGCGCCGACTCTGCCTTGGCTGCTGTGGGGGTTAAAAGGGAAGGACGAGGCCTCAAACTCTGGGAGAAGCACTGGGAGAAAGGTCTTCCTTCTCTCTGTCGTCCCAGACACATCTGGCTGCAGCTGCAATCGGAGCAGGCTGGGCTGGGGCGGTTCGGGAGCCTCCAGCAGCTTCTTTTGGGGGTTCAGGGGGTGCTGAGTGTGCAGGCAGAGATGACATCGTGGCAGCTGACAGGCAGGGCGGGACAGTCCCCCCCAGGATCCCCGTGGCCAGGACAAAGCGTGTCCCCGCACTTGGGAAAGCCCCGGCGTGGCGCTCAAGGAGTGGAAAGGGGACAGAGATTTGGCTTTCAGCCCAGCTTTTCTCCTGCCATGGGGAACCCGGGAGCCCTGGGGTGATGTCCCACTTGGCTCTTGGATGTCCTGCTGGCTCATGGACATGTGGGACACAGCTCTGGGGTTTTGAGGGACCGGAGGCAGCAACTTGGCACGTTTCATGGGGCAACCTCACCAGGCAGAGAGCCCTGCTTTGGAGTGCCCCGCAGATGACTCCTTTCCCCTTTTTCCCTTCTCATCGCCTGTCTCTGCTGCCATTCCAAGCCCATGGCAAGTACCTCGGGGTGTGGATGAGGGGGACACACCGTTGTTTGAATTCTGCTGCTCCAGGAGATGGCATTTAACCCTCCGTGCCCGGCTCCCTCCCTGCCAGGGCTGTGCTGCTGCCCCTGGGGTTGGCAGGGACAGCTGTGGGGTGCAGCATCTGGGGCTGGGGGCTCTCCGTGGGGCTGGAAGGGGATGCATCCCCCGCCCTTGGTGCCCCTCGAGCACAGCCTTTGGGTCCCAGCTGAGCCCCCCTCTCTGTGCATCCGCCGTGGCTGGTCCCCCTCGCTCCGCTCCAGGACATTCCCGGGCTGCAGGGACACCTTTGCCGGTGTGAGAGCATTGCTGGAAAACATCCCAGGGGCAGGAATTGCCTTTTCCTGCCGGGAGACAGGGACACCTGCGTGGGGATGATCCACCGCCTGCTCCAGAGTGCTCCGTGTTCCCCGATCCACGGGATCGGGCCAAAGATATCTCTCTTTGGGGTTTTCCTGCCCCCACAACCCGCGGAGCTGCCTGGGGAAGGAGTGTAAGACAGAGCGGGGGGTGGGTCACAGCATAAATGCACAATTCCTGCCCACCCCCTGCCTGCCACACATGATTTCACAGACTGTTCCCGGCTTCCTCCCTGGGTGTGATTTTCCCATCCTGACAAATGCCTGTCTCTCAGCCCGTCGGTGGAGCCAAAGCGATTCCCACCCTGTCACTGCTCCCGGTGCTTTTTTTTGGGCAGGGGCCGGGCGGGCTGTGGGAGTTCTGCGGAGCTGCAGCAGCACTGAGCCTTTTCCTCACAATCCCAGTCCGTTTTCCTCCCTTGATGCCTTTCTGGGGAGATTCCTGCGCTGAAATCCAAGAGCTTTCCTAGGAGGGATATTAACCTCCAGCTCCCCTTGCTGGGTGGGGTTTGGGTGGGTTTTTCTCCTTCAACATCTCCCCGGAATTTTGTCATCCCGTTATGTGCCTGAGCACTCGACAGCGGGAGATCTTCCTCTGTCTTTTCATAACCTGCTTTAATATTGAAAAGCCTCATCAACTTAATGGTTGCACTGGAATATCTTGAAGGTCTTTCCCAACCTTAGTGATTCCATGGCCCGATGAATTCCCAGCATACACAGGGATTTTAGGGGATGCTGTGCCCTATATACAGCAAATAAGAGAGGGAACACCACTAAAGAATATTCCCTGGATCTGAAATGCCTCCAGTTTCTCCTGACCCGTTGGTGGATGCTAAAAGATGAGACTGAGAATCTTTTCCCAGAGCTGACAGCTTGAATTGCATCTTCGTGGTGGTTGTTTCTGTGACACCAAAGCCACGGGTGGCCAAAGTAGGTGCTGAGAGGCTGTGACACCTCAGCAGGACTCGGGTCCCTGGTGACACACGTGTGGCCACGCGTGCCTGGGAGAGCTCAGGGAGAGCTGTGATTGTCCCCAGAGGTCCCCAGGCAGGGATGGCATCGAGTCCTGGGCAGCGGTGCCGTCGCAGAGAGGTTTGCAGGAAGGCAGGGGGCGATGTGTGGCCCCTCTGCCTCAGGCTCATCCCTGGCAGGGACGTCCCCTGTGGCATGTGGCAGGTCAGCATCGGGCACAGAGGGGACACTGTGCAGGCTGGAGCCTGTTCCTGTGCCAGGGAAATTCCTCAGATAAGCCTGGCACGGGGTGGATGTTTCCCAGTGTGATCCCCATGCGGCTGGGGAGGGGGGGGGGGAGGGTCTTGTGGGGGGCTGTTCATGGGGATCCTCCACATTCCCAGCCCTGCTCTCCTCTCACCGGCAGTCCTGACTCTGCCAAGGCTCAAGGCGAGGGAAATGAGTGTCAGAATCCCAGAATCCCAGAATGGTTTGGGTTGGAAGGGACACCTTCCACTGGCCCAGGTTGCTCCAAGTTTATCCAACCTGGCCTTGGACACTCCCAGGGATGGGGCAGCCACAGCTTCTCTGGGAATTCCATCCCAGTGCCTCACCACCACCACCCCCCCAGGGAAGAATTCCTTCCCAGTATCCCATCCAACCCTGCCCTCTGGCAGTGGGAAGCCATTTCCAGTAGGGAATTTCACCGGGGCAGCTAACAGGGACGAGGATCAGCAGGAGAGTCCATGAATCCCTGCTCTGTCCTCATGCCAACCACCCCCCAAGTGCCATCCCCACTCCAGGGGTCCACAGCAAGTCACCACTTGCATTTTGGGTGGCATGAAGGGCCATGTGAGGGTTTCCACATCCCTGTCACATACCCAGTTGCAGGGAGAAGCCAACGGGACTGTTGGCTCGTAAAAAGTAAAGTCACCACTGGACTTTTCCAAGCTTCCCATTCAATCAGGCAGAGCTGGCACTGGCAGTGGGGGGTTGCTGGCAGCAAGCGGTGCCCTGAGACATTTGATGTGGCCCAGGAGGGCAGTGGGAGGTGCCAAAGCAGCACTTGGTGCTCCATCTCGAGCATCCTCCTCACTCCCCTGGACTTTCCCCGCGGGCACAGAAGCCCAGGGGAATGTCAGCCACCCGTGCAAGGTGGAGGCGGACTTTGGGGTCTTGCTTGGCCCTGAGATGGCACCTCCTTCCTCCTGCTCTTCCTCCTCCACCCATCACACCCCCAGCAAGGTCGGGGGGGGCGGGATGTCCCACCAAATCCTCTCCTTCTGCCCCAGCCTCGGGATATCATCCCTCCTGGCTGCTGGGATCTGAAGGATGCTGCCTCCACCCAAGGGGTCTTTCCTCGACTTTGGGGGGATGGAAGAGCATTGTTTGGCCTGAGCCCCCCACAGGAACTTCCCTAAACAGCTGCAAACCACCTTAAATAGCTTTGCTGCCTCCGTGCCGCTGGAAAAGTTCCCTTCTCCCCTCTCACATCCTTCCTCGGCGCCTGGCGACAGGGCAGGACCCCCATCCGGGGGCACAGCGGGGACCCCCAGCCCAGCCCAAACTTCCCTCTCGCAGCCGGGTCTGATGAAATGAGTTCAAAGGGAGGGGAAGCAGCGGCCGGGGCGGGGGGTCCGGCAGGAACCGACCCCCGGCATCCCCTGCGGGCAGGAACCGACCCTCGGCATCCCCTGCGGGCAGGATGCTGGAGGAGACGGAATTTGGAGGGGGGATGTAACTCCTTTGACGCCGATCTCTGCCGCCCTGGGGGCCCGTCTGTGCTCTGAGATGTGTGTTGGGCCGTGGCAGAAGGGGTTGGTGCCCCTGGGACACACCCTGGGCTGGGGGTGTTGGGAGGATGGATCCCCATCTCCCTGTCTCGGGGTGTCCTCTGCGTTCCTCCCCTTGTGAGCTCGCCTCAAACCCTTTGGAAACACGTGCTAGGGAGAGAAAACCTGAAGCCATTTGTTGTTTTTACCCCTTGTGGGAGTGGGAGGGGGTCTCTGATTTCACAGCAGAGACCCCCACCCCGTGCCTGAGCCCCGACTTCGGGGTGCCCCCTCCAGCCCTGCCCTTCCCAGGAGTGTCCCACCAGGGTGAGGTGCATTTTGTGCTCTTGAAGGTTTGGAATGCACGCCTGAGGCTGG
>JAWWEU010000076.1:85724-100217 GCA_035583155.1 Acropternis orthonyx | reverse complement strand
GCCCAGAGAAAGGATGATCCCACAGAACGGCTGACCCCACAGCAGGGCTGAGCCCACAGAAAGGATCATCCCACAGCACGGCTGAACCCACAGCAGGGTTGAACCCACAGCAGGGTTGAACCCACAGCAGGGCTGAACCCACCCCAAGACTGCCAGGAGCAGCCCCAGAAGGGATGTGCAGGGATTCTTGGGGATCTCAGGATGTATCCAAAGTCCTTGGAGAGGTGTCAGGGTGGGCTGAACCCACAGAAATTATGAACCCACAAAAAGGCTGAACCCACAGAAAGGCTGAACTCACATCAAGGCTGAACCCACAGCAGGGCTGAGCCCACCCCAAGACTGCCAGGAGGGATGTGCAGGGAGCTCATCCAGCCTGGATGGATGTTGTGGCTGTTCCCAAAATCCCAGGGACCAGAGGTGTGGTAAGCCCAGCCCCCCTGGCTCGGCAGGCCAAGGTTTAACTCAGTCCTTGTGTCCCCAGGGCTGCTTTGGGATGTGCCCACATCCCTCTGAGGATCTCAAGGATCTCAGGATGCCTCCAAGATCCTGGGAGAGCTGAACCCACACCAGAGCTGAACCCACACCCTGCCAGCAGCACCTCCCCAGGCCCTGTCTGAGGTTCAGAACGGCTGCAAACGCTCCAAGTCCCTTCCCTGGCAAATCTCAAACCACTTGCTGTGGTTCTCCTGCCATTTGCTGGGGCTGTGGCCAACTCCAGCTTCTCCCACCACCAAACAGAGCACTCACCAAAGCCCTGGGGACGCCCTGTCTCGGGGTGTGGGGACCAGGCAGTTTTGGCAGGATGAATCTGCTCTCACAAGCCTCATAATCACCCTCTCCCTCATCCATTAGTGATTTACTGCCTATTAAAATGGATTAGAAACATCCAGAGCTCCTCTTGCCAGTCGCTTGTGCTTTGCAGACAACTGATTCCTGCATTTTGGGGAGTGTGAAACCAAACCCTGGACACAGATTGGGCCAGGAGGGACGTCAGTGGGATGTTCACGTCCCGATGTGCCTGTGGATCTTTGCACCCCTGTGCTTTGGGAGTCTCTCCTTGGGGTTTGGGATACCCCCTCCTGGTGCTGCAGAGGAGGAGATTGGAAGGATTCAGGAGGCTTGGGGAGCAGAGATTTGAAGGATTCAAAGGATTTTGGGAGCAGGGAAAGGATTCAGAGGGTTTGGGGAGCAGAGATTTGAAGGATTCAAAGGATTTGGGGAGCAGAGATTCAAAGGATTCAAAGGATTTTGGGAGCAGATATTCAAAGGATTCAGAGGGTTTGGGGAGCAGAGATTCAAAGGATTGAAAGGATTTTGGGAGCAGAGATTCAAAGGGTTCAGAGGATTTTGGGAGCAGAGATTCAAAGGGTTCAGAGGGTTTGGGGAGCAGAGATTCAAAGGGTTCAGAGGATTTGGGGAGCGCAGGTGCTCAGAGAAGAGTGTTGGCCATGCCCAGCTCCTCCCTGTGGAGCAACTCCAAGCCACAGGAGCTCCAGGGCTGAGGAAGGTGCCAGCTGCTCCTGGAGCTGGTGCCAAGCAGGAAAGACACCATATGGTGAGAAAATCCTGCCCTGGCCCTCAGTGGGGGTGGCCCCAGCCCTGCTTTGATGCTCTCAGGGCACTGCAGTGACCTCTGGAATCACAGCTCTTGGGTTTGATCCCCACGTGGGCCTGGGCTCGGTGATCCCTGTGGCTCCTTCCAGCTCAGGATGTTCTGTGATCCCACGAAAACCTGGCACCTGGGTCAGGGGGGGTCATCCATGCCTGGATCCCCTCACAGACTCCCAGCTTTGGACCTGCTGTCCTCACCCTGGTGGCTCTGGGAGCACCAAGCACCTTCTCCCAGTGCCAGCCCCGAGCTGGGGCAGCTGGTGGCGATGGGAACGGGGCAGCCCCGCCCTGGGCTCTGTCTCAGAGGGTGCCAGGGAGGTGCCAGGGGGAGATCTGGGCTGCAGCCCCATCACATGTTCCCACCAGTGCTTCTCCTGCCGTGTGAACCCTCCAAAAGTGTGACTTGCACAGAAGTCCCCCCTGGCTGACCCCTCTGGCTGAGCTCCCGCTCACGCCGAGCAAACAGACACGGGTGAGGTGCCAGGCAGGGATTTGCCTCCTCAGCTCCCTTCAAATCATCTCCTGGAGGTCACACCAGGAGCCCAAAGCCAGGATTCCTCACCACAGCCACCTGGCCTGTCCCTTCCCACCGTGTCCCCACCATCCCCTCCTATCCCAGGGGTGTGCTGGCGCTTCTCAGGTTCTCCCACAGCTCAGATTTCTTGCAGCCCACCCAACTGGATCATGGAGGGGACATGCACAGCCCGCCTTGGGTCCCCCTGCTCCCTGTGGAGCACCAGGAAGGCTCTCTGTGGCAGGACACTGATCCAGGATGCAGGACAGGGACTCCCCCAGCCCCAAACACCACTGTCCTCAGTATTTGAGCTCTTCTGGCTCACTCGAAAGACTGGACCGGTTTTTCACAGCTTGATTTGCCAGCTGGCTCTTGACAAGCACCAAATCCAAGGATTTGGGATCAGGACAATCCCTCCTGGATCCCTCAGGATGTGCCAGTAGCGCCAGTCTCCTCCATTCCCAGCATTGGCAGGAACAAGTCCTGGAGAGCTTCATCCAACTTACCAGCTGTGGCTGTTGGTTGACATCTGTCCTTCCCAAGGCCACCACCCCCGTGGTGACACAGCCACCAGTGTCACATTTCTCCCAGGGTGGAAAAGCAGAGCTGAGGTGGCCTCGAGAGCCGAGTGCTGAGGGAGATGTTCCCTCACATCACGTGCATGGTGGTGTCATCTCCACACTGTCCCTTCCCAGGATGACCCCAAAAAGGCCACGCAGCTCCCATTTGTCACCTGGGAGGGAGGTGACCACAGGGACACGCTCAAACCTTGTGCCAAGTGACATTTATGCCAGTGCTGAGGGACCTTTAGGGACCTTTCAACGCACCTTCAGATCCTTGGGGAACTTCACAAGTTTGAACTTCGGGTTTGTGCCTTAATGAAGGTCAAAAGATCTGAAGGGAAGGAGGGAAATGGCCAAAGCAAAAGGCTGAGGGAAGAGGGCAGGGATAGGTGGGATATTGGGAAGGAATTCCTGGCTGGAAGGGCGGGCAGGCCCTGGCACAGGTAGGGCAGAGAAGCTGTGGCTGCCCCATCCCTGAAGTGTCCCAGGTTGGATGGGGTTTGGAGCAACCTGGTCTACAGAAGGTGTCCCTGCCCATGGCAGGGGTGGCACTGGATGAGATTTAAGGCCCCTCCAACCCAAACCATTCCGTGGGTCTGTGATTTTGGGGGCAGAGCCACCTCAGTGTCACCCACCCAAGGGGACTGTCCCACGACAGGAATTTCCAGCCACGCTCCTGCCTCAGGAACTCAGAGGGGTCAGAACGGGGTCACCTTTAAGGTCCTTTCAACTCAAACCATTCAGCGATTTTATGAACAAGGAATAAACTTTTCACCTCCAGGATTTGGGGTGACAAAGGGATTCCTCTGTCACTGTGTCCCCCCTGGTGTGAGTCCCCAGGGACCTCCTTGTCCCAGCCCTCTGTGACATTCCCCAGACCTCCATTTCTGAGCAGCTTCGAACCTCTGAGTGTTCCCACCTTGTCCTCCAGGACACAGAGAGATCCGAGTGGGAGTCACAGGCGGGAGAAAGGAGCAGAAACCCAAACCCTCTGGGATCAAAGCACTTCTGTCTTGAGATTTCAACTGAAATCAGGACATGCTCTGGCTGCTGTTCCTGCTGAGCTTCATGTCAGCTTGGCCTCCTCTCCTCCTGCCACGTTGGCTCCAGCTTCTTTTCATTAGCGATGGTCTGTCTTCATTAGCCAATTAATTCCCCAGGAACTGCACTGCAATAAAATCCACCAGAGCAAGGACCAGCAAAGCCACATCTTGGCTCTGGCTGGACAACAGAAAGGATTTTCTGGGCATCAAAAACAAACAACAACAACAAAAATATCCTAAAGATGCTAAAAAGCTCTACATTTTATTCAAACTCGACCTGGAATCTTTGAGGGGTTTTAAAATGAAACAGGGATGTTTTGCGAGGGTGGATCATGGAAGGGAGATGGGTGTGTGAGGAGGAGGAGGGATGGATCTGGACCATACGGTAGGGATCCTTCCCTGTGAGGGTGGGCAGGCCCCGGCAGAGGTTGGGCAGAGAAGCCGTGGCTGCCCCACCCCTGGGAGTGCCCACCGGTTTTGGGATGTGTGAGGTGGCCACGGGGGCTTTGCCCACCCGGTGCCCCCAGAGCAGGAGGGCAGAGCTGGGCTCCCTTGGCTGCAGAGGGCAGGGATGCTCAGGGGCCTGGACACGCCAGGATGAGGCAGAAGAAGCCGAATTTAGGTTGGGATGTTGTGTCTTTGGGAGAGCATTCCAAGGGTCTGGAGTGACAGGGCAAGGGGGAACAGCTTCCCACTGCCAGAGGGTGGGTTAGGTGGGATATTGGGAAGGAATTCTTGGCTGTGAGGGTGGGCAGGCCCTGGCACAGGTTGGCCAGAGAAGCTGTGGCTGCCCCACCCCTGGGAGTGTCCAAGGCCAGGTTGGATAAACTTGGAGCAACCTGGTCTATGGAAGGTGTCCCTGCCCATGGCAGGGGGTGGAATGAAATGAGCTTTGAAGTGCCTCCAACCCAAACCATTCCATGATCTCCTGGAGGGAAGTGGCCTCAGTATTTGCTCCACCCCACCCCACCCCAGCCAGCAGCAGCTCCTGGAGTGTCTCACCACGAGGCACCATCTCTCCCTGCGGCTCCTTCTCCGTGTCCCCTGCCAGCCCCGACCCATCTGTGTCCCCTGGGGAACAATTTGGCTGCCTCCCCCTCCACCCTGGTCCCTCCCTTTCCTCTGGGGACCAAACAGCGCCATCAGGAATGGCCATTTTGCCTCTTTGCGTGACTTTCCAAAACCTCAAAGACATTTTTGTGCCACACCGAGCCAAACCTCCTGCCCTGCCCATCCTGTCCCATTCCATCCCATCCCAGCAGGATACCAAAGAGGCTGGATGGTGGCTGTGCTTCCTTTCTCCTCGGCTTGGCAGGAGGGCTTGGGGCGATGCCCGTCCCTGTGGGGGAAGGGATGGTGCAAAAACCACCACTGAGCGAGGGCAGGAGGAAAATCTACCAATTCTGGTCAGGCTGAAAACCCCACAGGGCAAAGGAAACGATCCCAAAGTGGATGCTGATGGTGCTGACTCTTCCCATGGATGGCTTAGTCACAGCTGTCCACAAAAATAACAGTAGTAATAAAATTGCAGTGATGCTGCTGAAAAATAATAAGATTGTTTATTAATTGTGAGCCATTATCAACATTTTCTAGAGCTTCTGCCTCCCACACCCACCCCAAACTCCTATTAATGCACAATGAGGTGAAGGAGAGAGGCTTTTTCTTTATGGCACAACCGAGGAGGAAAACCTGGCCCTGAGCCCTCTGTTATCTGCCCCCACCACGTGGGGCTGAGGGTTAGGTGGGATCTTTCATTTCCACCCTGTGGAGAAGCACAAAAGACCCCTGAGATCATCAAGTCCAGCCTTTGACTGACCCTCACACGCCAACCAGAGTGCCACGCCCAGTTTTTCCATGAACAATTCCAGGGAAAGTAAAGGTGTGAATGCAATTTAAGAGGGGCTTGTCCAGAGGGGATGAGCCCCGTGGTCAGAGCCAGTGGGATGGATGGACCTGCTGGGGTGGGCACAGGAGGGACTTGGATTGTCATGGCTTTGTCACTGTCCACGCAGAGGGGACAGCGGGACTCTCTGGGTTGGAGGGAGCACTTTCCCCTGCACACTTGAAGGAGAACTGGGAACAAACCCAGCTCCAAATGTTGCTGTTTCCCATGGATTGTTTGGGCTCAGCCATGGGGTTTAGGAGGATGGATGGGCAGGCTGTGCCCTCAGCTGGGCCACGGTCAGAGCTGGTGGTGCCAAGTGAAGGGAGGAGCAAGGAGAGATGGGTCCTGCTGCTCCAAATGTGGGGGACAGGCCAGGGATGTGCAGGCAGGTGGGGAATGGACATGAGGCATGGAGGGATGGATGTGGGTCATGGCAGGGGGATGGATGCGTGGGGAGGATGGGGATGGATTGGATCATAGAAGAAAGATGGATGTGTGGGGAGCAGGGATGAATCTGGACCATGGCAGAGGGAGGGGTGTGTGAGGAGGAAGAGGGATGAATGTGGATCATGGACGAGAGAAGGGTGTGTGAGAAGTAGGGATGGATCTGGATTACGGCAGAGGGATGGGTGTGCGGGAAGGAGGATGGGCATGGATCTGGATCATGGAAGAGAGACGGATGTGTGGGGAGAAGCAGGGATGGAAATGGACCATGGCAGAGGGATGGATCTGGACCAGAGCAGAGAGATGGGTGGGCAAGGGGAGATGGATCTGGACCATGGCAGAGGGATGAGTGTGTGAGGAGGAGGAGGAATGGATGTGGGTCATGGAAGAGGGAGGGATGTGTGGGGAGGAGAAGGAATGGATCTGGACCATACGGTAGGAATCCTTCCCTGTGAGGGTGGGCAGGCCCTGGCAGAGGTTGGGCAGAGAAGCCGTGGCTGCCCCACCCCTGGAAGTGTCTGCTTGTTTAGAGACGTGCCCTGATGTGTGAGGTGGCCACGGGGGCTCTGCCCACCCGGTGCCCCCAGAGCAGGAGGGCAGAGCTGTGCCCTGTGCCCTGAGCTGGCTCACGACTGATCGGGGGACTCGGCGCTCACTCTGTCCCCTCCATGTGCTCCTCCCTCCAGGTACGAGGGCAGGGGGAGGAGGGTTGGGTGCTCTGGGGGTGCCCCCATGCCTGGGCGCTGCCTGCAAGCCCTGGGAGGCTGTTTGGCACCGTGGTGGCACCTTGGCAGCTTTGTGGCTCTCACACAGCTCTGCAGGGCAGGGAAGGGACGGGAGCACTCAGGAAAATCAGGAAACGCCCAGGAGCAGGGAGATGGGACACGGCTTGGAGGGACTGCAAGCAGGGAAGAAGGGGCTGGGATGGGGGATGGTGTCGTGATTTCTCCTGTCACTCCCTCCTGAGCTGCTCGAGCCTGGGGGAGGTGGGAGGGGGTGTCACATGTGCCAGGGCACACCAGACCCCCCAAAGGACCTGCTGTGGGTGCCGTGGGGTGCGCAGGCCAGCACAGGGGCCTCTGATATCCCTCTGCCCTCCCCAGCCCCCCTCCCCTTTCCCTTCAGCTGACCCAGAGTCCCAGCTCTGTCCCACCACCCCCTGCCCTCCCCCTGCCCCAGCTCTCCCAGCCCCGGGCCTTTCTCAGGGTCTCCTGCCCTCTGTCCTCCCAACGAGGAATAAATCACCCTCCAAATCCAGCCTTGGCTCGCAGAGGAAACAGCTGCCCACGTTGTCACCTCCTTCCCAGGAGAGCTGGCTGCCACCAGGATGTTGGGAACCTTTTCCCAGAGCAGAGGGGGTTCATTCAGGAAAGCTGTTGGGGACACTGGTGGCTCTGGACCCTCTGCACTCCAGAGGATCGATGTCCCCTCCTCCACTCCCCATGCTCCCACCCTGACACCATGAGGTGGGTCTCGAGCAGGAAGGATATTAAAAAGCTGGATTAAAAAGTGCCCAAATGCTCCATTTTTCCACAGGCAAAAGAAACCTTTTTCCAGCAGGGATCTCTGAGCACCGGGATGGAGACGCAGCTTTGCCACCCACCCCCACACGGTCCCCAAGGCCAGGTTAACACCAGCAGCACTGAGAGACCCAACAAAGAGTCAAAAAAACCAGCCTTTGTTCAATCCCCTCTGGTTTAAAGCAATAACTGCAGGGCTGGCAATCTTCTTTGGCCTCCAAGGGGAAGCTTTTCTGAGGGCCAGGGGGAAAAATCCATGCAGTAAACTGCACTTCCCGCTTGGAGAGCTCTGGGGAGACGAGCCCAGCCCTGGTGAGCTCCCCACGGTACCAGTGAGGGAGCAGAGCCCAGGCAGAGCTCTCCACCTCTTCCTCCTCCTCCTCCTCCTCCTCCAGCCTTGGCACCAGCCCACAAGGAAAGAGGCTTTGGAGCGCATTAGGAGATGGATCAGGCTGTGCCCGGCAGCTTCCCCAGGGCTCCATCAGCACCCGCAGATCCTTCCTCCATCCCCGGGGGTCCCAGGGGATGCTTTGGCTGCCCATTTCCTCCCCAGGCCCCAGGAATTGTGTGGCACAGGGAGCTGGCGGGGCTGGTGGGTGGCAGGGGGACAGGGCGGCGTGCAGCTCTGGGTGGCAGCTGGGCTGGCACAGCACACGGACCCCTCCTGGAACAACAGGCACCCTCCGGGTTGTTAATGCCTTTCCCTGAGCCCCAGGGTCGTGTCTGAGGGCCCTGCCCACCCCGGGGGCACACGCAGTTCATTAACACAATTATCAGAACAGGCTGCCACTGATTGCCAAGGGAGGGGTGAGGAGCATCACCCCATCCCACCACGGGCACGGCCACCCGCCCCCTCCCCACTGGTGTTTCACCTTCCCCCGTGGCTCTGTCCCTCCCACAGGTATAAGAGCGTGGTGACCCCGCGGCGGGCGGCCGTGGCCATCGCCTGCTGCTGGATCGTCTCCTTCCTGGTGGGACTCACGCCCATGTTCGGCTGGAACAACCTGAACAAGATGAGGAGGACTCAGGAGCTCAACGGCAGCCACGCGGACTTCGTCATCACGTGCCAGTTCGAGACGGTCATCAGCATGGAGTACATGGTGTACTTCAACTTCTTCGTGTGGGTCCTGCCTCCCCTGCTGCTCATGCTGCTCATCTACCTGGAGGTCTTCAACCTCATCCGCAAGCAGCTCAACAAGAAGGTCTCCTCCAGCTCCACCGACCCCCAGAAATACTACGGCAAGGAGCTGAAGATCGCCAAGTCCCTGGCGCTGGTCCTGTTCCTCTTTGCCCTCAGCTGGCTCCCCCTGCACGTCCTCAACTGCATCACCTTGTTCTGCCCGTCCTGCGAGACGCCGCCCATCCTCACCTACATCGCCATCTTCCTCACCCACGGCAACTCGGCCATGAACCCCATCGTCTACGCCTTCCGCATCAAGAAGTTCCGGACAGCCTTCCTGCAGATCTGGAACCAATATTTCTGCTGCAAGAGCGCCAAAAACGCCCCCAGCAGCACCACCACGGCCGAGCCGGGCACCTGAGGGCAGGGGGAGGGCAGGGAGAGGGGCTGAGCTCGCCCCGGCCCCGCTGGATGATGTTCCTGATGTCGCGAAGTGAGGACTCGGAGGGCTCAGGAGCAATCCCAGTGGTGTCCCCAACCCTGGGGGTTATTTATTCACAGCATCATCCTGTTTGGATATTTGGATATTGTAGCCTGCACTGGGTTTGGTTCGGGTTTTTTTTGTTGGGTTGTTTTGGTTTGGGGTTTTTTTAATTTCCCCCCCTGTTCGTTTTTTATTTGTTTTGTTTTGTTTTTCTTGCATTTTTTTTTTTTTAAAGGGTTGCCAAGTATTTAAGGAGACGTTGTACAGACAAACTCTGCAGTTTATCTTCATGCAAAATAAAGTCCAGCGATCCAAACCACCCAGGAGGTGCCCAGCCATTGATGGAGACCTTTGGTTCTGTGGTGATGCTCCAACCCCTCCATCCAGGGACCCAGGGGGGCACCTGGGCACTGGGGAAAAGGGGTGTCCTGCTGAGAGCCCGGGGCAGTGGGATGGCTGAAGATCCAGAGCTGGGAGCCTTCAAACCCTTTCCTTCCCCTCTGTAACTGGGGAGAGCTGAGCTGGGCTGGGACACAGGGATAGGGAAAGGCATCCCATGCCCACAGAGGGCAATGCCACCCCAGGGGTGGGCACCGGAGAAGTGAAACCCTTAAGCACAACCCCCGAGTCCTCTGCAGAAGTTCCTTTAGGTGCCCACAGACCCCAGTGCCACCCACCACCCAGGCAGTGTGTCCTCTCCACGTGTCTTTCCTCCCCATTTCCTTCAATTTTGAGTCCTTTTCTCCTCTTTTCCCCCTCAACCCTTCTGTGAAAAGCAGCAGCAAAGCCCCCCCAGCCCCTCTGTCTCATCTCACATCGCTCCCTCTCACCCTCCCTGTGCAGCCAAATGCTTCTGACCCCACGGGATAACAAAGTCATCCCATGGCCCAGGGGGGCAGAGGGGCACCTGCAACCATTTAGGGGCACCTGCACCCATTTAGGGACACCTGGGGACAGCCACAGGCCACTGACTCAGTGCTGATGATGCCACAGGCGGCCTTTCCCACCCCTCAAGCTCAGGTTTGAGGAGGGGGGTGGCTGGAGGTGGACCCAGCTCTGGTCCCTCCGGGTGGTGGCAGTGCCCACCCCTGCTCTTCAGCCCCTCCAAGGCTGGAGAAGTGCTGGGAGGAGTTAATTCCAGTTGATTTGGATTCTTTTCTTACCAGCATCCCTTGTTCACCAGCCCTGTGACCCTTTCCCTGCCCCAGCAGGGCCCTCCGAGGAGACGTCACCAGCGGGCAAAGGGACTGCAGCAAGACCCTGCAGGGGCTCCGGGGGGTGCAGAGGGGAAAAGGACCTTGGGTGGGTGGGATTTAGAGGGAATTGCTTAGCTGGGCACCAGGAGCAATGCTGTGAACATGGAGCAGGGGCAGTGGGGCTGCTGGGTGTCCCCTTCCCCACTGCTCTGCCCACTCTGAAGGAGAGAGGGGTGAGATGGGGGGGCTCAGCCTCTCCCAGCCTGCAGGGTGTGCCATTCCCAGGCTCCTGGCTCAGCCCACACTGGGCAAAACGGGAGCAGAGAAGAACAATGGCAAGGCCAGGAGCAAATCCTTCCCTGAACACCCTTCCAGCCTCCTGTAGGTGAAGAACCCAAACTCAGAGGTGCCTGAGGGTGCTGCAAGCCCAGCCTGGCACAGAGAAGACCCCCCAGCCCGTGCCCGTGGTCCCTTGGCACGGCAGTGCCCTCGGATCTGTGCTGCTGTTTGCCAGCTCTGGCTCCAACTTGCATCTGATTTCTGCTGCTTTCCTGGCAGTGACTTTGCCTGATCCCTGCTAAGGTGCCCAGAAACCTGGTGACTGGGATGCTCATAAATTAAAAAGCACGTGAACAGTCGCTTTAGAAAAAACCCCATCCTGTGGATTTTTCCACTCCGTGCTCTCCAGACCTTTCCCGGGCAGAGCTGGCTAAAAGTGGATGCTCTTGCCCACCTCGGTCCCCTGTGGGGTTACAAACACAGGCTGTGCCCTGTGGGACTGGGTTAGGGGTCTGGAAAGGGCACAGCGTGGCACAGTCTTGGAGCTGTTGCTTCTGCCCTGCTGAGAGCCTCCTTCCCCCAAAGAATCCCACATGCCAAGGGGCATCAAGGGCACCATCAGGGGACATCCCCACCAGTGTCCCCCACCAGGGAAAAGCAGCTCTCCATCCCGGGCTGCCATCTCTGCCCTGTGGCATCTCCACTGGTCCCAACCTCCTCACCAACCCAGCAACTGGCATAAAACTAATCCCACGGTGCCCTCTGATGGTGGGAACGGCTCTGGTGTGGAACAGCAGTACCCTCTGGACTTCAGCTTGGGCACGTGGGGGCTGCAGGGAAGGGTCAGACGGGTCACAGGCACTGCAAGGGTGGGATGGGCTCAGACCTGTGGATGCCAGGCTGGATTGGCACCCCCTTTTGCAGTGCCAGGACATGGGCAGGGCGTGGGTGGGGCTGGCCCATGGGCGAGCTGCCACCGAGCTGGGGGAGCCCCTGCCCTCACCCACGTGCCAGGGGATGCTGTGCTGGCAAAGGGGTCATCCCACCAGCCCCGGGTCACCACGTGGTGTCACCTCCTGGGTGGCTCTGGGCTCTCTGGGAACGCTGGCCCGGAGCTCTGAAGGACAACTCATCCCCTGCACCATCAGGGGCTCCCAGGCGTGATTCCAGCTCCTCCTCTGGACAACCAAGCCCTGCCCCTGGGCCCCCATGCCATGGGGAGGGGCTGTTGGTGGCAGTTCGTGGCTGGATCACCGGTGTGGGTAAAGAACTTCTGCTTTGGTGAAGAAGCATCAACGTGCCGTGTGTTCTTTCTCCCCAGCCAGGATCATCCTCCAGCTCCAGCAGGAAACCTTTCCCCCTTCTCCTTCCCCTTGTTGGGTTCCTCCTGGTTCAGACCATCTCCATGTGTGTGCCATAAGGCTGGTCTTTCCTCTCCAAGCTCAAAAACCATCTCCTCCACCCACGGCTGGGTGGGATGTTCCACGACCCCACATCACCCCTGCCTGCTCCTTCCCCTCTACCTCCCACCTTCCCAGAGAACCCCACAAGGAGCAGGACAGAGGGGTTTGGGGCCCCAAGGGCCTGAGATGGGCTTGGTTTATTGTCACAGCTAAGGACAGGTTCAGAGAGGGCTGTGCCATGGCAGGCTGAGGGGCAGCCCCCCCAGGGCACTGCCCGGGAGGGGCAGCCCCACACACAGCAGAGACCAGGGGCATCACCACGGCCCTGATCCCACCCAGCAGCTGCAGCATCCACCTGGGGACAAGGAGTGACACCTGAGCCCTCAGGGAGACCCCTGGGCAGGGGTGAGAGGGGAAACATCCCTGCTGTGGCTCCAATGCAAGACAAACCCAGCCTGACCCTCCCACAAAAGTCAGGCACAACCCCTTGACCCTGTTTTCCCACCCCACAGCCCCATTTCACACCCCTCTATACCTGCCCCAGCTCGTGGCCAACCCCTGGTGCCCCAGAGGCCCTGGCTGCCAGCTGGGGCTCTGCCCACTGGGGTGCCCACACCAGTCCCCACCAGCATCTCCCTCTGCCCCTCAAGGGGCAGGTTCCTCTCAGGCCCCTCAGCCCAGCCCAGCAGTGCCATGGGACGAGGGTGGCCCCAGCTGGGGCTCCCCCAGCAGGTGACAGGGGCTAATCCCGGACACCCAAACCGCTCCAGCCCCCCCCCGGGACCCCCAACCCAGCCCTACCTGGCTCTGTGCCGCGGCCTCCGAGCCATCCTCACTTGGGCACTGCGGGAGAGCAGAGGAGACGTGATGTGACCCCCCTGAGCCCCCCTTGGCTGGCTCTGCTTTTGGCTTCAGGAGGTGAGCCCGGGCACGGCCGACCCGGCCACGTGTGCACCCACACACACCACGCCTAAACATGCGTGATCTGAGCACCCACACACACCATCACACACGTGCTCTGGGCACCCACACACACCACGCCTAAACATGCGTGATCTGAGCACCCACACGCACCATCACACACGTGCTCTGTGCACCCACACACACCACGCCTAAACATGCGTGATCTGAGCACCCACACGCACCATCACACACGTGCTCTGTGCACCCACACACATGATCTGACCACCCACACACCATCACTGCACACATGTGATCTCTGCAGCCCCACACATGTGCTCTGAGTACACACACATACACAATCACACATGTGATCTGAGAATCCCACACGTGATCTGAGCATCCCACACACACCATCCCTGCACACGCGTGATCTGAGCAGCCCCACACACAATCACACATGTGATCTGAGCATCCCACACACCATTCCTGCACACACATGATCTGTGCACCCACACACACCATCACACACATGGTCTGTGCACCCACACACACCATCCCTGCACACACATGATCTCGGCAGCCCCACACATGTGCTTGGAGCACCCCCACACACCATCACACATGTGATCTGAGCACCCACACACCATCACACATGTGATCTGAGCACCCACACACACCATCCCTGCACATATGTGATCTGGGCAGCCCCCAACACCATCACACACGTGCTCTGAGCAGCCCCACACACCATCACACATGTGCTCTGAGGACCCACACACACCATGCCTAAACATGCATGATCTGTGCAACCACACACACCATCACACACATGATCTATGCAGCCCCATATACCATCACACGCGTGATCTGAGCACCCACACACACCATCCCTGCACACATGTGATCTCTGCAGCCCCACACATGTGATCTCTGCAGCCCCACACATGTGCTCTGAGCACACACACATACACAATCACACATGTGATCTGAGCACCCACACACACCATCCCTGCACACATGTGATCTCTGCAGCCCCACACATGTGCTCTGAGCACACACACATACACAATCACACACGTGATCTGAGCACCCACACACACCATCCCCGCACACACGTGATCTGTGCACCCACACACACCATCACACACGTGCTCTGAGCAGCCCCCCACACCAGCAGGGCCTCCTGCTGCCCAGCCTGGCCCTGGCACCCCAGCCTGGGTCACTGCCAGCTGTGCCCAGCACGACAACCAGCTCATCCTCCTGCCTGGCTGGGCTGGCCCCACAGCGGGGGCAGCAGGACAGGGGGGGATTCTGACCCTTTTCCCCCCTCAGGTGAGACCCCCCTGCCGAGCTGCCTCCAGCCCTGGGGAACAACAGCAGAAAGACCTGGAATTTCTGGAGCAAATCCAGAGGTGGCCACGGAGCTGCTCCAAAAGCTGGAGCCCCTTTGCTCTGGAGCCAGGCTGGGAGAGCTGGGAATGTTGCCCTGGAGAAGGGAAGGCTCCCGGGAGAGCTGAGAGCCCCTTGC
>JAWWEU010000072.1:4858824-4904938 GCA_035583155.1 Acropternis orthonyx | reverse complement strand
AGCAGGGATATTTGGGGTGCAGGGAGTGGTGCAGAGGGATGCACAGGATATTTGGGATGCAGGGGAATGCACATGGCTATTCAGGGGTTGGGGGCAGTGTAGGGGCGTGCGAGTGGATATTTGGGGGTGCAGGAGGCCATTGTTGGGGGTGAATATGGATATTTGGGGTGCGGGGGGAGGGTGCATGGATATTTGGGGTGCAGGAGACAGTCAAGGGGTTGCACATGGATATTTGGGATGCAGAGGAGTGAACACAAATATTTGGGGTGCAGGAGGCAGTCAAGGGGGGTGCACAGGATATTTGGGGTGCAAGGGGCAGTCCAGGAGGTGCACGTGGATATTCGGGGAAGGGGCGCACATGAATATTTTGGGATGCAGAGGAGCTGAACGTGGATATTTGGGGTGCAAGGGGCACTTGCTGGGGTGCTGCAGCACAGAGGGTCAGGGTGCGTGGATGTTGGAGTGCAGGGTGCGTGGGTGCTGGGGTGCAGGGATGCAGGAAGGCAGCGTGTACGGGTGCGTGGCTGCTGGGATTCTGCTGGTCAGTGTGCACGGGTGATGGGAAGTTGCATGTCAGGGAGTCCGGGTGCGTTGGTACCGGGGTGCGGGGCTCTCAACTCCCCGCTCGGCCCCCGGTCCTCAGCGCAGCGTTCACCCCCCATCCCCATCCCCATCCCCATCCCCATCCCCGCGGCCTCCCGCCCCGCCCCGCTCCGCCCCGCCGCGGCTCAGGGGCGGGCCGTGGGCGGTGGGCGGTGGGCGGCGGGCGGGGGCAGCCCCAGCCCCGGCCCCGGCCCCGGCCCCGGCCCCAGCCCCAGCCCAGCGCCGGCCCCAGCCCCAGCCCGGCCCCAGCCCCCGCCGCCCGGGGCCGCCGCGCCGCCCCGCATTGTCCGGGCGGCAGCGCAGGATGCGGCGCCCGGCACGGCCGCCCGGGCTGCGCTAAGGGCCCGCCGGCATGAGGAGGTGAGTGGGGCCGGGGCGGGGACCGGAGGGGACCGAGGGGGACCGGGGCGGCCCGGCCGAGCATCCCCCGCGCTGCCCGGGATGCGGGCGCGGGCGGATCCGCCCCGCGGTACCGAGCCGGGGCTTGCGGAGCGACCTGCAGGGCTGGGGATGCGGGGCCGGGGGGACGCTGCGGGGGCTGGTGCTCCCGGTAACCCGAGCCCTCCCGGGGGACGGGGCAGTCCCCGCTGCCGGGGCCTTTGGCGTGGCCCTCCCTTCTTCCCCCTAAAAGGGTGCGG
Source organism: Acropternis orthonyx (assembly GCA_035583155.1). Classification (NCBI taxonomy): domain Eukaryota; kingdom Metazoa; phylum Chordata; class Aves; order Passeriformes; family Rhinocryptidae; genus Acropternis; species Acropternis orthonyx. The sequence goes on along the minus strand of JAWWEU010000072.1, from coordinate 4,903,697 downwards.
GGAGCGCCGGGGGTCGCGCTCGTGACATGCGCCCGCCCCGGGGCGGGAGCCTGGTTCCTGTGGGAGCCTGGTCCCAAGGGAAGCCTGGTCCCAAGAGGAGCCGTGTCCCGGTGGCTTCCAAGCCCAGAGGGTGCACACGGTGGGGGTGGACCAACCGTCCGTGCGTCCTTCCTTCCATTCATCCACCCAAACATCCTTCTTTCTATCCATCCTTCCATCCATCCATCCATCCATCCATCCATCCATCCATCCATCCATCCATCCATCCATCCATCCATCCATCCATCCATCCTTCTGGCTACCCATCCCTCCTTCCATCCCTCCCTCCTCCCACCCCTCCATCCCTCCTTCCCTCACTCCCCAGGAACAATACGCGCTCCCTCGGCCGCTGTCGCACGTCAATCGCACGCCGGAGCGCTCGCCTTCAAAACAGTCACGGCGTTGAGGAGCTGAGGGCGATTTTTAATTAGAAGCTTTGCCTGAAAGGCCCTTTTGTTTTTTGGAAATGGGCCCTTTTCCACTTGGGGGACAGGAGGCGCTTGGGAAGAACACCAGGAAGGGTTTAAATTGCTTTATCCAGTGTCTTCCAACATAAATTCTCCTGGCTGTGGACACGCCGTGTGCTGGTTCACATCATTCCTTGTTTCATTCTGGGATTTGTGACGGATTTCAGAGAGCGAAGGTGCAGAATGGAATTCTGGACAGAGCTTTGGGTGCAGGGTGTTTGATGTGGAGGGTGCAGGACACAACAAACGGCTTGGGATGGATTTACTGATGGGAATGGCTGAGGTTTCTCCCCGGTTCCTCCCAGGGCACTCCGGGCCGCTGCTCCGGCGCTGCCAGGGTTTCCCGTGCGGGCGCTCCGGCTCCTGTTTGCTCTCGAGGTGGTTCTGAATTAAACATTTCGGCAGGGGCTGAGGCCCGGGAGTTGTTTATCACATTAAACATTTGTTTTAGCTCTCTTCAGCAGAAGTGTGTTGACATTTTCTCTTGGGGGACTGCTGGGATAATGAATGGCACGTACTGTATTGTGTTCCTCGGCAAGCCGCGGGATCCTGCAATAACATAAACACCCAGGGCTGAATTCATCCCAGATCCGAGAGGAATGGGCTCGGTGTTGACATCCACGCTGTCCTGCACCACAGCTCCCATTTAAAGTTTCTTATTGATTATGAAAATATCCCAGTTAATACTTACTTTATATATATATGTATATAAATTTATTTTATTGCTGACAGCTGCAGTTTCACTCCCTGCTCTCTGTTTTAGCTCGAGAGCTTTTGTGAAGGGGAGGGAATGAGCTGGATGGGTTTGGGGACACTTCTTCGGGGGGAGCAGCCAGTGGCTCTCCCTGCTCACCACCCATTCCTTTGGAGCTGGGAAGGGAGAGCAGCCTTTGGCTGTCCCCACTTACAATTCCTGGACTAGGGAAGGCGGGGAGCAGCCTCTGGCTCTCTCCACTTGTTCCTCTGGAGCAAGGAAGGGTTTCACAGCAGCCGTCTCTCCCCGCTCAGAATTCCTGAAGCAGAGAAGAGTTTTGCAGCCCCCGGCCCTCCCTGCTCACCATTCCTGGAGCGGGGAAGGTTCCGCAGCCGCCTTTGTTCTCCCGCCGAGCCCCCGCCGCATTCTTCCCTTTTGCCATTATCATTTTGGTTAAACAGAGCGGCGCGTTGGGAACCATATGGATCATGTTAACAATTGCTTATCTGGAGCCGGTGTTTTCTCCTCCCTCCCTCCCTTTCCCAGCCCTTTTCTGCCTCCCGAGGGTCGGGCTGGGACTTTAAGAGCATCTTGGCTTCGGTGCCGGTTCGACGCGGTCCCGTAATCCAAACCTCTCTGTCCTGTTGGAGTTAATTCCTCACGGGAAAACGTGGAAAAAGCACCAAGAAATCTCCAAAGGACCTTTCCCTGGATGCTCTGGAATATGTAATCCAGCTGTTGAAGAACCCAGTGGGTCTGTGGTTCCCAGCCCCTGGATGGGCTTCCCCCAGCTGAGGCTCCTTCCCTTGGCATTATTTGAGGAGGGGTCAATGTCCAGGATGTGATCCTGATGGTGGTTTGCATGTTCTGATCCAAGCAGAGGCTGTGGTTTTCCCAAATCCCTCCTTCGGGCTGCTCCCAGATCCGTATCAAAGTGCCTGGAAAAGTGGGCTGAAAGTTTTGAGCCCTCACCCCACACCCACCCTCTGCTCCCAGCGCTTCCAGTAGTGACAGGAGGAAAAAAGCCCAAAGGATGTTTTTTTGGGTGGCCAAATACAGCTGTGAGGGCCCAACCTTAGGCCAAGGGAGTGGCCATCGGGTCACTTCATTCGCCTCCCCCTTCCCTCATGGAAAAGATAAACACAAAAGCCTCCGGGAGCGATCGGCTCCGGAGCCGGCAGCGCATCCCGCAACGTGCCGGTGGATTAGAGGGAATAAAGTGATCCTGCACATTGTCCCTCCTGAGCAACAGCATCTCTAGTGTCCTTCAACAGCTCCTGGCAGGAGCCTGGCAGCGTGTGCCGAGGCACCCACAGATGCTGCCCACTTTATTCCTGTTAATTATTTGTGCATCCTCCTAGTTGAGGGGATATTCCTGAGGGTAGGAATGCCACAAACAGCCAATTGTTCTCCTTTCTTCTCTTTTCTCTCTGCTTTTCCAATGGTTTGGGCTTCCTGCACCTCCCTTTTTGAGTCTGGAAGGAGGTGGGTTTCATGTAGAGAAGGAGAAATCTCTCAACCCAGCATTTACAGCAGCAGATGTGGATTGGAGCGAGGATTCCTGGGGGGAATTTCCCTCAGATGACATTAATGCACCCAGAGAAGCGCTGGTGACCCTTGTGCGACGCTGACCCTCATTTCTGCCTTTGTAAACACTCCTCAGTTTTATTTTTCGAGCTCCAGTGGTTCCGTGGCTGGAGGGAGCTTTTGCCGTTTGACAGGGCTGTCCGGAGGCTCCTTTTGTCATCCCAGGGCAAATCCCGTCGCATCTGGCCAAATGTCAGCTGGAATTTTGCAGCGTGCAGGAAAGCCTGAGGCTGGTGGCTCCCGGCATCCCGTGCCCTTCCTCCCTCCTCCGCTCTGGCAGGTGGGGCAGATCCTTCTCTGGCAGCTTTTTAGCAAAATAAAGATTTTTTTCCTTCTTTTTTGGGCATGGAGGGCTGGTAATGCCTGTGTTTGATAATGTCGGGGTGCTCTGGCTCCAGAAAACTCATCCCAGGTGGGGTGCTGGTGGTGGTGCTGGTGGTACTGGTGGTGATACTGGTGGTACTGGTGGTGATGCTCATGGTGATACTGGTGGTGCTGTTGGTTCAGGTGGTGTGAAACAGCTCCAATCAAAGGGGATTGTTGGGACTAAATCTCAGGAGTCCTAAGCAGGAAAATTCCCATTGCTAGATCAGGAGCATAAACCAGTTCTTCCCAGTGCCAGCCCAGTTCTGAAAACCAGTTTGTCACCTTGCAAGGTCCTACTGCCGTGGTGACTCCTGGAATATTTTCCTGGCGATTTTTCCTTTGGACTCGGCTCATTTGTATCATGACAAGGCTCTCCTTTTCCTCCCCTCATTCTGCAGAGCCCTGAGCAGGATCATGGAGCTTTTTCTGCTCCATAAAATCCCCTCCGTGACACGCAGAGGATGCTGTGCCCGTGTGGGGCTGCCCGGAGCGTCGAGTCTGGGAGCAGGAGTCGGGAATCAGCTCCAGCTCCGCGGCAAAGTTTATTCTGCCGTGTGACGAGGGTGCTGTAAAACCTCTGCCTGCCCTGTGTCCCGGCAGCAGCTGCAGTTAATGTTGGTTAAATTGTACCGATGGCCCTCGTGATTCCCCCGCCCCGGGGCTGCCTGGGGTCGCTTATCAGCAGCCCTGGATCTTTATGGGGGCCCCGATAAACCCGCCCAGGCCTCGAGATGCTGCCGGAGAGACCCGGGAGGATGTGAAAGAGAGGTTTTGTTCCTGGCTCCTTTCTCCTGAGGACAGGCAACTCAATAAGGGGGAAAAACGGCAACGTTTATCTAATTGCGGTGATGCCAGAGCGGTTTGTGTTGTGGTGGTGCCCAAGCACCCTCGCCCTGGACCGGGCTGTTGGGCTGTCTCCTTGGTCAGGATTTTGAAGTGCCCTCCCTGGGTTGGATGCTGGAGTCTACTCCTTGTGGAGGAATGCTGGGGTGTCCCCCCTGAACCACAGTGATGGGGTATTCTCCCTGGATGGGATGTTGAGGTGTCCTTCCTGGGACAGGATGTTGGGATGTCCTCCCCGGACCAGGATGCTGGTGTGTCCTCCCTGTTGGGATGTTGGGGTGTCCTCCCTGGAGTGTCCTCCCTGGACTGGGATGTTGAGGGTGGGATGTGCTCCCGTTGGGATGCTCAGCCGGTGGATCTGTGGTCGCCAAAAGAGAAAGGAGCCACTTTCCCCCGCTGCACCCTTTTTTTTTTCTCCCGAGAAAGTGAAAACGAATGTCAGGACAAACTGCACTTTAACCCACACTTGTCTTGCCTACAAAAAACCAGCTGAGTAATAGCTGAATAAGGAGCCCGTCCCTGCCCGGCGCAGCCGCTGCGCACAAAAAGGCTCCGCTGTGTAAATAACGGGACGTGCTCCGGCGGCTCCGGGCTGGGGGAATTGCGGCACCGGGGATGTCGGAGCCCGATCCTCTCCCGGTGATTGACCTTCCCCGGCAGCGGCACGGGATGCTTTGTGTGCAGCCCCGGCTCTGCCTCCGTCCCCATCGGAGGCTTCTCCCTCCCTTCGGAAAGGCTCTGTGAAGCACTTGACTCTTCTCCCCGTGTCCTGCTGCTCCCGGAGCGGGATAATGTGGGTGTAATTGATGGCGAGAGGACTAATGGCTGCAGAAATGTGTAATTAAAGGCCAGGGGTGACGTGTGGCGAGGCCGGGCCGTGCGCGGGGGGTTACAGGGGTTGAGTGTGTTTTGAAGGGCTCGTCCTGCACATCCCGCCTTGGAAGGGCAGGTCACCCTGCTCGGGGTGGCTGTAACCGGGAAGGGTTGGGATGTGGGAGTTTCTTCCCTTCTGGCACCGCTGTAGCTGCATCTGGAATCGCCTTGGGATCTCAGGTTCTGCCTCCTGTGCCCCGTCCCAGCCCTGAGCTCCAGGCAGCTCCCAGAGCATCTTCTGCTCCTCCCTCCAAACACTGGGTCAGGCCATGTGTTGTCCACATAAATCTGCTAAAATTCCAGCGTGCCACGGGCAGGTTGAGCTTTGCCAGAGGTGGGAGCTCTTGGATGTGCCACCGTGCTGGGAGTGATGGCTCTGGGCCCTCCTGGGGATCCCCTGAGCTGCTCCTGAACCCCAGCGAGCCAGGAATGGACCTTGTGCTGTCCCATCCTGGCTCTGGATGTGCTGCTGATGGGGAGCTGGGCACCCACTCCCAAAAAAACCATCATTACAGATCTGGCCCTTGGGCCGTTCCCATCCTCATCCTCCTCCTCCTCCTTGGTGTTTACTTTTTAATGAGTGGCTGCTGAAAAGGGTGGCAAAGGAATTATTTCTGCTGTAGGATTAGCTCAGGGAGACGGGAGCGCCGCTGCCCCCGGGGATGAGCTTCCAGCACAAAACTTTCCTGGTGGTACCTTCGCCCCAACGCTGCCGCCACCTGATTATTCCGTAACATATTGGGGGGGGGGGGGGGTTGGGGAACAACCCTGTGGTGGCAGGTTGAGGTGTTTAAACCCTGTGATATGGCACATATAAGCACATAAATACACAGTCTGTGATAGGTGTATAAAATGTAATTATATATATTTATATATATGTAATGTTATACATATATGAGATGATCATAAACACACACACACATATCTCTCTATATATGATGGTGTACAATTATAATTGGCTACAATTATAATAGTCACAGATCTGTGCAATCCCAGAGTGCGAAAGTAGGAGCTGTAGGAACAGACACTCCAGGATCCCCACAGGATCCCCAAAATCAGTGTCCATCCGTCCATCCAAGCACTGGGAGCCACAGCCTCAGGCATGGATGAGGGCAGCAGTGTCAGCAAAGAAAGAAGCCAAAAAAAGGGAACTTCTGGAAAATCCATTAGTGAATGGAGTGCAGGAGGGAGCTGGGCTTTTCAGGCTGCTGAGGCGGTGTTTAAAAAAGAATCCGCGAGTCAAAAGGCTTGTGAAAACAAAAGCCGCAGAGAGAGGCCTCCCCGGCCCCGCTCCGGCGGGATTCGGAGGGGCTGGGACGTGGTCCCCAGGGATGGGGCTGGATCCGTCATCCCGCAGGGCATGTGATGGGCATGGCGAGAAAGGAGATGCAGAAACGATGGAAAGGAGGAGGTTTTGCCCAATTCCCCGCGGAGCGCATTGCCCGGCAGGCAGCGAGGCAGAAAACAGCGGCCTTGGCGGTGCTGGGTAGGGCTGGGAGGCTCCCCAGAATTAGAGTTAATTAAGATTGATTCGTTCCGTGGAGCAGAGGAGCTGGAGCGTTGCTGCTGCCGCCGCCACGGCCGGTGCACGGCAGGAATGATCTCCCTCCTGCAGCCCCTTCCCGCGGCCGCCGCAGCCCCCGGCACGGACCCCCCCACCAGGGCCGATACTGGAGCAGATGGACCCGTTGCTGGTGGCTCCTGCCCCCGGGGGCTCCATCCCTGGGGGTTCATCCCAACAGGGATCTGAGCAGCACCCACAGGACCCTTCCCTGGGACACGCTGGGGCTTCTCCTGCACCTTGAGGTCTCCTGGAGGACGGTGGGAATCCGATGACTCGCGTGCTCAGGGATGGTCCAGAGGAAATCCTGCTGCCCACCTGAGAACTGTCCTTCAGGCAGCATCCTGGTGGAGCCCACAGCTGGGATGTGGAGCCCACAGCTGGGATGTGGAGCCCACAGCTGGGATGTGGAGCCCACAGCTAGGATGTGGAGCCCACAGCTGGAACATCAGCCCGAGAAGGGTCCTGCAGCAGTGAGGTGGTTCAGGGCAGGAGAATGTCCACTGGAGGAGCCGCAGTGGCCGGAGGGAGCTGAAGCCACCCATGGCAGGCAGTGGGCAGCACTGTGATGGATTAATGGGGTAATTAATCATTTGGAATTAATGCTCATCCTTGGTGCAGTGGGGGGAGAGAGGCAGGAGTGAGGCTGAGCCAGCTCCAACTTCCAGGAGGTTCTGGACCCAAACAAGTAGTTGAGCAATTTTGTCCCATGTTCCCGGGGGTGGTGCAGGGCTGAAGGCCCAATCTCAGCAGCCTGAGGGGTCCAGGAGACCTGGAGACGAGTGGTGTCAAGGAAAACAGAAATAACAAAAAGAGGCTGGGTTTTTTTCACTCATTTATGTCCATTTTCTTAGTTCTAGTTTGTTTTGGTTTTGGGTTTTTTTTATTTTATTTTTTATTTCAATTTGTTTAATGTTGTTTTAATTTTTATTCTGTTTACCATTTTGTTCATTTCATTTTATCCTATTTTATTTTCTCTTCCTCCCACCCATCTCCTACTGAAGCGTGGAGCAGAATTCCTCCAATCCACCCCTCGTGCCGCCTCCTTATTAACAACCCCCAGATTCTATTGCTGTGCCCCCTCGATCCCGGAATTCCCAGGCCGTGGATCTGCTCCCCCGGGTGCCGTTGGCAGTGGGTTCCTCTCTCCCGGCCGTGACAGATGGGAATGTTCAGCTGCTGCCGGATCCGGATGAATTTTTCATTCGCCGGCCGGGGCTGGGGCAGCACAGATGGACAACGGCCCGCTGGTCACTCCCGGCCCGTGCTGGTGTCCAGCTGCTCTGCACTTGATATATGAGCGGCCGGAGCGGCCGCCGGAGTCTTGGGATCACCCGGGATGAGGCCGTTCCTCCCGGGGCTGGGAGAGGGCACGGGGGGGAGTCGGCCCAAATCCTTTTAACACATGTACATTGACCCTGCTCTGATTGCAATCCCATCCCTCGCTGTGTCGGTGCCGCTGGGGAGGGGATGGGGGATGTCACCGCAGCTCCACGATGGATTTGTCAGACACCCTGGATTTGCCTTGGAAAACTTGGTGTTTGCCACAGAATCCCTGCCCGACCTCGGCTGGACATGGAAACTCACACCCTTCCCAGTGCAGTCAGGATTGGTTGGGTTATGACACCTGAGTGTGGCTTTGTGGCTGGTCCTGCCTTTGGGACAGGCTCTGCTGGGCTGTTCTGCCTATTCCAGACCCTCCATGCAGGGATTGACTGGAGATGACCGGAATCTGGCCTCAAGGCGTGTGTCAACATGCCCAAATATTGCTTTAATCCCCAGCGTTAGTGCTGGAGCAGCTCCGAGGCGCTGCCACGAGCCTCAGGTCCTCTCCGAGGGTCAGCGCAGTGTCTGCAGGGTCATAATTCTGATTTACAGCTCTGATTTCACTCGGATGATGCCGTGGCACTTTCCCTGTGCTGCTCCAAGGAGGCAGCAGGGATGAACCCCAGAGCTCTGGTGCTCTGCTTCAGGGAGCTGAAGGCCAAAGGAAAAGCATCATTTAGAAGAAGAAAAAGTCCTTCCTGCTCCTGTGCAGACCTGGGGAAGTCTCTTCTCTCCTCCTCCTTGTCCAGACCCACCATCCAGTGCAGTCCAGCATGGAAGATCCATCACACACATCCCTGAGATGGGAAATCCGTGTTTTGGGGGCTCGTGAGGGCTGTGGGAGCACTCAGTGAGGGCTGGGCTGTGGAAGGACACTCCAGCGTCCTGGTTTTCCCTTCCCTGACCCAAAGTTTGCGCAGCAGAGCATTAAAATCCTGGGAAGCTGGGCAGCCCCAGGAAGCGGGACGGCTCTGGGGAGCCAATCAGGCCACGCTGCTGCGGGAATTTTGGGGATAATGGAACTGCTCAATGGATTTTGGAGAGACCATAACTGCTCCGAGTGACAGCTCGGCAGAGAGGAGGCGTCAGCGTTAAACCGGCACGACAGCGGCGGGACGGTGGATGGAGGCGGCTCATCCCAGCACCCGAGGACTGGAATAATCCTGCCGGGCAGCAAGGGCTGTGTGAAGGGGGGAAGCCATCCAGATTACTCCCTCCAGTCCTTCTTCTCCGGGGCTGGGGAGAGTTTGGCTGGATTTAAACCCCGGCTTTAGCACATCTTCGGCTTGAGCGTGTTTGCTCTTGCGTGTCCCTCTTCGTTGCCTTCCAAATCCATTGGAGCCCTCTCCTGATGCCCCCAGGGATGTGGGATCGCTGCTGCCATCAGCAGATGCTGCTGCCATCAGCAGATGCTGCCTGTGGGACATCCCTGCGGGATTTTTGCTGGAGTTTTCCTGCACCGGCATCAGCACCGTGTGCGTGGGGCCGACACGGGCATGAGCACACATGTGCACGCGTGTTTGGGTGTGTGTACGTGGTGTACTCTGCATGCGAGGGCTGAGGATGGGATGTCGCCATTCCAACAAAGCCACCCCACGCCGGGATGCTGCTCCGGGGCAGGGCAGCATCCCAAGGCCTCGCGGCCGGGGGCTGTGCCGGGGTGGGGGCGGTGGGAGGCAGCGCACCCCATCCCCACGCCGAGCCGTTGGACACCCTCGGTGGTGCTCCCCGCTAAAAACCCCCGAACAAAAGCCCAGTTCAGAGTCGCTGCTGAATAGATTAACAAGATTTCCATAATTAGGGCGGGCGGGAACAATAGGATTCTCCCTGCCCAGCCCCCCTGCCCGCCTTTGTCTTGCGCTGGGGATAATGGGCAGCAGCGAGGGTGGGAACCGGCCCGGCCATTTGGTCACTGGACAGTAATTTTCTCACACTGCCAAGGGGAGCATTGAAACATCTGTCCCGCTCCGCCGCTCATTCACATCCCATTTCAGCCCTGACAACTCCTCCCTGCCCGCTGCCCTCCCCCACCGTGGGTTTTCCAGGGTCCCACTGGCCTTTCCATGGATTTGGGTTTTTCTTTTCCCCAACGCATCCCATCTTTAAAGGGTTGGTTGGTGCCTCGGGATTGCAAACCTACAGCCTTGTAAACCTCCTGCCCCCGCTCCTCGCAGCAGACCCGGGATCTGGGGCTCAGGAATGGGGCTGGAGGAGCTGTGCCATCGTGGTGGCTTCCAGCCATGCGCCATGGCATTGGCCACCCTTCCTCCAGGCTCTTGGAAAAGCAATTCCAGGTCCCCCCATATCCCCCCATGCCCTGGGATGGATCCACTGCACGTTTATCCATCGGGAGCTCTTCGGTAATGGCCATAAATGCAGGAGGAGGCCGGCTCAAGCCACGCCAAGCCGCCGTCTAAATCCTCTTGTGGAAGTTTGATATCCAAAGTGGAAGCACAAATGCCCTATAAGTCAATTAAAGCACTAAGTAATCTAATTGTGCCGTGGCCACAAAGTGGCTTAAAGGCTGTGAGCGGCGAGTGAGGGGGGCACGAGGTCCCCGCCTGGCTCCAGCTCAGCGTCCCCGGAGGCAACGGGGGCGGGATGGTGGGGACAGGGATGGGAAGGGGGGGACATCGCCATGATGTGGAGGCTCCCATGGTCAAGGGGATTTTTGGGTGGAAGAATTTCTTCATGGAAAGGGTGGTCAGGCACTGGAAGGGGCTGCTCAGGGAGGTTTGGAGTCCCCACCCCTGGAGGCGTCCAAGGAACGACTGGATGTGGCACTCGGTGCTCTGGGCTGGGGGACAAGGTGGGGATCAAGCACAGGTTGGACTCCATAGTCTTTTCCGGCCTCAAGGGTTCTGGGATTCTGTCAAAGTTTAGAGTTAGTCAAAGCAGGTGTTTGCGGCCGGGGTGTGTGATGGGTACAGGACAGGGCAGCGCAGGTTTTTGGGGTTACTCCAAGCTAAGAGGTGCCCGCCCCTGTTTTTCTGGTCTCACCTGCGCTGTCCTGTGCCATCCCCACAGGTCTGTCGAAGATGCACTGGTCACCAGAGCATGCCCAGTCCCTGAACCAGTGGCCGGAGCAGCACCTGGACGTCTCCTCCACCACCTCCTCGCCGGCCCACAAGTCCGACCTGTACCCCAGCACCCGCCAGCGCTTCAACTACGCCTGGGCCAACGACGACATCTCGGCGCTCACGGCCTCCAACCTCCTCAAGAGGTACGCCGAGAAGTACTCGGGGGTGCTGGACGCGCCCTACGAGCGCCCGGCGCTCGGCGGATACGGGGATGGCGCCTTCGGGCCCGTTAACGGGCAGAAGGGGGACGGGGAGCCCTGGCCGGGGGCTCACGGCTCCGACGGCACCTACCCCCTGACCCCCATCCACGATGGCCTGCCCGGCGCCAAGGGGGTGGTGCCGCCCGCCGTCCCTGCCAGCGGCGGGGCCATCGGGCTCGGCGGCTCCCCGGTGGTGTCGGCCAACCTCGCCGACCCCATGTACCCCGGCAACTCCTGCGGGGGGGCCGCCGCCGGCTCCGGCGGGCTCGGGGCGTCTCAGGAGTACCCCTCAGGCTACGGCGGCACCTACTTGCCCTCCGGCTACTGCACCCAGCCGGCGGCAGCGCTCCCGCCCCCGCACCCGCCCGCCCTGCACGGCTCGGGGCTCCTGCAGCCCCCGCACCCCTCGCCCGCCCTGGTGCCGGGCTACGGCTCCTCCGGCCCCATGTACAACTACGCCGCCGGCACTTACCCACCGCAGCCGGGCTACGGGGGCATCCACCCCCCACACCCGCCCGCCTCGTACCTGCCCTCCGGCATCGCGGCGCCCACCCCCATCCCGGCCCCGCCGCCCGCCGCCCGCCCGCCCGGGGTGCCCGGCTACGGCTACCAGGGCGCCGGGCTGGCCCCGCTGGCCGTGCCGCCGCTGGGCACCGAGGCGGGCGGGCTGAAGAGGAAGGCGTTCGACATCGGCGGGGACGACGACGGGGAGGGCAGGTACAGGAAATACAGCTACGAGCAGCCAAAGTCCCCCTACCCCATGTCGGACAGCGGCGAGTGCCGGGGGAACGGGTTCGGTGGCACCGCCGAGTCCCCCCAGGTGGCCTTCAAGCCCGGGAAGCGGCCGGCGGGAGCCGGGAATGCCGAGGAACACGCCGGCAAGTACGGCGGGCAGCAGATGAAGAGCATGGTGTCACCGCCCTACGGCGCCGGGGACGCTCCGCTGCGGCCAGCAGAGCCCTTCGAGAAGTTCAGCCCGCCCCTCGCCAACGGGGAGCGGGCGGCCGAGCCGGGACCCCCCTTCCCGCTGCGGCTGCCCCCCAAAGGGCCGGTGTTCGGCGGCGCCCCGGTGGAGGAGCAGCCCAAGAACGTCGACCCGCTGGTGCTGGAGCTGGTGAACACCAAGGTGGTGGAGCGGGGGCCGCCGGTGCAGTGGTCGGACGTGGCCGGGCAGGTGTCCGTGAAGGCGGCCATCGAGGAGGAGCTGGTGTGGCCCATCCTGCGCCCCGGCGCCTACAGCGGGGCGAGCCACCCCCTGCGCACCCTCCTGCTCTTCGGCCCCCGCGGCACCGGCAAGACGCTGCTGAGCCGCTGCATCTCCACCCAGCTGGGCTCCACCCTGCTGAGGCTCAGCGGGACCACTCTGCTCTCCACGTGGAAGGCCGAAGCCGAGAAGATCCTGCAGACCGTGTTCTTCGTGGCCAGCTGCCGCCAGCCCGCCGTGGTGCTCATCACCGAGGCCGAGGCCCTGCTGGCGGCCCGGGCGGGCGAGGACGGCGGCCAGGCGAGCAACCTCAAGTCCCAGCTGCTCTCCTACCTGGACAACGTGGCTACCTCATCCGAGCAGAACGTGGTGGTCATCGGCACCACGGCGCGGCCGGGCAGCATGGACGAGGCGTCGCACCGGCGCTTCGGCACGCGGCTCTACATCCCGCTGCCCGACGGCTCCGCCCGGCGGCACATCCTGCGCCAGGCGCTGGCACAGCAGAGCTGCTGCCTGAGCGAGCGGGAGCTGGCGGCGCTGGCACAGCGCACCGAGAGCTTCTCGGGCGCCGAGCTGCTGCGGCTGTGCCAGCACGCCGGGGCCGCTCGCCGGGCGCTGCCGGGAGCCCCCGCGTCCTACCAGGACCTGGAGAAGGCGTTCTGCAAGGTGCGACCCGCCGCCTCCCAGAAGGAGCTGGACTTGTTCCTGGAGTGGGATAAGATGTACGGCACCAGGCACTGACGGCAGCGGGGGGCACACGGGGCGGACCCCGAGGCCGCCGGGGCTGGGACACGGGCGGGGGCTGCGGGGGCTCCGGGTGGGCTTGGATCCCTCCCCCCCCAAAGCGCAGCGCCACACACCTCACCTTTCCTATTTCGGACTCATCCAGGGAATATCCCCTCCGTGGTTTTTCGGGAGTGTCACCCACGACTCAGGACAAAGCCTATTTATTATTTTCCCCCTCTGCCTGTCCCTGGACCGGCGGTGCCAGCGGGGCCGGAGGCGCCCCAGGATCCGCCTCTCCGGCACCGGGATCCACTCCGGCGTCGGATGCGCGAGCTCCCCCTCCCACCCGAAAGCTTTATTATTATTTTTTAATTGCTTTTATTATTCCCAACAGAAATACCTCGGGCGTCTTTCGAGCCAAGCAGCCCCTTCGCACCTGGCAATGACCTTGATTGGGGAGGGGGGGAGCAGGGGGGACACCCAAAACCAGGAGGTGACACCCCGAAACCAGGGATTTCCACCCCAAACCAGGGGGTCACACCCCAAAACCAGGGAGTTCCGCCCCAAAACCAGGGAGTGACACCGCAAACCAGGGGTTTAAACCCCAAACCATGGGGTTACACCCCAAAACCGGGGGGGGTTACACCCAAAACCAGGAGGTTTTGGAGTAAAATGCTGTAGATTGTTGAATATCCTAGACTTGGGTTTTTATTTTTGTAAGGTCTGTAGTATTTTTTGTTTGTTTGTTTGTTTTTTCTTTTTAACTACTCAGGAAAAGAATTACCTCAGAAAAAAAAATGAAAGAATGTTTTTAAAAACTCTTTTTATCTTCTCAGAAAAGGAAAAGAGAGATTTTTTAAAGAGTTTTCCGACCTGGGACAAAGCTGCCTCATGCATTTACTTCCAAAGGGGGTGAAGAAAGGAAGAAAGGAAAGGAAAAATAAACTTGAAGCTGTTACAAAGATGAAATTTGAATGTATTTCGGGTGCTTTCCACGTATATTATGCCATAATTTTATTTTAATTTTTGCTTTTACCATTGTTATTGTAGCGTTTGGTGGAGTAACGTGTCTTCAACGGGAAGTTTAGTGCCGTAGGTTGGGAGCTGTCGCTGGCACCACTTTTTGGAGCAGGGTGGGTCCCCATTCCCAGAGCCAGGCTGGGGCTGGGGGGGGGTTTACCCTCCCAGTGTGGGTCTTGCACTGGGGTTGGGCCACGGGGAGGATCCCAGCACAGACGCTGCTCCTCTTTCACCTGAAATCAGGGATTTTTGGCTCATCAGGGGGGAAATCACTTCCCTCCTCTGCAAAAAAAAAGCCCGTGAGGGCTGAGCCAGGGGTTTTGCACAGAGCATGAACCCCCCAACCCATCCAGTGCCCCCCCACCCCTTGGCATTGCTGTGGGAGTGGGGGTTTTTCCCTAATTAACACCCCCCCTCCCTTAATTCTTACTATTTTTAGTGCTCTCTAATGGGGAAGCAGCTGCTCCAGGCCCCTCCTCAGAGCAGCCCCCAAACCTCAGGGTCTGCACACGCAGAGGGAACAGACCCCTCAGGGGTACTCCCCCCCCACGAGGGGTCTGCCAGGTTTTTTTCCAGTTTTTCCCAATTCTTTCACAGTTTTCTATTGCATCCAGGGCATTACTGGGGCACCCCCTTTGCCCCCCCCCTCCCCCTCCAAAAAGTGGTGCTGGGTTCCTGAAGACTTATTATTATTATTATCCTATTTGTACACTCTCTGTAACCATTTCTACCTCATTTTGCAACATATTGTACATGAAAGTATTTAATTCATGTCTTATTGATGTCTGAGACAGACAAGCTCTAGGGCTGGGATGGTCTACCTCAAGAAATGCTGTATTTTAAAAAAGAAAAGTATTACACAGTATTAAAGAGATTACATGAACAACTCCTGTCCTCGAGGGTGACTGGGGGGATCCGGGGGTATCCCTTTCCCTTGTTGGGGGTGTTGGGGGGATCCAGGGGTGTCCCTTTCCCTTGTTAGGGGTGTTCCAGGTATGTCCCACCCCTTGCTATGGATTTGGGGGCTCCAGGTTTGCCCCTCCCTCGTTCGGGCAGTGGCACTGATGTCCCGCTGAAGAGAGGACCCTGCTGGAATATTCCCCCTCCCCCGGGCCTGGAGGGGCTCTGGGAAGGGTTCGGACAAGTTTGTCTGCTGAGGACCCTCCAGAACCTGCAGGTATGGGGGTTGTAGGGGGCTCAGGGGCTCAGGAGTTGGGTGCCGGACCCCCGGGTCCGGAGGGGACATGGTGGCATCCCTGGTTGGTGGCCGGGAGGGGACACGGTGGCATCCCTGGGTGGTGGTCGGGAGGTGCTGGAGCCTCCGGAACAATCCGGCCTTTATCGGGACCACCGAAGTTACGGCGCTGTGAATAAATGACGTGGTGAAAGGCTGCGAAGTCCCGGCCGGGAAATGGGAGGAAGGCTCCCTCCTCTCCCTCGTATTCTTCCTCCTCCTCCTTCTCCAGCAAAGCGGAGCTCGGCTCCTCCGTCCGCTGCCGGCACCGCCCCGCAGCCTCCGAGCTGGGTTTTCCGAGGAGATCCAGGGAAATCTCAGCTTTGTCGTCACCCCGATTAAAAGCGGGAGCGCCGGTGTCCCCCCGGAGCTGCGCTGTCACCCCGGGGCTGCCCTGTCACCTCGGGGCTGCATTGCCACCTCGTGGCTACGGGGTCCTCGCCCGGACCCCGAGCGAAGCCACCGCGGGCAAACCTGGCTCTGCTCCGTGGATTTGGGGTGGGAGAGGAACGGGCAGGTCCCGGAGTGGGGGGGCTGCACCCCCTCTTTGGGGGAGGGACAGGGGAGCTGCTGCCGTGGCCTTTGGGAGGTGGGAGTGTCCCAGCGAGCAGCGACTGTCCCCATCCCACTCCTCCTAGCAGGGAGAAGGGGACGGCGGCTGCAGAGCCCGGACAATCCCAGCCCAGGTGAATCCCAGGGGTGCAGGTGGGATGCTCCAAGGCGAGGAGGATGTGGGAAGCAAAGGCTGTTGTGGCTGGAGGGACAGCTGGACAGAGGGACAGATGCCACTGCTGATGGCAAAGGTGCCCTGATGCTCCTCCTGGACAGTGTTACATTTCCAGCCCTTTGGTTTGTCCCCGCTGGTGCTCAAGGACACATTTGGACTGTCCCCACGTGCCACAGGCATTTGGTGCCCAAATGGACTCGGGAGGGCCGAATTAAGGAATGCAGGGATGCCAGGAGGGATGCCAGGCTGGAAGTGCTGGGCTGAGCTTGGGCACAACGTGGGTTAGGGTTACCTCGGGGAGGTGACACAGGGCAGTGGACCTGGTGACAGAAACGCACCCCTGGAACACGCTGGTCTGTGAGGTCAGAGAGTCTTCTGTGTTCCTGGGCCACCCTGACACCGAGTGGCACCAAATCCAGGCTGGCACCCCAACGATGCTGGTGCCCGTGGGACTCGTCCTCCTCCTGCTGGCCGTGGGTGTCCGGGGCGGTGACACGGTGGCGGCCGCCGTGGGCCGTCACACCATGGGCCGCATCGCCGAGCTGCTGTCCCCGTCCGAGTGCCACCAGCTGCAGGCAGAGCTGAACGGGCCCGACGAGGAGCTGCAGGAGCTGGAGCTGGAGCTGAAGCGTCTCCTCGAGCAGAACAGCCCCGGCCGCGGCCGCCGGCACCGCCGCAGCCCCAGAGGCTGCTCGGAAGCCCTGCGGCACTGGCTGGTGACGGCAGGAGAGGAGACAACCTGGGACCGCCTGGTCCGGAGCCTGTCCCACATCGGCCGCTCCGACATCGCCCGGGAGCTGGGGAAAAACCTGAACCAGGACCAGAGCCTGCTGCTGAAGAGGAACGTGGAGGGATACAGCCAGAGCGTGCAGCACCTCAGCTCCGTGCAGCTGCAGCCCGGGGGGCCGCGGGGCAGGAGGGCCCCTCACACCGGGAACATGCTCTTCGAGCGGCACCGGCCCCCCCGGTACAGCCGAGACTCCCTGGGCTGGGTCCAGCCCGTGGTCCTGGGCGTTCTGGGAGCCTTCCTCACCTCCATCCTCCTCACCGTGACCCTGATGTACTACTGCCACTGGAGGAGGCTCTTGGGCGCCTGACACGGGAATGGCATCTCCAAGAATCCGCTGGAGAGAAAACAACACCCAGTAAAGCCTCATGGAGAGACTGAGACCCAGAGACCCACCTCGTGTGTTCTCCCGGGCAGGGAGTGGCCCGTCCTTGGCTCATCCAGGGTTGGGTGTCCAGCCGCCACCACCATCACCCCGGGCTGCACTGGAGAGGTCCCAGGTTGTCACTGGATGCCAGAGTGCCCTCTGGCAGGGATGGAGACGGGCAGAGCTCCCTTGGCTGCAGCCCCAGCGTGGGATCGCCCCGGGGCAGGGAGGGGACCAAACCCCTCTGTTGGGTTCTTAGGCTGAGCTGGTGCTGGGGGTTAATTATTTGGGGACTTCTGGCATGGAGCTGTCCTTGTGCCTTCTCAGGTGGCTCCTGGCCATGGAGATATCCTTGTGCCCTCTCCGGTGGCTCCTGGCACGGAGCTGTCCCTGTGTCCCTTCAGGTGGCTCCTGGCACGGAGCTGTCCCCGTGCCCTCTCCCGTGGCTCCTGCCCATCCCTGAAGGTCAGGCCCAGCGGTCTCCCCGCAGGACTCGCAGGGCCGGGGCTGAGGGGCTGTTCTGCCATCTGTCACCTCCTGCCCCCCGTGCCGTGGAGCGTCTGCCTCGGCCGTGGGGAGCCCGAGGAGCGGCTCGAGCCGGTGGATGGAGGGAGCAGGGGAGGCAGAGAGGCCGATGGTGGTGGAATAAAATGAGGGCAGGTCCCGAGAGCCAGAGGGGCTGCTCAGGGCTGCAGATGTCCCTGGAGCAGCGTGGATTTGCAGAGGCAGCCAGGGAGCACACACAGGGTGGTTGTGGCAGGGAATGTCCCCTAAAGCATCACTCGGCCTCCCTAAAGCAGGAGGAGCTGGAATATGCTGGGATAGGGCTGGGATGAGCTTGTGTTGTGTCCGGGGGGTTTCAGAGCTGTGACTCTCCCAAGATGAGGGTCCCTGGGGCTCCTGCAGGGCTGGGGCTGGATGTCCACACTTCAGAGAAGCCCCACTCTGCAAAGCCACCCCTGGAGTCCTGCCCTGTCTGAGCTGAGGGTGTGGATTTTGGGGATTTGGGAGTGCTTGCTGCTGTGAGAAGGTAACAGAATGACAGGGCAGCCAGGAGAAGTTGTTAAAACAAGATGGACATACCTCTTTATTGCAAATTCCAAAGTAAAAAGATGTACAGTACAAAGGAACTCAAAGTTCAGACATGGAACTCCCAGCCCGTTCCTCCATCACCTTCCTCCTCCCTCCCCCACTCCATCCTCCTCCTCTCCTCAGCACAGAGAGTAGAACCAAGGCAGGGGAGGGGGAGCAGAACAGCTCGGGGGGAGCCCCTGGGGCCTGAGTAGGGTGTCAGAGGGAAGAGCTGGCTCTGCCCCGCTCTGGGATAGTGGCAAGAGGGTCTGGAGCAGCATTTCTGTCACCCCCTGGCCCCTCACCCCACTCTGCCCACACACCCTTTGGGGCCTGAGACCCTCAACCCATCACACTCGATCAGTAATTAAAGCCTCACAACACCCCTGTGAGGTAGGGAATGAGCCACCCCATTTACAGATGGGGAGAACTGGGAATCCTCCGTCCCCCTGCCCCAGTCAAACCAGTGCTGTGTCTGTGTGACACTGGTGAGGTGCAGGACGGCACAGCCACGCTCTGGGTCCTGCAGTGCCAGGGCTTTGCTTTGACTGGCCTCAACTGAGCAGCAAAATTCACATTTGTTGAACAAATTGGACCAAAACTCAAATAGGATAAATGATTGCAAGGTGATCAAAACTCAAATAGGAAAAATAGCTCCAAGGTGACCCCTTTGGGTCAGGAGGGGGTGTGGGTGGTGGGGTGCAGGTGAGGGGGCACCTGCCACTGGCTGCAGCCCCAGTTCAGGGCCCCTCAGCACCACTGAGCAGCAGGACCCCCCACTTGTCCCCACTGACCCACTCCCTGTCACTCCACGGGGGACCCCACAGGGTAAGGGTTGATCTGGAGAAGGGAAGCCAAGAACAGGGTGGGGAGTCGGGGTCTGGCAGCAGCGGGTCCTGGCGGGGGGACCCCCAAAACACCGCCCATGCTCGGAGCTCCTGCCCTGCCCTGGGGAAGGACTCGGGGGATGGGGGAGCTCTGCAGCTGCTTTGGGTCCTTTTTTGGGTCCTTTTAGTGCAAGTGATGGGGGCTGCAGGGTGAGGGGTTACAGGGTAAGACACCACAGACCAAGGTGTGCCTGAGCAGATCCCACACGGGGCATCTCGACCTGCCAAGGGCACCCACCTGCCCCAGAGATGGGGGCCCTGAGCAGGTACTGACCCCCCAAAGGCACCAACCCCCAACAGCACCGACCCCACGGACCCAGCGAGGCTGAGCCGTGTCCACCTGAGCACCCAACACCAGGGAACACCAAACACCTTCCAACAGCTTCTCCTGCACCGCTCTCTCCTCCAAGAAACCACCCTAAAAAGCCTTGGAGGGAGCAGAGAGGAGGAGGAGGAGGAGGAGGGGAGGGAGGATGCAACCAGGCAAAGAACTGGGACACCAAGACAACCTTCCCTTGTACAGTGAAAAGGGTAAAGTTTATTTCATTTTCTTTTGGCTTATAGTAATTGTTAATCATGTTGGGTAAGACCGGTATGAGCCACCATGCAGTTTCTAATACACTAATCTTCACTATTGAGCTTTTACAGCTTGAACAGGTTTTTATTTTATTTTATTTCTGCGGCAGAAAATTAAATAATTCAAACTCAGGTGTGGCCTCTACGGAACACCATGGGCTTGTTTGAATTTTAGTTCAATGTTGGCTTCTATATTTTAAAAGAAGGTGAACAGGAGAGTGAGCAAAGCAGCTTGGATTGGCATTCCGTCCTCGCCCTCCCCTCGGCGCTTTGGAGTCACAAATGAACCCAAAAGGGAGGATTTCAGAAGGGGGGGGAGGGAAGGGAACTACTTGGTGTGGGCGTGATTTTCTTTTCAGTGGCAACACACCCCCCCCCCCGCCTTGCTTTGCTGCCCCAGCCCTGAATCCGGAATGGGAATTCCCTGCAGGCGCTCGGATTCGGGGATTGGGGTGCGACACGGAGGCCCCCGAGGCTCTTGGCCCCAGGTTCCCTCCAGTGAAGCCCCACCATGTCCCGCTCCCCTCGGCTGAGGGAAATACCTGCCCTGGGGAGGAAACCCAGGGAGAAAATCCACCCCCAAAACCCCCTTCAACTCCTGGCTTTGAGCAGAGGGACCAACTCCAGCCAAGGAAAGGCTGAACCTCCTCCCTCCCCTTCCTGCTCAGCAACCTCGTTGTGTTTCGTGCAGATCTAGCATTAGAAAAATAAATATATATATACAGAGTTTGAAGGGACTTTTTATTTTAAAGTAATCGAGTAGCTTCATGAGTTCCCAGCACGAACGCACCGAGCGTCACCTACGAGACTCAGCCCAGCCTGAGGACAGTTGTGAAGTTCAGCCAAATCTTGCATAGAAGTGGTTGACTTATTGCACATTGGAACCCAAAAATAGAGACTTTTGCTGCTGCAAAGATCACTTGCCACAAAGCTTTTGTTAAAATCTGCTTTTTTGGGGGGGGATTAGGGGTTTGTTTGGAATTTGTTGGTTTTTGTTTCTTTGGGGGACATTTCCTGGCTATCTAAAGTCTAAGGACAACAGAAAAATCTTAAAAAAATAAAAATAACCATGGACAATGGCATAAGCCAGAAGCCATTCTATACTTTTTTGTAGTTCTTTGTATTTACAAAAAGGCATGCCGATAAAATAAAATGATATATTACAGTATTTATAACATCTCTTAAAAAGTTCAACCACACTTTTGAGCTATTTTTTCCTCTTTTTTTATGTTAGGTTTTTTTTGTGCTGTTTACAATGTAGCCTGTACATATGTATGTAGATTTTTGTTGTTGTTGTTGTTTCATTACTATTGTTATTTATTTATTATTATTATTATTATACATCCCATCCTTGGAGCAATGGGGGCAAGGCAGGACAGGCGAGGTCCCTGCTGTGGAGCAGAGCTGCTCCGGTGCCGTGGCGGTGGCGGGGCCGCCCCGGGGACGCCGCGGTGGCACAGATGGCTGCTGGATGGCTTTCTGCTTGGGTTTGGTTTATTTTGGGTGACTCCTGTCATTTTCTGGGTTATGGGATTACGCAAACTGAGGCTCATCCTCCCGGCCAGTTCTGGCGTCTTGGCTTTCCCGCCCCACCGCTCTGGGCACCCTCACTTTGGTTGGGTCCCAACATCACCCTTCGCTTCCCCCTCCCCGTGCCGGGGTCGCTGCCCTGCCCTGGCCCTGAAGGGACCCCCCAACCCGAGCCTGAGAACTGGCTGAGTCTCAAGGACAGCCTGGAACGGAGCTGGGGATGAGGAAACAGGAATGGCTGTGGGTGGCTCGTGATGTTCTTTCCTGCTGCAGTGAGACCAGGCAAGAGGTAGCTCCGAGTCCCCCTCCCTGCGGGGCCGTGCGGAGCAGGGTGGGGAATGGGAGGGAGGGGAAGGCACCCGACAGCTCCTGCTGTGTGTGCCCCTCCTGGGCTGCAGCCTCCCAAAACCCTCCTGGGCTGCACCCCCTCAAAAACCTCCTGGGCTGCATATCCCCCCCAAAATCCTCCTGGGCTGCAGCCCCCCAAAACCCTCCTGGCTGCACCCCACGCCGTTGCTCCGAGCACCAGAGCAGGAGCCACGATGGCCATGGGACAATCAGGCCCCTCATCCCCCACCCCGCAGTGGGATTGCTGTGGGTGAGCCCCCTCCCCAGCTCCCACCAGCAGAGACAACACACTGCTCTCTTTGAAGCCTTTATCTCTCCCAAAAGAGGTGTCTGTGCTGCAGGATGGAGGCCAGACAATAATTAATGCTAAATATTGCAGGATACAACTGACCTTGCTGGCTGGTTGAAGCCCTAGGTTTTGGGTTTACAGTGACATGGATAACAAGCCATTCCCAGATTTATCCTCTCCCCTTGGGTGAGGTCCAGAGCAGCATTTGGAAATTTGTTCTATTTCAGTGTGCAAAAAAGATGGCTCTATGGAAAAGAAAGACAAAGTTGTTAAACAGACACACACAGTCCATTCATCTGCTTGTTGGGTTTTTGCGGGGGTTTTGTTGGGTTTTTGCTGGGGTTTGATAGCTTTTGTTGGGGTTTTATTGGGTTTTTGTTGCATTGCTGATGGTGTTTGTTAGGTTTTTATTGGGTTTTTGGGGGAGTTTCATAGGTTTTGTTGGGTTTTTGTTGGGTTTTGTCGGGTTTTTTTTCTCCTACTGGCGGGTCTACGGAAGATTCGCTACGAACTGGGACACACTGGTGCCGGGCAGGAGCATCACTAAGGTGTCTCTCCAAATACAGTGTGCGGCAGATACTCAGTGGAGTGCCTCGAATTTATGGCTTAACAGCCCCCTGTGGAGGGGTGACTGCGTGTCTCGTGGTTCCTCATGCATGGTCCTGGTCATGCCGTCATGCAATCGCTTCTGCGCGTTAACGAGCACTTCGCTGTTGGGGGGGACCGGCCTGAGCTGGCTCCAGGCTGAAGGTACCCGACTGCCCTGTCTCCCAAACCAAGTAAAGCCCACGGAGAAAGTAGAATGCAGATAATAAATCTCAAATAAACTATGACAACTCAATGGGCTCAATGGGCGCGCTTTGTTTCGGTTTTTGCTTTTTTTGTTCTGCTTGTTTTAACTTTTTTTTTTTTTCATTTTTTTTCTGGTTTTTTCCTTTTCTGTTTTTTTTTGCTGCTTAACTAAATGCAAATCTAGTTTTGCATGAACAAACCCATTAACATCGTGACTTCTGGGTTTTCTTTCAAGAATAATCAACAAAATGGGAAAATAAAATCCATTTTGGGCTGCTTTGGAAAATACATGAATCCCAGCAGCGGGTTTTGTTTCTCTGTGTGTGTGTTTGTGTGTGTGTGCGTGTGTGTGGTTTATTTTGCTTGTTTGTCCTAAGTTGCATTGACTGATGTGGAACATGCAGTATCCACCTGCCCAAACAATAGAAAATCCTTTTTTTTTCCTTTTTTTTGTGTTTGAATGTTTGTTTACAGGGTCCTTTAAACAGGTGGTAGGTCACTGCTTTAGATGCAACGCTGTCACACAGTAAGCAGACTATGTTTGGTATAAGATCTTCAGGTAAGTGTCTCCACAGCTGTTCTGTATTGAGATTATTTCAGGAAGTTTGTAAACAATCTTTTTTTTTTTTTTCACTTGCAAATATTTTAATTTGTACAATTCTACTATTTTTTTTTTTTAAATTTTTTTAATTTTTTTTTTGTCTCAACACTTGGATTCCCTGGTGTCCTTTTGTCTCTTTGCCTTTTCTCTCCTCCCCTCCTCCGCCCGCTGCTGTTTCTCCTTCTCGGGTTTGGTGACGCTGTCGTAGGAGGGCAGGGACGCCGTGGACGGGGTTCCCTCCTTTTTCTCCCTGTTGGCTCCCCCGTTTTCCAGTTTGGTGGAGGCAGGCCTTCGGCTGATGAAGCCACGTCGTGCCAAACGAGCCCTGTAAGCCCTCTGGATCACCACGGCTGACACCTCCTCCTGCTTGCGCCGCAGCGTCGTGGTGATGGGCTCGTAAGACACTTTGGAAGGGTTGGACGCCACAAACCTCTCCTCCATCTGCTGCCTCAGGATATCCAGCTCCCCGCTGTCCCCCAGGACACGTTTGGTGAAGGCAAACAGGATGTCCAAACAGTGGATCCTGTCCCCACTTACCATAGGCAGGTCCATGGCGATGAGTTCGATGGTGTTGGGCTTCGGGACGCGCAGCGGATGTTCCAGAGCGTCGGCGAAGTCCGCCAGCTTGCTGTACTCGATGAACTGCGTGGCGTCGGGGTCGAACTTCTCCCAGATCTCATAGAAGGTCTCAAAGTCGTCCTCGCTCAGCGGGTCCGCGCTCTCCTCCGTCGCCACGCTGAAGTTCTCCAGGATGATGGCGATGTACATGTTGACCACGATGAGGAAGGAGATGATGATGTAGCTCACAAAGAAAAATATCCCCACCGAAGGGTTCCCGCAATCCCCCTTAAAGCCACTGCCCGGGTGCTCCTTGTCCAGGTCGCAGTCGGGGGGCCGGTTCAGGATGGGCAGCAGGAGCCCGTCCCAGCCGGCCGACGTGGTGATCTGGAACAAGCAGATCATGCTGTTGCCAAAGGTCTCAAAGTTGAACATGTCATCGATGCCAGCCTCATGCTTGACGTAGGCAAAGTTCGACATGCCGAAGATGGAGAAGATGAACATGACCAAGAAGAGCAAAAGGCCGATGTTGAACAAGGCAGGCAGGGACATCATTAAGGCAAAAAGCAGCGTGCGGATTCCTTTGGCTCCTTTGATCAATCGCAGGATGCGGCCGATGCGGGCCAGGCGGATGACTCGGAACAGGGTGGGGGACACGAAGTACTTCTCAATGATTTCAGCCAGGAACATTCCTAGAGAAGAGAAGGGACAGGTGTGACAATGGAGATGCTGCTCCCTCTGGGCCTGGCGAGGGACGGGGCACAGGGGACACCGTGGGCAGATTTTCAGAGGGGGTCTGTGACCAGGAGGCCTCACCTCAAGGCAGGTAAGACCTCACAAGGGGACACAGAAGGGCAAACACTGATCTCTGCTCTGGGGACCAGTGACAGGACCCAAGGGAACAGCTGGAGCTGTGTCAGGGCAGGTTTAGGTTGGGTATCAGGAAAAGGCTCTTCCCCCAGAGGGTGTTTGGGCACTGACCAGGCTCCCCAGGGCAGTGGGCACGGCCCCAAGGCTGCCAGAGCTCCAGGAGCCTTTGGACAGCAGGACAGGGACAGGGTGGGATTGTTGGGGTTGTCTGTGCAGGGCCAGGGGTTGGACTGGATGTGGGTCCCTCCCAACTCGGGAGATTCCCTGATTCTAAGTCTTAGCTGGCTGCTCTGGTTCCCTAAAGAGTTCTCCTGCACAGAGGAGGAGAGGGTTCAGCTGCAGGGGGATTCATTCCAAGGATGGATGAGTTCCTTCCTGGGGCTGTAGCTCTGGGTGCCCAGCCCTGCCCCAGGAGCCAGGCCATGGACTCTGCTTTGAAGGTGCTAAAAATGTGTAAGATAAATCCAATTTCAAGCAGCAGAAAAACCTGGAGCTGAGTTTTAGGCCACGGAACAGTCTGAAGGCTGTGGTCTGTCAGTGGGCCTGTGTGCTGCCAACCTTTACCCTGATTTATTTGTGAGGTTGTGCATATTTCGCAGATGAGACACTAAAAACCCCAAAGCCTGCTGGAGGAAACATTGATTCAACATTGAACCACGTGCAAACAGTCCCATGCTGTGGCAGGAAGCCCTGCAGGGATGTTTTCAGTGGTTACTGAGGCATTAAAACATTCTGATGGGCTGAGTGAAACTTCTGCTTTTAAAGACAAGGAGAGAAATTGTCAAGTGGTTTACTCCACACAGCTGGAAAGGAATTCCAGAACAGGGGGAAGGGGCATCAGTCAGGACCTCAGGCTGCCAAATTCTGCCACGCTCTCTTCACAAGGCTTGAAAGAGAACCTCGAAACCCTGGCAGCTGCACACCCCCTTCCAAGACCAGAACGTGCTCTCCCCTGCAAACACCGAGCCGGGCTGGCCCCCCCCAGAGCTCTGAGCGGTGCCAAACTTACCCACGATGGACAGAATCACAACCACGAAGTCAAAAATGTTCCACCCGATGGTGAAATAATAGTGCCGCAAGGCGAACATCTTCAGCACACACTCACACGTGAAGAAGATGACAAACACGAAGTTGATCCAGTAAAGGATGTCCTCCATCTGCTTGCTCTGCGTGTCTGTCTCCACCATCATGGTCACCATGTTGAGGCAAATGAGCATCATGATGACTATGTCAAAGGCTTGCTGAGTGACAAAGTCAAACACAGCCCCTTGGATGCGGTTCTGCGAAACGGGAGAGAGGAGGAGCCAGGTTGGAGCAAAGATCACGGAACTTGGGTTTGGAAGGCTCTTAAAACTCATCCCATTCCACGCCCTGCCAAGGGCAGGGGCACCTTCCACAATCCCAGGTTGCTTCAACCCGGCTTTGGACATTTCCAGGGATGGGGCAGCCACAGCTTCTCTGGGCAGCCTGTGCCAGGGCCTGCCCACCCTCCCGGGGAGGGATTCCTTCCCAGTCTATCATTAGGCAACAAATGATTTCACTGTTGGTGGGAAGAGGGATGAGGACACTGTTCTGTCAGCGTCTGATGAAGCCTTCGAGGCAAACCCTGCCCACAGTTAAACCGGGTCATGGGAAGGGCAGGAAAATCCACCCCAACATGGTACTCCACCCCTGCCAACCGTGCATCTTCCTCTTTGCTGAGCCCAAAGGGAGGGTGATGCACGTCCAGTCAGGACTGGGGAAGGCAGCCAGGCCCACCTTGCTCTGGTCACTCCCTGCTGGGTACCTGCCGGAGAATCCAGCCCCTGCTGTGTCCCCAGCAGCAGGATGCCTTTAAACATGCAGGATCTAAGGGGCTCACCCCAAAAGCTTCTTTGGCTCTCTGAGGGATGCAAAGCCTTTCAGAAAGCAGGGAAATGTGCTCAGTCCTCCCCAAGCCTGGCTCATTGCCCAGGGTCCTCCTCACTAGTGCCACGAGGCTCCTACTCCCCACCTCTGGCCTCTCACCCACGTGGGGTTTGGGGATTATTTTGTTGATTCAAGTGATGAGAACTGATTAACACCACCCCCAGCAGGAGCTTTTCAACCTTTCCCAGCTGACACCTGAGTTATAATGACAAGAAGGGGGTGATGTGGAGTCCAGCACGAGTTAGAACAAAGGGAGCTTTTGGAGCCAGAGCTCCTTTGAAATCTGTTCTGCAGGTTCCCCCCTCAGTTCCCTCCAACGTACTCACCAGAGGTCGGGGAATGGGTTTTTGAGGCTTCTTTGAGCCCAGTTTTTTCATGGCATTATAGTACTTCTTTTGTTCTTCTGTCATGAAAATATCTTGACCTCCAAAGTAAAGGGGCAAAAGGAAAACTGGTCACAATCAGCTCTTACAGCAGAAGGGAAGGAATAAAGCCCAGCTCAGGCAGGAGGAGACCTGCCAGCTGGGAGGCTGGAGGCAGCTATTCCAGACAGGAATAACTCACACTAATGCCCAAGGTGGACTGATCTTCCTTTAGAAAGGAGTATTTTTCCTAGAAATGACCTATTTTATTGCACTGGCTCCTTCCCATCCCTCTCTGCCCTGTGTGACAAAGAGGTGTGAGGGCATTTACAGGATGCAAATCCTCAGCCTGACTTGGAAGAAAAGCAGGAGATGAGACACAGACAGGAAGGACTCCCAGTCTATATTTTAGTCAAGGAATAAAAACACCTCAAAAGGCATGAAAATGTAGTGTAGGGGAAATGTCTAATCTGGCTGGAGTTCAAATCAAGCCCTGGGCTGCCTCTGGCACCCTGAGCCTGGCTCAGCCAGTCCCGCCGGGCTGGGCAGGGACTGAGGCACCGAGAGCTCCAAGGAAAGAGGTTTGTTGCCCAGACTGGCTTTATTTTGCAGCCAAACCCACCAGCCTGAGGACCCTCCAGCAAGTCTGAACTCGAATCAACAAACACAGATCACTTATCTTTTTCTTCTGCTGGTTGAAGTTGTCAATGATGACACCAATGAACAAGTTCAGGGTGAAAAAAGAGCCGAAGATGATGAAGATCACAAAATAGATGTACATGTAAATGTTGTCCTCATACTTGGGTTGCTCTTCTTGCTGAAGGGGACATGAGAAGAAGAACAAATGACATTTCAAAGACATCATACAAACACGGGCAAAATGAAACTGGTTGTGTTTCCAGGCTCTTTCTTTTGAAGGTGCAAGACCAGAGAGATCAAAAAAGAGAAGGACATTTTTACACTGCCTTGACACAGCCATACCTGTTTCCAACCTGCACTCAGTGCAGGCCAAAAAACCCATTTAAAAATATTTTCATACAAAACCAAGAGAAGAGGAGGAGGGGGGCGGGCAGAAAGAAAACAAAAAGGAAGTCACAGTATTTGCATGATTCCAGCAGGCAGGAACCAGAAAAGTGCCTGAGGAAGGACTCCAACCCAGACACAATTCCAACACTGGATTCACACCGATGTTCTCATGCAAACAAAAGGTTCGTGGGGGACCTTCTGGCTAATTCCCCCCCATAATTTACTTTGCTGATTAAATCTCTAACTTCACTATATTCTTTCCTTCACTGTATTTCTACTCCAAGAGGAGCAGAACAAAAACAGCAGCCAGAAGAACCTGCCCTTTTGGGGATTTCCTTGAGCATCTTTCAACTCATCAGAGCAACAGAGCAAAGGAAGCATTAAAAACATGCAGCAAGCACAGCTCTACAACTCTCACTCTTGAATTTACCAGAGCAAAAGAGCAGAGTGAAATATGGACAGGGGGATTTGGGGTCTTGCATGTTACCTTTCTGGAATCTACTGCTGCGTACATGATGTCCATCCAGCCCTTGAAGGTGGCCTGGCAAAGAAAACACACATTCTCTGAGGCAGAATTCACCCAAAACACAAGAAGAAGCCTGACCTGTGCCAGCTCAAAGATTCCCTGTCCCTCTTGATAGCCCTGTGTAATGAACTTTAGTATTACTTATATATTTCTCTTTTAATTTAAATTAAATCAATCAAGCTCAAGAAGTTGGTCCATGGGAACCTCGGGAGGTCCAAAAAGGCCAAGAGCAAGTGGACACACGAGGGGCCCCTTTCTGTGCGGGGAAACCCACATGCTGGGAAAGGGAGCAAAGATAGAATGGCCATTTTATTGCAGCCACAAACCCGAGGGGGATTAAGGGGCTGCTGCATTTCATGGAGAGAGGGGAGCACTCCAAGGGCCCCAGGAGCAGCCTGCAGTTCCCACTCCCGGGGCGAGGGGCGAGAGCCAAACTCACAACTTGCAGAAGAGCCAGATATCCTGCCCCAACGTTGTCAAAGTTAATTTTCACATTCTTCCATCGGATCTCCGTGGAGTTGGGTGGCATCAGAGCTTCACAGTCTGTCTTGTTGTTAACAACATCTATCTCAAAGCGGTGCTCAGCTGTTTCATTAAAGCAGTAATGATATTTCCCGGCAAACAGGTTAACCCCCATAATGCTGAAAATCAGCCAGAAGATAAGGCAGACCAACAAGACATTCATAATGGAAGGGATAGCGCCAACCAAGGCGTTGACAACCACCTGTGTTGGAAGGGGTGGGAAAAAGTTTCAGTATAAGACGAGGCAGGAGACAGCGAGCATCAGTACAGCTGTTCTGGGGGGGAACAGGGGTCGGGCCACTGACAAACAGAAGTTGGCAGTGAACTTATTCCAAGCCGTAACAAATTCTGCTCCAAAGCCCCCTGGGGAGGGTCTGTTTTCAAAATAAAACAGGCCAGGTTGTGGGATGGACAGAGTTCGACTTTGGATCGTTAAACAGCAATTGTTTTATATCATTTCCATCGCCCAAAGGGAGAGGGGGGCTCCGACTCTCCGTGTCGGAACAAACGGGCTCCTCGCTGGATTTCCCTCAGAGCCAAGTGGGAGGCCACTTTTGCTCGTGGATTCCATGGGTTTTCTCAGCCAGTGGCCCCTCCGGCCGTTCCCCACGTTCAAACAAGGCTGTTTTCACTCCCGAGCCTGATCCTGCTCCCAGCCAGGGCCGGTGCCGGGTGGGGACAGGACCAAGCCCGGCTCTGGTCACACTGAGGAACACCAAGATCATACTGTGACTAAGCAAGGCCAGTCCCGTTGCCCCAGGCAGACACTGAGCATGCAGCTGGGCAGGCTCCGGGCACACAAGAGCCACGTTCCTTCCTCTGCACGGTGGCAAACGCGGCGGGGTCGAGGACGGGCTTGGCCAGAGCTCGGCTCTCCCACCATCGCCTAATTTTAGCCTTTCCCAGTTTGGGAGCACCGTGTCCCTGAGCATCCCTGGCCACCACATGACCAAATGTAAGCTCTGAGGCTTTTAATAGAGGTAGGTCAGCAGGATATTAAATCTTTTATTATGATCTCCTAATTTAGGTTCCTTTAATAGATGAAGAGAATCTAAACTGTTGTTACCCCTTCGCCTTAGTTTCGAAAGACGACTCAACTACTTGGGGATTTTGGGAGTTCCCAGGTGGCAGCACCTGAACCACAGCTGGTCCTGGTTCCCTCTGATCCTACAACTTCCCCTTGCTGGTGGCCACCACCACACACAAGCAGCTCTGCAGCAAACCCCCATCCTCCTCACAGCAGTTCAGGTGCTCACGGCCAGGTTGGAAGGGGCTCGGAGCAACCTGGGACAGTGGAAGGTTCCATGGACCTCTAAGGTCCCTTCCAACCCAAACCATTCCACGGAGGAAAGCTGAAGACCACAGTGATCTGGAGAGTGAGTCTCCCATTCCAACTGTTAAATCATGTCAGGAATTCATCGCTGCACTCAGGGAGGGCTGAAGACACAGGGGAGAGTCCAGCCTTTGCTCTCACCCTCCCTTCATCCCAACAGGCTGCTCAGCTGCTGGACACCAACACCAGCAGGACTTTTTGGGCCAGATCCTCCCCTCAGTACATTGGTCTGTTCCAATTTCCACAGGGAGTGAAAAAAGGGTGAAATCCCCCAGAAATAGAGTCACACTGACACAGCTTTCCAAGAGATGGGAGAGGAGGAACATGGCTCTTGTGTGCAGACTGACATGAACACATGCACATCCCACAGCACCACTGGCAAACTCCCTGCCTGAGCCCAGAGCAGAGCAAGCTCCTGGAAATGCAGATTGTTATGGAGGAGAGAAAAGCAAAGAACTGCAGTTTGGGTCTCCTGTGCAAAGGCATTTCAGACCCCTGTTCTCTGGCTCAGAGGAACAGGTCGGCCTGGACGGGACAGGGACACTTGTCTTCAAGTCAAAGGAAGAATAATTGGGTTTGGGTCTCTGAGAGGGCTGAAGCTGTAACTATCAATTCTGCTGTGGTGAAAATCCCCCACCTTCAGGGTGAGCATTTCCTGATGGTGCATCAGAAATCTTCTCTCCTGCACAGCTTAGACATGGCTTTCATGTGCCCAGCTTTAGTGCTAGGCCTGTTCTTTGTGATCAGACTCGTGGGTGGGACCTGAGCCCGGCCCAGCAAAGCTCTGCCTTTGTGTCCGTGGGAAGTTTCCATCCTTTGTGCCGTTACCACACAATCAAGTTTAGAATTAAGCCAATGGCACAAAGAAATAACAGCAGGGAAAGGTCTCAGGGAAGAAACACTCCTCTTTGGATTGGGATCTCATGGATTCCTATCACCTCCTAGGGAATTGGAGGATCCCTGATCAGCTCAGTGTCCCTCTCACACTGGATTTCGGGCTCAGTTACGCCACAGCAAATCCAAAGATCAGAAAGATCCAGGTGGAATTGCTCCAGTCAGACCCTGAAGTGAAACTGTGACTTTCCTTCCCTTTTTCTTTAAAATGCATCATCATTTTATCTCCTTTAATCTCTCTGATTTTGAGCTAACTGGGATTTAGCACAAACCCCACATTATTGTTCTAAGAGCACCTGGGAAACCCATTAATACAAAATACCCTTTCCTTCGTTTTTCTACTATACCATTTTTTTTCCATTTTCATAGACTATTTCAATCCCAAATGGGAAAAAAGCACCAAAGTATTAGTGGCAAAGTAGGGAGACACTGCAATAATTGACATCCCCAAGGGAGTGGTGCCAGCTCCAATTTGAGGAAAGCTTGTTAAGTTCAATGCTTTGCTTGTGCTTCGTTCTGGTTCCACAGTGACAGGACAGGGACCGAAAAGCATGGAAAAAGGGAGGGGGTGGAAAGGAAAAGCTTCACTACCAGACAAGGCTGCCAGTCGCCACCAGACTGGACTGAGAACAACAAGGTGCAACAAGAGGAATGAAACCAAAGTTTTGAACCAGCTGAGCTCCCCCCCAGGCCCTTCCTGCAGTGACCTTTTCCCCTGGCAGGCAAATTGCTTTTGTGAAACCCTCTCAGACAGAGTCTTTCAATCCAATTCCACCAACCGCCAACGCTCGGAGGGGCCGGACACCCTGAGGCGGTTCCAGTTCTGCTTCTTTGCACCTGGTGATTCTCCCTAGACCAAAGAAGTTCCAGCTGAGAAGCCCCTCGGATGCTCGAGGTCAAAGCCAGGCCAAATGAGAACAGCCAAGTGTCGACATCGGCTATGAATGGCAGGTGGGTTGGGCCAGTAATTAATGTAATGAGGCAGCTTATGCATCTCCCTTGGTTAGAGGGGAGGGTGCAGCGGTGGGCAGGGTGAGGGGACATCCACGTAGAGGTGACCGAGTCAGCAGCTGCATCATGATTCTGTTTGGAATTTTCTTTCCACCAGTTTTGATCAGTTCTAGCATGCTTCAAAAAAAACCGCTCCACGGGCATGCAGAAGGATCAGCTGCTAATGGAGTCTTACCCTCATCCCCTCAAATCGGGACAACGCTCTTAAAGGCCTCAAGGCTCTTAGTGTCCTAAGGGACTTTATGGCACCTAGTTCCGAGTAGCCCAGGGCATTAGCTATAAGGCTGACTAAAGAGACCTACACAGAAAACAGAAACAAAAGAGAAAAAAACAGAAACAAAAAAAAAATAGAAAAAGAAAGGAAAAAAAGGAAAGAACACAAAAAAAAAAAAAAGAAAAAAAAGAAAGGAACAAAACAAAACAAAACAAAACAAAAAAAGAAAGAAAAAAAAGGTTCCAGACTGTTAGATTGGATCCCCTAACCCTGATTGCCCAGCCCAGGAGCCACCTGGGCCACCCCAAATACCGAAGCCATGACACCAGCTGCCTACTTCACTTGACTGAACCGACCTGGAAGGAAATAATGAGGCTGAGAAAAGAACAGAGGGGAGAGATCAGTGAGAGAGAGGCAGAGACACACACGGAGAGGGGCTGTCGGAGGAGGAGCCCAAACGAGGACAAAAGCCTTACCCTCGCCCTGCCCCGGCGGCGGATCCCGGCGGCGCCCATGAAATTTAAGCCAGACAAATGTTAAAGGGACCTATGGGAAAGAATACAGAGAAATCCACACACTGCACACCGCGGGCCCAGCTCAACCCCGGCCGGGACCGAGCGAGCAGCTCCGGCACACGCGGCGCCCGCTGCGGCTCCTGCTGCCCACCAGGCCGGGCATGGGCTGCACCCCCTGCCTGTCCCACCAGGGGCTGGGATCCCTGCCTGTCCCACCAGGGGCTGGGATCCCTGCCTGTCCCACCAGCACCTGGGATCCCTGCCTGTCCCACCAGCACCTGGGATCCCTGCCTGTCCCACCAGGGGCTGGGATCCCTGCCTGTCCCACCAGGGGCTGGGATTCCTGCCTGCCCACATTCCCAGGGACACCCCGGAGCATCCCGGAGGAGCACGAGGGCAGATGTGTCCCTTCCACACTCAGGAGCTGCTCGGACTCACACACTGAACCACCACGCGGCTCTCAGATCCATTTTCCAACACTTTTCCCATCACAAAGACAACCTGGAGTCAGGTTTGGGCTCTGCAGGTGGGGATTATCAAATACCCTCAAACCCCCCGAGTCACAGCTGTGACTTGGCCACGCGTAAATAGCTACAGACACCACCCAGCAGCTGCCACTGTGCCCGGCTTTGGGCTGCCACAGGGACACAGGGAAGGAACAGCTATGCCAACCTTTTTTATGGAAAAAAAAGACATCACTGAACAGCAACAAGGAACAGAAAAACACGAGAGCTCCTCCCGGGACAGGTGAGGTGGGGTTTGAGCTGAGTTTTCAGGACAGGACACTTCCTTTGTATCATTCTCTTTTGGAATAATTATGTGAAATTAATTATGGGGACCATTCTTATTCCACACGTATTCCAGGGGCATTTCAGAACCAGATTTCTAATGCACAAACATGTGGGAAAACTGAGATTTCATCTTCTTTGGTGCATGTGCCTCACATGTGCTTTATCCATCTTCATGTGAAAAGTGTCCCCTCCATGGCAGGGACTTGGAATTAGATGATGTTTAAGGTCCCTTCCAACTCAAACCATTCCATGATTCCATGATATCTGCCCCAAAAAGAAGTGGCTACACAGCTCTCTGGTTTTTCCATCTGATTTTTAAATTCCACTGATTAAACCCATCCCAGGGGTGTCCCAAAGGTTCCAACAAAGCCTTTTGAAGGAAAACCAGCCATTCATGATGGAACCCAGCCCTCAGCAACGTTGACACATTAAAATCCTGGGCCCAAGTGCCAAAATTCGAAACATTTGGAGGTGTGGTCTATTTACCCTGTAAATATAACAGTGGAAGTGCCCCCTCCCTGGGAATTGCCCATCCCTGGAAGTGCTCAAGGCCAGGTTGGACGGAGCTCCAAGCAACCTGCTCTAGTGGAAGGTGTCCCTGCCCATGGCAGGGGGTGGAATGGGATGAGCTTTAAGGTCCCTTCCAACCCAAATCATTCCTTGACTCCATGATTCTATGAACACAGGGCACAGGCTCCACCGAATCCCCATTTTTAAGCTTCTTCCCCTCAGGATAGCACCTCACTGCCCAGCAGGACACTAAGACCACGACAGAAAGAGGCTGTTTGAGCTCTCAGGGCTCTCTCGGGATTATTCCCTGGGGACATTCCGAGGGCAGACACGGCAGGCACGAGGTCAGACAAAGGGAATCCCAGAGTGACTGAAAAGCAGAATCCTCCATTATTACCCAGAAAAAGTCTTCACAAACACACCCAGGAAGCTTTGGGGATGAGGAGAAGGGGATTGGACAATGCTATCAACCTGCAAAATAACATCCAAGAGCGTTGTTAGGGTGCAAAGGCTCATTCCCTGCTGCCCTGGTTCACTCCAAGCCCATCCATGTCACATCCCAAAATCTGGGGTAAAACCACATGATTTAACAGACACAGGACAAGAGGCATCACCAAGACTTGGTCAAGGGATAGTTTGGCATCTCAAAGTCACATTCCAGACTCTTGGTAGAGAAAAACGTGCAACTCTCCTGTCTGAGACACCACAGGGGAAAAGAAGTTCCTCCTAAAGCCCTGGGAATTCCAGAGCCTTCTTCCCTCCCTGTACCTGTGTCACCTGCCTGGGACGTTCCTGATCTTTACTCCACCAGATACTTGGGAAGGAAATTAAACTTGTGCACATTAATCTGCACTTCATTCCCAACAACTGGGACTAAACCTGAACCTCATCTCCAGGCAGAGAGAGAAGGTCCAAGGGTATTGTCAGAAAACGAGACTCACAACGTGCACTCCTGTCCAGGGAAAGGTGTTGAGGGGATCAGAGCGGACTTAAAAAAACCCAACAACTTAAAATTTCAGTTTTCCACAGGAAACGTAGAGTTTGAGTCACTTCTGCCCCTGAATTCCAAGCATAGCTCCTCCACCTACTCAGGAATATTTCCAGAGTGATAATGGTGCTGAGCAGCCACTGAATCATACACAGAATGTTCCAAAGGAGCTTGGAAAAGTTGTGAATTCTTTTTTAAATTACTGGCTCTTGGGGCTTTCACTATGGCCACTGATTCCCAGCTGGATATGATGGAATGCTTTAAAGGAATCCAAGCACTTGGAATTCCGAAGTTCCTGTTTATGCCATTCTTGGGGATCGAGTCCTGCTGAATTCTACCATCTTCTGCCACTTTGGACAGCACAAATTCTGTTTATTTTAAATTCCCTTGTGGTGCTTCTGAGCCGAATCTATTGCTAAAACCTCCCTCTATTGTTTTCTTCTCCTAACTCTCCCAGTTATCCTCCTTCTTTTAATTCCCCCATTTCTCCTCCCCTCCAAGAGGGAATTCCAGGGCTGATCCATCCTGCCCACCTGTGTCCCTCGCTCCTGCTGTGACCTCTGATCTGCCCTTCCCTGTCTCATATGGTCCTGCCTTTTCTTTTCTGGGAATTTTGAACAGAAGGAGGATGATGTTCACCTTAATTTTGCATAAAAAGCTTCCCAAGTGGAGATTCCCACAACATAAACACGTGCTGGGGTTTGGAACAGCCCTTAGGGGTCGGGGGCACTGGGGAGGTTTTGCTGCCTCATCACCCCCTTGTTGTGAATAACACAAGAAAATGATTACAGAGAATGTCATTCCTTGGATATCACACCTGGCAACACCTCCCAGCAGCTCCACACGTGGGCAGGTCTCCTAAAAACCCTGAGCAAAAGAGCCAAGGGCTGGGAAAGCTCGGTCTCTGCAGGGCAGAAATGCCACAGTCACACCAGAAACACTGGAAACACCCACAGGGCTCAAGGCCTTGATGTGCAGACTCACAGGTATCTGGGATTAAATCTGGGATTCAGTTAGGATGGATCTCAGGAGGAAACACTCCCCACCACGTTTTTTCCAAGCAGGAAGAAGGAGGAGAGGATACATACAGCCACAATGAGGAAATCCAGCCAGCACCAGGCATTGGTGAAGAACTTCACAAATCCATAGGCACACCACTTGAGCAGCATCTCCAGGATGAAGATGTAGGTGAACACCTTGTCTGCATATTCCAGGATGGTCCGGATGGTTTTCCTCTGCTCTATGTAAATATCCTCAAAAGCCTGGGGAATAACCAGGAGCTTGTGTCATTACATGGGATTTATTCCACAGTCCAATGTTGTTATCCAGAAGCTTATTCAAAGGACACTGAGGTAAGTTAAATACACAGCTCTAGACGAGCTAAATATATATATAATGTATATAGAATACATAAATCCTACAGAGTAAAACGAATTCTGTTTCTTATACAGTGAATGTTCTCTGAGGTTTGAGTAGCTGCAGTGCTGCAACACCAAATCAAAAGAAAGCCAAAAAAAGGAAATTCCTGAATAAATAACACAGGGATTTCTTGATTTTCAGGGATCTGAGTGCAAGGCTTTAATGTGTGATATTCAGTGAGTGGTATCCCTGCAGGAACACACTCTGCAGGTTTTCTCTATCCCAGCACATCCAGAGGGGCCAAGTTCACTGACAACCAGCCCATCAACGACTGTGAAGGCTGCCAGTGGAAAGCAAACCAGGAGGCTGCTGTGGGGTATGGATTTGGGGTGGATTTCTGGCCCCAAACCTGCCTGGAGCTGTCTGTTGTATGACTCTGCCTGCTGGAGGGTGTGAACAGCAGCACACGCAGGGACTGTCTGGGTGCCAGGACACCCCGAGCCCAGCGAGCTCAGCAGAGGTGGGACAGTGAGAAAAGGAAAGTTTGCTTTTCCTACGTACAACCAGCCATCCCCCAGCTCACCACACCCCTGGGCTACAGTGTGTACTCACCAAGGCACCACTGCTCAGGAGGATCATAAAGATGATGAAAGTCTCAAACCAATTATGCTCCACGATCAGGAAACAGGTTTTCCTCAAGGTCCACCACGACTTGCCCAGCCCTTCCTCAATATTGACCTGGCAACACTTGCAGCGCTGCATGCACCCTGCGGGGGGACAGGGCACAGCTGGCTCAGGGAGCGCAGCATTCCAGGCAGCAGGAGCACACTCCCAGCTCTCCAGAGGCAGTTTGGAGGCCACCAACACTGAACACACCGAGCTTCAAACTCCTGTGCTCTTGAGGGTGTGGGGATTGTTCTGCCACTCCTGTGCCTGGGCCTGAATTAACACCAATTTGGGGACAGAGCAGCTCGTTCTGCCTGGTGAGGTCCAGGCACTCGAGGGGATGAGTGGAAAACTCCCTGAGAAAATAACCTTGAACCATTTAAAGCATCTTTGCCATGGGAATACCTGGAATGGATCAGCTGCTGAAAGGCATTGAGGCCAGAGGCAGGAGGGGGAAAAGTACTCTGCTTCTGAGTACTCAAGGCATCATCTGCACAAAAACCACCTTGTTCTACTACAGGTCATCTGTGGTTCTTCAGAAACTCCTCCCTGGGAGGGGGGGCAGGCCCTGGCACAGGTTGCCCAGAGAAGCTGTGCCTGCCCCATCCCTGAGAGTGTCCAAGGCCAGGTTGGATGGGGCTTGGAGCGATTTGGGCTAGTGGAAGGCATCCCTGCCCATGGCACAGGGTGGAGTGGGATGGGCTTTAAGGTTCCTTCCAACTCAAACCAGTCTGTGATTCTATAATCTACATCCTGGCAATGGCAACTGCAAATCCCAAATTTCTCCAAATTTAGTTCACCATCATCCAAAGAGAGTCTCAAAACCAGCTGAGAGCCAACCCTGACTCAGGCTGGCCTAACCCTAAGGTGAGCTTGCAGCAGGCCAGTCCCCAGCACAGCTCAAAGGCCTCTTCCTCCACCCAGAGCTCACCTTCTGTGAAACAAGCATCTGGGTCCAGGTACTCCTCCGGTGCCTCCACAGGGACTTCTTCCACTTCAGGCTTTATATCGATGGTGCTGCCCTCGGAGGAGCTGGTGTCATCCAGTTTCTGAACCCAGAACAAACCCCAACCCTGTCAATAATCACTCCCCAACAGATACTGGATCTTCACAACGACTCAGCCACAATTTGGTCACATGTACTGGGATGAAAGTTGTTTCCTCACTTCACTCCTCGACATTCTGACCCACCCTATGCCTCACGGTGCCAGTACAGACAGGAGTATGTACTGCTCTTATGAAGGGTGTCCCTGTCCATGGCAGGGCAGTTGGAACTGGATGATCTTTAATGTCTCACCCAGCCTAGGCCATTCTATGCTCTATGTATTTTATATTATATAAGTATTTGTGCCTTTCCATAGAGCTACTCCCAGGAGGAACTTCTGTCTTGAGTGCAAAGACAACATGACAACACAAACACAGTCTTTGTGCTGGAACTGCCCAGTTCTCCCTCCCAAGAGGCTTCCTGGCTCATCACATCAAACAACCAGAATGAAACTGTGGCCCTTCATCCCACATCCCATATGCCACATCCTACACCCCACACCCCACACCCCACAGTCCCACACCCCACCTCTTTGCTGCCATCAGGATCCGTGTCACTGCTGAAATCTTCCGTGTTGAGGTTCTCGAAGTCGGACTCGCCGACGGCGATGGGGACGCGGACGGTGAGGTTGGGGTTGTTGATGAAGGACATGTGGTCCTCGTCGATGATGTACTTCTCCACGCTGCTGCCGATGCCGCTCGTGGTGCCGTTGCCATTCTTCTGGAAGTCGATGTCCCTGTTGATGTCGGCGCCCGTGTGGTTGGCGATGCAGTTCACCTTCTTGTCGTACAGCTCGTCCAAGGGCTTCACCTCGTCCGCCTCCCGCTGCTTGAAGTGGGTCTGCATGAACTCCCGCACCTTGGCCTTGGTCCAGGCGATGCCCTTCTTGATGCGGATCACTGAGATCTGCAGGTTGTTCATCTCCCCATCGTCGTCCGTGGCCGCCAAGTTGTCTGCGCTGAAGGAGCTCAGCAGCAAGGCCAAGAACAGGTTCAGCACCTGGAAGGGAAGAGGTGGTGCTGGGCTGACACACAGGGATGGATGCCCAGAGGACCCACATCCCGCTGACTCTGCAGAGATTTGTCTCCAAACTCCCCTGAGAACCAGCTCTGGTTGTCCCCTGTGCAGTGCCCAGAGCTCGAGGAACGAGACCCTGACCCTGGACGGGGACCCCTGTGCAGCAAAGGGCTCTGAGGGGTCCCGGGGTCCGGTGCAGGCACAGGGTCCTCAACATGAAGCCCCTTGCAGGCTCCAGACTAGAGGGACTGGAGCAGCAGCCACCCAAGGGATTGAAATTCAGCCTTACTGGTTCAGACCCACCTCTGGCTCAAAACAACCAGGCCAAATCTTGGCAATGGGAGTGATCCCTCCCAGCTCTATTTCTTTGCCCACATCGAGTGACAGCCCCCAAGACTGAGTGTGCCAAAAACCCCTTGGCAAGCCAGGCCCTCTCGGAGAGAGCTCCCAACACCTCTTTGAAGGCTTGCAACTGCTCATGTGACTTCATTCTTGCTCACATTTTCCTCCACAGACTTTTCTTCATAAAATTTCAGACCAGAAGGAACCATCCTGATCTAGTCCAACCTCCCACACAACAGGCCGTGCCGTTTCACAGCCCATTCCTGCACACGACGGTACCTCATGACTGAGCCAGTGGGCAGCTTTCAGAAGACACTTCCATCCTCTTAACACTTCAGGGCCTTTCCCTGCACACCAAATAGTTTCATTTCCTAGCAATTAAAATACCAGGTTTTGCTTCTTTTTTAAGCTTCTTTTTTAAGCTTCTTTTACCCCCCTGGCCAGGTGTGGGTCTGTCCCGTTGGGCCGAGGGTTTGTTCCTCAAAATGCTCGGACGTTTTATTTGTGGACAGCTGTTGAGGGCCCTCATCAAGCGAAGAATATTGTGCTACCAAAGTCCACAGGGCTGTTCGTGGTCAGAGGCCGTGAAGGA
Source organism: Acropternis orthonyx (assembly GCA_035583155.1). NCBI lineage: Eukaryota > Metazoa > Chordata > Aves > Passeriformes > Rhinocryptidae > Acropternis > Acropternis orthonyx. The sequence continues at coordinate 4,863,453 of JAWWEU010000072.1, read as the reverse complement.
CCCCACGAGAGCAGGAACAGACTCACAAATCACCAGTCCCTCGTCCTGTGGTCTCCCCGAGCTCTACCCCACCCAGAAGCAACCAAGAAAGCCCATCAGTAACCATTTACTGACCACTAAATTTCCGATGACCATGACCATCATGAAGACAATCAAGCACATGGCCTGTCCTGCCACTTCCATACAATCCCACATGGTCTCAATCCATTCCCCACACAACACACGGAAGACAATAAGGAAGGAGTGGAAGAAATCGTGCATGTGCCAGCGGGGTAGCTCACACTCCGGATTGATCTTGCAGACACACTCCTTGTAGCTTTTGCCGAAAAGCTGCATCCCCACCACGGCGAAGATGAACACGATGATGGCCAACACCAAGGTCAAGTTCCCCAAGGCACCCACTGAGTTACCGATGATTTTTATCAGCATGTTCAGAGTGGGCCAGGACTTGGCCAGTTTGAAGACTCTCAGCTGCAAAAAAAAGCAAAAACAAAACCGAAACAAATGTCATTGAATTTCGTCTCGAACAAAGAGGAAGATCAGGCAGGCTCTTCCCCCAGAGGGTGGTGGGCACTGAACAGGCTCCCCAGGGCAGTGGGCACGGCCCCAAGGCTGCCAGAGCTCCAGGAGCCCCTTTGGACAGCGGGACAGGGACAGGGTGGGATTGTTGGGGTGTCTGTGCAGGGCCAGGAGCTGCACTGGATGGTCCTTGGGGGTCCCTCCCAGCCCAGGACATTCCATGATTCTATGACTCTAGTAGCTCCATGACAGTAATACTCAGAAAGAGTTGGAACTTGGAATACCAATCGGAAAGATCGCAGCACGGAAAGTCCTTCCACATCCGCCAGACTCAGCTCCATTAAACTGAGGGAGACAATAAACCCATCAAAGATGTTCCAGCCTTCTTGGAAATAATAGTAGGGATCCATGGCAATGAGCTTCAGGAACATTTCTGCCGTGAAAATCCCTGTGAAAACCTGGAGCGGGGAGGAGAGCCAGACAAAGAGCAGGCAAAGAGTCACTTTCATTAGTGTCTTGATCTCCAGCCTAAAGCTCAGCAATGCAATTTGGTCTAAGTTTAAATCAACAAGCTCTGCATCCCAGCAGGAGCAGATCCACAGGGAATGTTCCCCACTGCTCTCTTACCAGATTTCCTACGGAGAGCACGTGTTCGAACTGCGGGGTCATGGGGTGGTGCTCCATGGCCATGAACAGCGTGTTCAGCACGATGCAGATGGTGATGGCCAAGTCAACAAAGGGGTCCATGACAATCAAGTTCACGATCTCCTTCAGCTTCATCCAGTAGGGGTGGCATTCCCAGATCAGGAACGTGTTGGCAAATTTGTACCAGCAAGGGGGACACTTCCTCTGGGACTCCTCCAGCTCTGCAGGGGCAACACAAAACAGAGCTCAGGCTGCTCCTCTGAGGGTGAAGAAAAAGACTTACAAAGCCATGAACCTTCTGACCATGGCCATGACAGAAGAATTGGGTCAAGTTTTCAGACAGGTTGGACATCAGGAGGGATTTCCTCATGGAAAGGGTGCTCAGGCCTTGGAAGGGGCTGCCCAGGAAGGTTTGGAGTCCTCAGCCCTGGAGGTGTCCAAGGAAGGACTGGCTGTGCCACTCGGTGCCAAGGTGGGCATCGGGCACAGGGTGGGCTCCATGGGCTGGGAGGGCTTTTCCAGCCTCAAGGATTCTGGGATTCTCTGATTTTATGACTGTACTGAGCTTCAATGACTTCTCCGTCCCCACACAAGAACTGCACCACACCTGCACCAGGTCACCAAACCCGCAGTCCCAACCCTGAACTCCACCTGAATTTTATGATTCAATGCGAATTACTCCAAACGAAGGGCTATATTTAACTCACAACCGATCAAGGTAAAACAGTTTAAATCAAAGTTACAGGCTCCAAACTGCCTTTGGTGCCAGTTTTTAAATAACTGAGATGAATTCTGTGCTGAACATGGCCCTGGTCTAAAAGAGGAAAGAGATGACATAATGCTGCGAAGGATCTTCAGCAGGAATAACCTGATTAAGACAAACCACATCCATTTACAGAAATCCAACACGATGCCATGTCCATCTTTTTTTCAAACTGCCTTATTTCAAGTGCTTTGGGGAAAAAAAAAATTCCAACTGCGGAGTTCCCCCCTCCGTTTGTTGACTTGCTGTGGTTCCAGTCAGGCTGTGGAGCTGGGAGTGCTCAACTTTTATTTCTCACGGGTAGGGAAAGGACCACTGTGCTCTCCTCCCCATTGGTTCCCTGGTTGCTTAGTATTTAGTTGCCTTGGAATTTGGGAAGTTAAAAGGAGGCCCGTGGCTCTGGAGCCCGTGGGCGTTTGCGCAGGAGGGAAGCGCAGCAGAGCCCTGCTCTGTTTCTAAGTATATTTAGTTTTCATACAATTCTATTGCAGGAGACAGCAGGAATTTGAGATCATCAACCTCATGTGGCTGCTGTTCAGAAATTCTTGCTGGCTCCTGCATAACGTATTTGGAAAACTCATCTCCATGTGCTGTCCATTCCAGAATTCCCATCACCCAGCAGCCCCTCTCCCTTCTGACAGCTGTCACGTTGCAGCTCTTGGTGTGGCTCCAACCCTTTTCTCCCCATGGGCTGCAGCAAAGGAGGGTCTCTCCAGCCCCTGCGAGATGGTACAAGACACGACACCTGGACTAGACCTTGTCTTACTCCTCTGCTCTGTGCATCCTCATTATTGTAAAGTTACAACTCCTTGTTGTCTTCACTTCCATCTCTATGTAATCCAGATGCAAAACTAAGTAAAATAAAGTCTAATAAACGCTTCTGCATCAATAATGACTCAAAGTTTAGGTAAAACCAATGCAGGAATATGTACTGCCTGAAAGCAGGGGGAGCTGAATCCCACAGACCTGCAGGAACACGTGGCCCAGGTGGCCCAGGCTCCAAACTGCTCTATTTGGGGCCCAGGCCCCCCACCCTACACCCCTCACACACCACAGAGTCCCAGAACAGGCTGGGTTGGGAGCAACCTTAAGGCTCATCCAGTCCCACCCCCTGCCATGGGCAGGGACACCTTTCACTAGACCAGGTTGCTCCAACCTGGCCTTGGACACTTCCAGGGATGGGGCAAAGTCCCAAAGTGCCTCTCCAGCTCTCCTGGAGCCCCTTTAGGCTCTAGCAGGGGCTCTAAGGTTTCCCTGGAGCCCCCAAACCACACCTACCCTCAACCAGGGTGTTGGTCAACCCAGTCATGACACTGTTGGTCCGATCCTTCCGCCCGTAGGATGCATTCACCTGATCCATGGAGACCAAGAGAGACCCGCCGGGTTTCTTTCGAATTTCAATCTCAGTGGTACCCTGCAGAATTCAGAGGATGGTTAATACAAACTCCTGAGTGTCCCCAGACTCTCACACACCCTCAGCCCAGAAACACGGCCCTTATTCTGTATTTCCATATCCTATATTGTCTGTATTCTGGGAACTGAGATATAACTGGGCTTTTTTCTCTCCCCATGTTGAGTCAGTAAAATAACTGCTAATTAATACTTTCTCCCCACACAAGCACCATGCAGGTTTTTACTGTTCCCACAACACCCAGGCTGTGTTAGGAAAGAGGATTCAACACAGGAGGAAAACTCTGTAATAACATGGGAAGAACAAAACCAGGCAGAAACTGATGCTTAACAGAACTAATTGTAAGAATTCAAATAAATAAAAAAACAGCTTGGAATTTACAGGCACCAGATTTTTCCAGAAACCACTGACTTAGGTCTCCCTCCTATGACGTCGTTTCAATTGGAGCCAGACTCGTCCACGCCCCACTAAGTGACATTCTATTCCTGGAGCTTTGTTTCTCTCCTGCGTTCTGAAATGTTGATCCACTAAAAGGCTCCTCAACATCACTTCATTCAACTGATCCCAAAAATCCACAGTCAAGGAGAATCCAACAATTAAAAAAGAGCATTTTGAAGAACCCTTATTTCACCAACAGCTCCCCTTGAGATATTCAGCGAGAGAGAAAAGACTGTTTGGATTTCCCTTTAACCCTCCAAGATTTTATCTTATTGTGGAGAATATTTGCAACAACCTCTGTGAGCTGGGTTGGTTTCCCCGTTCCTGGGCTTTAAACAGCTCTGTACAAACCGCCCCGACAACACACCAAGGGTCCCACTGTTATTAGTCCTTTAATTAAGGACTCAATTCCAACCCTTTTTCTTCCCAGGAAGCTGGAGGGGGTGGGTTGTTGATGGACAAAGAGGAGGAAGAGGAGAAGAATGAGAAGAAGCAAAGCAGAAGGACCTCTGACCAGAAACCTTGGTCGCTTCCAACCTTTCCCTTCTGTACCATCAGAGGTTTGAGCCATGTCAGGAACATAAAGATTCATAAAGAGGAGAAGAAGGAGGAGAAGGGAGAGGAGAAGAAAGAGCAGGAGGAGAAGGAGAAAGATGAGGAGAAGGAAGAGAAGGAGGAGAAGGAAGAGAAGGAAGAGGAGGAGGAGGAAGAGGAGAAGAAGGCAGAGGAGAATGAGGAGAAGGAAGAGAAGAAAGAGAAGAAAGAGAAGGAAGAGAAGGAAGAGGAGGAAGAGGAGGAAGAGGAGGAAGAGGAGGAAGAGGAGGAAGAGGAGGAAGAGGAGGAAGAGGAGGAA
>JAWWEU010000072.1:4839638-4858724 GCA_035583155.1 Acropternis orthonyx | reverse complement strand
GAGGAAGAGGAGGAAGAGGAGGAAGAGGAGGAAGAGGAGGAAGAGGAGGAAGAGGAGGAAGAGGAGGAAGAGGAGGAGGAGGAGGAAGAGGAGGAGGAGGAGAAGGATGAGGAGAAGGAGGAGAAGGAGGAGAAGGAAGAGAAGAAAGAGAAGGAAGAGAAGGAAGAGGAGAAGGAGGAGGAAAAGGAGAAGGACGAGGAGAAGAAGGAGGAAGAGAGCCCCCCACACCCCACGCCCCGAGCCCCCCTGGAGCCCTCACCTCGGGCAGGATGCGCCCGCCGGGCATGCTGGAGGGGGGCCCCCCGATGAGGGACACGACGCCGTTGCAGTCCACGGTGCTGTTCCTCTTGACGCTGCGGCGCAGGGCGGGGAAGATGCGCGAGGAGCGGCTGCCCTGGCTGTAGCCGCTGTAGCCGCTGTAGCTGCTGCGCCGGTCGCGGCCGCGGATGGGGATGAACAGCGAGTCCCGGCGGCCCTCGCTCTCCTCCACCGTGCTGTGCTCGTCGTCCGCAAACTCGTTCTCGGAGCCCGGGTCGCGGAAACGGCCCTTGTAGCTGAAGATGCTGCTCTTGCTGTTGTGGCGGGAGAGGAAAGGGGAGCCCGGGATGCTGAGGAGAGACTGAGGGGGGAGGGAAGGACAACAGAGTGAGGAGCGGGGGGGACACAAAGTGCTGCTCTGCTGCCCTGTGGCTTCACAGGATCACAGGATGGTCTGGGTTGGGAGGGACCTTAAAGATCCTATTACACCCCTTGCCATGGGCAGGGACACCTTCCACTAGAACAGGTTGCTCCAAGCTGGCCTTGGACACTTCCAAGGATGGAGGAGCCACAGCTTGTCTGCCCAACCTGTGCCAGGGCCTCACCACCCTCACAGCCAAGAATTCCTTCCCAACATCCCATCTAACCCGGCCCTCTGGCAGTGGGAAGCCATTCCCCTTGTCCTGTCCCTCCAGCTCCTTGTGAACAGTCTCTCTCCATGTGTTTCCCTCCCTCTCCAGGTTTCCACTGCAAGAGCTGCTCCCTCTTGGCTGACTGAGCTGCCTCAGGGAAGGATTCCCAAACAATTCCCGCCAGGGAACCTGGGTGTGAGGGCTGGAAACCTGAGCCCTCAGTGTCCTCCTGACCTGCTGCACTTCAAGACAGTGGGCAGATCCTTGGATGTGCTAACCAGCATCTAAACCAGACCACTATCCTGACCTCAGGCAAGCACAAACACTAGAGAAGGAAGTTAAAACTACCTGGTTCATGATGGAAAACTTCCTTCCCAGCCTGTTATCTGGGAGCCTGAACGCTTTCCTCCTCATGCCATCCTCGGATTCCGACTTGAACACCTTCTCAGTGTCACACTTCTCATCTCCCTCCGACAGCTCCTTGTCCTTCCGCTTCTTCCTCCTGTTCCGACGCTCCTTGGCGCTCTTGGAACTGAGCTTGGAGATCTCCGAGGAGCTCCGGGACATCCTCCCCCCTCCATCATCTTCCACAGCGTCCTCAGAGACCGTCCCAGCCGAGGTGACCATGGCAGCAGCCTGGGGGTGCAGGGGGAGAAGGGCAGTAAATCACCCCTGGCCAAGGTGTTCTGCTCTGGGAGGGGTTTGGGCTCAGTGCCCTTTGGGGCAGGACTGAGCTGTTTGTTCTCTCCTAGAACAGACTTGCAGCCAGGATTTGCTAAAATTTTTAGCATCTATTTGCGCAGGGAGGAAAATCCCCCTTGGTCTCTCAGCTTTGCTTGTAAGCATTTGATAAAGGATCAACAAAGATGGACTTGAAAAGACATTCCCACACTTAACCATTTCAGATTTCCTTAACTGAGGGGAGTTTTCCAGTACGATTATATCATTCAGGGAAAGGAGCAGGGATGAGACAGAGCTCTTGGGTGCTCTGGTGAGCAGAAGATGTGATGCCAGGGCACTGTTTGATTGTCAACCCCTGCCCTGCAACAGCAACCTTGAAACAGCCAAATGCATCCATAGATACACAATCAAAACCCTCACACACAACCCCAGGATAGTTTGGGTTGGAAAGGACCATAAAGTCCACCCAGTCCCACCCCCTGCCACGGGCAGGGACACCTTCCACTAGCCCAGGTTGCTCCAAGCCCCGTCCAACCTGGCCTTGGACACAACCTCTGGGATGTGCCTCCCCACCTTCCCAGGGAGGAATTTCTGTCATTCTTTCTCACCTGTGCCTCTTCCTGCTGCTTTTTCAACTGCTCCAACATGGCCTTGAACTCGGCCTCCTTCTGCTCTGCCTCCTCCAGCGTCGCCTGGTTCTGCTCCTCGTAGGCCATGGCCACCACAGCCAGGATCAGGTTCACCAGGTAGAACGACCCCACGAAGATCACCAGCACAAAGAAGATCATGTAGGTTTTTCCTGCCGCTCGTAAGGTCTGCAAGCGGAAAACAATGGATTAGAGGAGGGAAAGGGAGGCAATTCCAGGGTGACACCCAGCGGGTGAGCCGAGCCCAAGCTTCTTGACCCGGATGTTTCCCAGAAAATCCAGCAGGGCTGAGTATTTCAAGCTCAGCACTTCCCCTGCAGAGCCCTGGGAAGCTGCACGTCGAGCACAAAAGGTGACATCCCCCTTCCTCTCCTGAGGGAACGCCCAGCGGATGCAAATGGAAAAGGATTCCGAGGCACAGAGTGAAACCCAATGCTCAGGCTCCCTTAAAACAACCCAAAGTGAGGAAAAGCCACTTCAGCAAGTCCCCAAAGCATCCTCAGGTCACAAGGAAACTCTCTGCCCTCCAAAGGGCCTGGGCACCTCCTGTGAGCAGAGCTGGGCTCTCACAGCCTCCTGCAGCAGGTGCTCGGGTTCCTCCAGAATTAATTCACAGCTCAGCTGGACCCACCAGCCCTTCTGGACTCAAAGCCCAACACCTGCTGACAGGTGAGGTCCCCTCCCTCCTCAAACACATTGCCCTGTGCAGCTTCTCTTTCAGAGAAAAGGAATAAAATACAGCTCCTCATGTTCATCCCCAAATTCCCACCCTGTGAAACACCAAAGCGAAGCTTTCACTTACTAATTGATACAAGTTTTCCCAGAAGTCCTGAGTCATGAGGCGAAACAAAGCCAGAAAAGCCCAGCTGAAGGTGTCAAAGCTCGTGTAGCCGTAGTTGGGGTTCCGTCCTGCCTTCATGCACGTGTATCCCTCTGGACATTGGCTGGGGAGGGACAGCAGCGAGGTCAGGGCATGGAGAGCAACAAAAAGGCACCAGCTTTGGCCAAAAGTGGCCTCAGAGCTGAAGGTCGGGGGGGAAAAACCAACTGGAGGCAAGTTCCCATTTCTGAGGCTCCATCCCCCTTTCTCTGATGATCCCTGAGATGGGATCCAGAGGGAAATGATGCCACAGGCATCACCTGTCCCCTGAGGTGCCGTGGAAAACCCACGGCATCAGCAATGGATTCACAGGTAAAGGACTCTGAAAGTTGGGGAAATAACACCAGAACCAGCAAAGGAAGAGGCAGGGAATATTCCAAAGGCTTTGCCAGCTTTAGCCAACAGCAGCAGTGAAGCTCAACACTCACCCTGCATCCGAGCTGTTCCCACAGAGCAAAGGATCAGGGGCACCAGGAATAATGTAAAAATTTGCTGAGGAAGATGAAAATGAAGAGATTACAGGCAAATACATACGGAGTTAGGGGATTTAACAGACTATAACACCACAGAAAGCCTCACTTAAGAGCCCCCCAAATCCCCTACCAAGAAACTTAAGAGTAAAAATGCATTTTGGACAAAATACTGAGCTCAAAGAGCGCAGCCAAACCCTTTTTAAAGGGTGAACCCCACAAGAAACACCCTAAGACGGTTCTAAGCAGCTGCAAAGCCTCTGAGCCATGGGGGTTTCGCTGCCCAAAGGGACACAAACCATGCTGGGAACCATGGGCAGCTCCCTGAGCCCAGTCAGGAGCCTTCAGGAGCCTGGGTGCAGGAACACCTACACATGTTGTTGGTGTACTCCTCCCAGTCGAAGCCCCTGGAGCCGTTATCCAGGAAGGTCTCGTTCACATTAATGGGCCAAATCACACACTTGTTCCTCAGGTTGCCCATGAACAGCTGGAGCCCAATGAGGGCAAAGACACTGAGACAGAAGACTGTCAGGATCATCACATCCGACAGCTTCTTCACAGACTGGATGAGGGCACCCACGATGGTCTTCAAGCCTGTGGAGAAGGAAACAAGACTAGAAATCACTCCTGGAGAAGGAAGAGACACTGCAAGTCCCAAATCATCCAGCACCTTCTTCTAACGACTCTACAGAGGGAGAGCTTGTGGCTGTAACTGGGTGGGCTCCTGGGAACCACCATGTGTGGTTGGGTTTTCCAGACCAGGATGGAGGAACCAGCTCAGGGCTTTGTGGTGAAGGAACAACAGTCAGAGCAACCCAAAATCCCAAGGTTTGCCCCAGAGAATGCCTGAGCTTTGCTGTAAAGCCGAGGAATGTGCTCAGGAATCGCTGCCCTGCACTCAGGGTTTGGCAAACAGGGATGTTAAACTGGGACGTGCCGCCACAAACCCCTCTTGGACATGCTCCGCTGTGCTTGGGCCGGGCTTACCAGCACTTACAAAGATCAAAGACCTTTAACTCTCCCATCTTGGGTTTCTCCTGCTCATCTAAACTGTCCCAGCACTTCCCTTCCCGTGTGGGAGCTGAATCCTCCATTTGGATGGTGGGGTTTGCCACGGCCAGGGCAGGATTTCTCCTGGTGCCTTGGGATTTACCGAGGCCCTCGAGATCATCAAGACTCAGTACCAAAAGTTAAGCTCAGGTCTAAGCCAAAAATCCTGCTGGTTTCCCAAACCAGTCTGGTGTGTGAGAGGAACCCCCCGTGAGTGGGGAAGAACTCAGCACTAATTTTTAGGAGACAGGTCTGAATTAGGCAGAATGTTGGATGCAGAGCACTACAGAACTTGGGCCCTTCGATCTGCCTTCTGGTGTGCAGAAGGGTGATTCTGTAACTGATAAAGGAGCAGAGAAGGGAGGAAGGAGAGAAAACACATAAATCACAGCTCCAGCTGGATTTGGGGGCCAGTCACAGAGAGGGCTCCAGCTGAGGCCACATCAACATCCCAACAATAAACCTCTGACCAGAAACTCTGGTCCCTTCTAACCTCCCCCTTCTGACCCAGCAAAGGTTTGAGCCATACCAGGGACAAAAAGGTTCATAAATGCACAGTTAGAGATACATTCCTTAGGCAGAGATACACTCCTTGCAGAGGAATCATTCTCAGAATGTCATTTACTTCCACTCTCCCAGCTTCCCCTGGATGCCCCGGCCCTGCCCCGACCCACAGCAGGTTTGTGCTGTTAGTGCTGGCAGACACATCTCCCCATGCTCACCCCCAGCTCTGCTCATGCACCCACAGCCTCCTGCCCTTGGGTTCCTGCTTGGAATGCTGCTCCTTCAGAGGAGTGGGAGGGAAGGGGGCTGGAACCAGGATAAAACTGGCAGCAGGAGAGTTCTGGCACGACCCAGGAACACTCCAACAAACAACCCTAACAACCTCCACTGCAGGAATCACCCCCATGCCCAGCACATCCCGGTTTCCTGGCTCCTGTGTGATGCAGGAGTGACACAGGAGTGACACGGGTGTGACCCCACATGGCACCAGGGAATTCAATGTGAGAGCTCAAGGGCCAACAAAGAAAACCTCCTGAGACCATCCTGGTCCCCCATGCCATAAGAGCAAAGCAGGATTTTGGTATTTCAGCTCCCAGGAGCCACAGCCTGCTCCTGTCCCACACATCCACACAGGCCATGGGATTTGTCCAGTGGCATGTCAGATCCTGGTAATTGTTCCCATTTTTACCTTGTCTCAAACAAAAACTGATCTCAATTATTGCTAGAAGATGCAATCAGCACTCACAGCACTAAAATGAGTTTCTCAGTAGGTCAGCACAGGGTTAAATTTCCCATTCCATGTGCTGAAGCAGCAGGGGAATCCCTTTGGATTTGAACATTTAGCGTATTCTGAAAATCCTTTTTTCCCTGTGAAATGACAGCAGTAAAACCCACAAAGAGCACCTGATGCCTTCATATTAAATAACCCAAAAGGCCAATTACCCAAATGCTTTCCATTCCTCCTGTTGTCAGTCCCAGAACTGAGGGAGGCAAGATTTGTGCTGCAGACCCACACGTGGCCAATCCCCCCAGACAGGGGTACAACACCCAGGGGTTTGGCATTTCCAGGGGTGTTCAGTGGCCCCAACACCCAAACAGGGTTCTCTTGGCTGGGTGTGGCAAATCACTCCTTTTATCAAACCAAAATGCGCAGCAAACTGTGTCTTCGGTAAAAATCATGGCTGGGCTGAGCTTAGCAAGGCTCAGCCCCACCCCCCTCCCCTCAAAATTTTAATTTTGAATTCAAATCCATTAGTTTTGAATTGAATGGCAGAAACGATCCAAAACTGTCCTGCTCCCTTCCATGGGAAGACAAGGCAGTCACACAGTCAGGAACCAGCTCCTTAAAGATGCACCATCTCCACTTTGTGATGAATTAAGAAAGCAAAACACAGGCAAAACTGTTTTTAATGTGGATGTTTCTCTCTGAGTGAGGCAGTTCCTACCTGAGCAGGCTGAGAGAAGCTCAGCTGCCCCTCAGACCTGCCCAGGGCACTGCCAACAGCCCCTCCCAGAGAGCTTCTGTCCTTATTATCCCCAAACATGAAGGAATGCTCAGTAGGGCCATCACTCCAGCATGTTCTAATTGGGTGCAAGGAAAGCAGTGCCACGTGAGAGCATCATCATCGTCACCATCATCATCACGATCATCATCACCATCATCATCACCATCATCATCACCATCATCATGCACAACAGGCAGGTGCAGCTGATGGGGTTGGCAGTCTGGGATGGGCCAAAAGGGATGGGCCCTACAAATCCCCAGGCTCTTCCCTGGCAGCCTGAGAAAGCAGAGCCACCATTCCCTTGTCAGGGAATGCATTTGGGAGCAAACCCCAAGGGAAGCGCAGATCAATCCAGGGGCTATTTCAGGGCCCTGCCTTGAGACAGGTGGAGCACCTGGAAACTGGAAACCTGGAGATTCCTGAGTGCCTCTGAGGGCTGAGCCTTGAGCCTGAGCTTAAAATTAGGGGCAAACCACCTGCACCTGCTGGATGGGCAGCCTGGCCTAGTGGAAGGTTGTCCCTGCCCACGGAATGAGGTGAGCTTTAAGGTCCCTCCCAACCCAGACCAGTCCGGAATTCTGTGATTCTCAGTCCATCAAGTCCCTGTGGTGTCTCACAACAAAGGAAGGGCCCCTGCTCGCCCTGTGACACCCAGAGGAGTCACAAGTCTAGAAGCAGCTTTGGGAGGGACAGCCCTGCCAAGTCCAGCCCGGGGGGGTGTCAGGAAATGGGCCAAAGGTTCTAAGCCTGGTTGGGTTTCACACTTTGGCCTTACAAAGTTATTCCTAAAGCTCCAGAAACACTGATGGTAATGGGGAGAACTCCCTGAGCCAGAAACTGCTCAGCCTGAGGGGCAGCCTGATCCTTAATGCATCTGCAAATAAACTTTAAGCTTGGCTTTAATTCAGAGATGGGCACGCCATGGGTGTACCCAGGGACAGAGAAGTGTGGAATCACAGCCTGTTCATCCCATAACTGATGGCCCAGATTTCCAACTGTTCTGTTCCACAGACTGCAAACCCCATCCAAAAACCCCAGAGCCACTTTCAAGGAACAAGCAGTGCAGGGAGGGAGGGGAGTGTGGAGGGGAGACACACGCAAGGCCAGCCTTCAATGCCGAAGGGTTCTCACCTGGAATTACAGAGATAGTTTTCAAAGCTCGGAGAACTCTGAAAGTTCTCAATGCTGAGACATTCCCAAGGTCCACAAACTCTGTGACATATCTGCAATGAGGGAGGTCACACACAAAAAACACCATGACAATACACACACCAAAATCAAACAACAACTACAGACAAAGCAATACATCACTCACAGGGGCCTGTACCCGACAGCTGAACACCAACCGGGGCCTTACCTGGGATTACAGAAATAGTTTTCAAAGCTCTCAGAACCCTGAAAGTGCGCAGAGCTGAAACATTGCCTAGGTTTACAAACTCTGTTATATACCTGCAGAATTAAACCAGAGTTAATGGCACCGTTGGGGTCACCTCCCTGTGCAAAAATCGCCTGCTGGAAGGAAACAGCTCGTGATTTAAAACGCTTCCGAACCGCCATCGGAACGGGAGAGGCACGAAGGTGCAGAGGCAAAACACAGCTCAAGTCTCTCCTCTCTGCAACCAGCTTGCCCTGGTGCATGGCTGGGTACCTGTGCCCTCGCCTGGAATCATGGAATCAGGAAATATCCTGGGCTGGGAGGGAGCCCAAAGGATCACCGAGTGCCACCCCTGGCCCTGCACAGACACCCCAACAGTCCCACCCTGTCCCTGTCCCACTGTCCAAAGGGGCTCCTGCAGCTCTGCCAGCCTTGGGGCCGTGCCCCTGCCCTGGGGAGCCTGGTCAGTGCCCACCACCCTCTGGGGGAAGGGCCTTTCCCTGAGATCCCCCCTAACCCTCCCTGGCACAGCCCCAGCCATTCCCTGGGTCCTGTCCCTGGAGCTGCCCCTGCAGACCCCACTGAGTGTCCCCTCAGTCTCCCCCTCACCCAGTGCCCTCAGCTGCTCCTCCAGACCCCTCCCCATTCCCGTGTCCCTCCTTTGGACCCTCTCCAGCAGCTTTAGACCTTTTCCACATTGTGGTGGCCCAAACTTCACACAGTCCTATAGAGGACTCAAAAATGCAATGCCTCCTCAGCAGAAGGCAATTGTAAAAGTGTCAGACGTGTGAGGAGACTTGGTGACACCACCCTGAGCAGCCTGGGCTCGTGGAAGCTGCCCCTGCCCATGGATGAGCTTTGAGGTCCCTCCCAGCCCAAACCACTCCAGGATTCCATGATTTTATGATTCCTCAGCTCAGGGCTTTCAGGCATATTCGCTTCACCTCATGTTTTTAATAAAACATGATCATCTTTGCTTAGCATCCCTCATTTCCATTAGCATCCCTCATTTTCATTTGCATCCTTCATTTTCATCCTTCATTCTTCACTGCCTGTTTCTCCAGTGCCAAGGAGCTGCTGGTTATTGGCTTTCTGTGACCAATGTTCAACTCTTTGTGTATAATTTAAATAAGTAATAAAATGGAAGTAGAAGAAGAGCAGAACCTCAGCAAACTCAACCACCTTGGGTGCAGAATCCAGCCAAAAATTGGCATTTAATATGATTCAAGCATTTTACTACAACTCAAGTGCTCTGAACCCTTGGAAGGTTCCCACAGGACCCCTGTTCCCTCAGATGTGGGTGATTACTGGGAGCCCAACAATGTGCACCTGCAATATCCCGAAAATAATGGTAAAAGGGGAAAAATCTCTTCCACCAGCAACTGAGAGACCACTGCCATGGACCTGGTTTCCATCAGCAGGACTAAGCCTGAGCAGGATCAGCTCAGGGCAGTAAGGAAAAATCCAGGGATTGGGGGGTGTATCTCCTGCTGGGACTCAACATCCCTGTGATCCTCAACACCAGCCCCCTGGGAGCTGAACTGGCCCCAGAGAATGAGGAAGGAAAATCAAGCCATCTCCTCTGACACTGAACCTTCCTCAAGAAAGGGGTTCGTAGCCATAGGTTATTAATGGGTTATTAATGGGTTATTAATGGGGTAATGGCTGTCCAACCTCCAGCTGCAGCCCAGGAATATTTAAAACACCCGCCCAAGGAGGAAGGAGATGCAGAGACTGGAATTTAAAGATATTTGGCTGCTGGTCCTACACTGAGCAGCCCCTCTGGCACAGGAGCCACTGAAAATCTCAATTAATAAAGGCACTTCTCAGAAAATCCTGGTTTTTTGCTGCAGCAGCTCCACCAGCTCCGTGTTGTCGCAGTTTGGAGCTGAGATTCCATCAGGATAAACTTCCTTTGGAAAAACCAGGGCAGAAATCTCGCCTCCTTTGGTTTGGCTTTTCCCTTACAAACCCTCCCTCTCCCCCGAGGCCTTGTCCCACCAAGCCCTGAGACAACCTGGAAACACAACTCACGCCATCATGATGACACTGAAATCCAGCCAGTTCCAGGGGTCCCGCAGGAAGGTGAATCCGTCTATACAGAAACCCCTGGCAATGATTTTCACGAGTGACTCAAAGGTGTAAATCCCAGTGAAGGTGTACCTGGGGGCAGGGAGAGACACGCTGAGAACTGCGGGAAAAGGGCGTTTTGAGCCAGAAAAAAGGGAATTACACGCACTTCTGTGTGAACCAAACAGCTCTGAAGGACAGAGTGTTCATGCAGGCAGAGGGGAGCGGCGCAGGGAAGGTTCCCCCATGCAGGAATCGGTACTTACTCCACATTCTTGGACCATTCGGGCGGGTTACTAAAAGTCATGAACACACAGTTGGTCAAAATAGTGCACATGATGATCATGCTGAACACTGTGGGGCACAGTCAAGGAGCAACGGGACACGAGCTGGCCCTTCACCCCCCGGGAAAGCCCGGGCAGGAAAACTCCACCCCCTCCAGCCTCTTCCCTGGGGGCTACAGGGAAGAGCCCAGATCCTTCCAGCAGTCAAGGGAAATAGGACTGCTTATATCTTCTCTACTATATACTAATATAATATATAATAAATAATATAGAATATAGAATCGATAATATAGATAATAAATAAAATACAATATATATAATTTCTATACTATATGATATACACTATTTATACACTCTATATACTATTAATATACTATATATACTATTTACGTACTATCCATACCATTTATATACACTATATATACTATTTATATCATCTATATACTATTTATGTACTATACATACTATTTATACACTATAAATACATCACACTATTAGTATATATTTATATATCATATACTACATTTATAGTATATAAATAGCATTTTATGCCACCATTCAATTAATTTTCTGTTTTCTGGCCTAAAGGAAAATGTCTCCCCAGATAATTTCCAGGAAAACATCCCGTGGGCTCACACAGCCCCCGGGAAACCCACGGAGAGCGGGACTCAGCTCGGAGAGAGCCACGGGAACCTTGGCCAGCCCCTCGGTGGGCCTGGGGGCTGACTGAGCAGCAGTTTCCCAGTTGGAAGGGGACCTTAACTCCTGAATTCTTAGCACAGTGGTGAAATCCAGCTCGGATCCAAAGCTGTTTGACTTCCAAAATTATTTCAGGAGACTCCAACAGATCTTAGACCAAGACCCAAGAGCCTCCAGCAGCATCGTGGGCTCAGCCTGACAATCTGCATCCCTTGGCTGCAACCCAGACATCCAGGGGGAGGAAAGGCCACAAGAAATCACACAGAGCCAGCCAAAGGAAACACTCCCGAGATGGAAAAGCTTTTTCTCCACCTGAGAAGCAGGAATGGAGGGCACAGAAAACTCTAAACCAGCAAATACACGTGTTTCTGTTTCAGAGGCACATCTAAAATACATAATGATAATAATACATAATATAGAAATACACGGGGCAAAGCAGCTCACTCAGTATCAGTGGTTTTCTCTCCTAATAACACCATCAGCTGATGCCCCCAAAACCACTGGAGCTGCCTGGGCCCTGCAGAGGAGCAGTTTGGAAAAGCTGTGCCATGAGAAGGATGTTTTAGAGATGCCAAAAGAGCAAGAAATCAGTCAGTGTCTAATTAGAGACAAGGTGGCTCTGGCTCCTTCTCCAGATAATAATCCCATTTAATATTTAGTGTTTATTTAAATCTTTTTTAGTTCTATTTAACCATTTCAGCAGCTGTTAAAGGTCAACTCCTCTTCACATGAACACAGCTTTAAATTATACCTGTTCCAAAACTTATCCACACGTGTGGGATGGGAGAATGGACACAGGGAAAATAAAGGAGAGGTTTCCTTCATTGGATGTGGCTCAAAGACAACAATTTTTTACCCAAAAAAGCAGGTTTTGTGTATATTCTGAGGCCAATCCACCTCCCCAGGTGCAGGACTGCCATTCAGAGATGGGAATGGAGCAAAAGACAGTTTGGGAGGGAAGAGATTGGACAGGGAAGAGATTTCCAGTGGACACGCAAAGGCAGAGAGAACTCAGTAATAAAAAGGATATGAATGTATCAAAATTTTAATAGCTATTCTTCTAAACAGATTAAAAGGACTTAAAATGTACAAGGCAGGTGTGGCACTAAATCGGAAGAGTGTTTTCCCTCTGTTTAGTACTACAAAGGTCTGCAGAGAAACAGAGAGAGAGAGAGAGAGAGAGAGAGAGAGTTAATGCAGGAAAATCAAAGCAGGAATTGTACAAAAAAGGAAAACCAAACAACTTCCATAGTAAAAAATTGGACTTTCTGGGGTTTTTTTAAAAAGAATAATAGGGTGGGACATACCAGGACATCATGGATAACTCCACTCCAAACATCTATTTCAGCAGAGACTTCAGAGCAGAAGCCAAACCTCCCATCCAAGCCCGCATTTTCCTCTTCCACAGCACCATCACCCCCATCCCAGGGATTAGAACCCAGGCCCAAAGTGCCTCAGGACCAGGATCCAGGAGCAGAGCTGGTGGCTGAGCCCTCACCACGGCCCCGAGTGCCAGCCCCTCCTCAGGGCACAGCCTGTGCCTCCTTCCCAAATAACAGCTCCCACGGGGAATATCCTGGTTTCACAGGACACCACCTCACCTGGAGAGACACTGGGAGGTGAACAGCAGGCACAGGTGGTGGCACAGCCCTGGGTCTCCCTGCTTTTAACTCGAGAGAAGGCTGAGATTTGAGGTTCATTTCTTTACACAGAGCCTGTGCCTTGACTCATGTCAATGGGAGGCAGAATTCCTCAGCCTTGAGCACCCTGCTCCATCCCCCCACGGAGTGCCGGGAGCATCCCAGGCACAGCTGGATCTGTGGGTGCTTCACTGCAGCCCACCCAAAGCACCACCACCCAGCTGGGAGGGCAAGAAGCGATGTGAGCGCAGTGAGAAGCCAAAGCCCCTTTCCCTGGCACCCTCTATCCCGTTTTTCTCTCTCCAGGGCAGCCTCGGCCGCGTCTCCAGCCCCCCAGCTGGCACAGCCCCGAGTTCCTGGAGCCCAACCCCAGGGAATGCCCAGGGCTCCCTGCCAACACCAGCTTCCCCTGGAGACTCACTCTTGGGAAATTTGTCATTTCCCTCCTCGCAAGAGAAACAACCGATTTGAGCTCGTTTGGCTCAATTAGACCATTGAGCAGTAAATTATTTGCAAAGGAAATCCAAATCAGGTTGTGGTTCAGCACGGAGTGGGAAGGATTCGTTAGCAGAACCACTAATGCAGCCCCACCAAGAGCATCTGGAGACATCCCTGGACAGCTCTTCAATTGCAGCATCAAGAATTAATGACCAGATCACCTTGGCACGGAACAACCTTCTAAAAGGCCCAAAGTTTTGCAAAATTGTGACTACAAAGTGCTCAAGGGACACCCAGTTCTAGGAACCAGTTTTGTTCTCTTCCCTGACACCACAAACTTTCCAGGACTTGCATCCCATTCCTTTTTAAATCTCTTCTCAAGGCTCTGGAGCAGGACACCCACCCCACTGGGATGTTCCTGGGCTCCCAAATCCTGCCATCAATGACACCTCTGGAGTGCCTGAGCTGAGCGTTCTGTGGGACCAGGAGAGCTGCACAAAGCCAGCAATTCCCTCAAACCCCACACAGCGGTTCCGAAACATGGCTCAGCTCCACTGTGCCTCCAATTCCCATGGGAAAAATCCCTGTGGAGGAGCCTGTGGCTCACCCAGACAAAGCTCAGTGAGCCAGGAGTGAGACCATCCTTCCCCTGGGGACACAGGGACAGGGATGTCACAGAGGCAAAACAACCCAGAACTCGGAGCCGGCGGGACCAGCCGGGGACGGAAAAGGCTCCACAGGGAGGGTCAAAGCCCTGTGCCCTGGGATGTGGGAGTGATCACACAGGGACACATCTTCAGTAGCTGTTCCACAACGACTCACCCAGAAATTTGGCATTCCCTGCTCTGAGATCACAGAATCCCAGGATCACTGAGGTGGGAAAAGCCCTCCAGGATCAGAGTCTGACCTGTGCCCAATGCCCACCTTGGCACTGAGTGCCATGTCCAGGCGTTCCCTGGACACCTCCAGGGGCGGGGACCCCAAACCTCCCTGGGCAGCCCCTTCCAAGGCCTCACCACTCTTTCCATGAGGAAATCTGAGCTGTTTCATCCCATTTCCTACCAAACATGAACTCCAGGTTCTGTTTGCTCTCTTCACCCCCGACCTGTTCCGTGTCCGTCCCTAAGGCAACTCCTTGTTTTCTCTCCGTGCTCTGCCCACATTTTAAGACCACAAAACCTGTTGAATTATTCCTGCCTGCAAAGCCCATCATCCCTGGGCCTTTCAGCACAACCCTCACACCAATAAAGCGCCCCAGTTCCAGTCTGCTCATCGATTCCGACGGTTCCGAGATCCCCCATTCCCCTGTGTATCCTGTAAAATCCTGGGTAAACCTCCAACCAGTCTCATAAACAGAAAGAAAAGCCTCAAAGCCAAGAAGTGGTTGGCCATTTAAAGCCTCTCTGAGTTTCTCTTTCTGCTGCTGACAGATTAAAACTCCATTTCGAAATGGCTGCGAGCGCCTAAAACGTTCGCTGGGGCCGGGCCAAGAACGTCCTTAAGAGCTTTGAAGATGTGCTGAGGCAAAGCTCCGACCTCCGAGGAAGGTGGCACCTGGAGAAAGGCATTCTGCAGCTGGATTAGGAGATGGTTGTGTCTGCTTCAACTTCCCAAAGTCTCAGTTTGTTGTTGGAGCAGTGAAAAACCTCCGTCCGCTTCAATGCCGGCAGGACCCACGTGCTACTGAAACCCGGGAAATGGGGCTCCTGAAAAGAAGGAAGATCCCAAATTTCCTAAATTAATCTGCAAAATGGTAACTGTGCTGGAGGGCAGGACAGAAGGGATCGAGGGAGGGCAAGAAACATCCCAGCTCTGGGAAGATCTACCACGCTCCTGCTTCCTGCAGGTTTAACACCGAGCGGTGGCTGGAGAGCTCGGAGGAGTGGGCAGGAGAGCTCGGAAGGAAACAGCTCCAGGAACAGCCCTGGAACATATGGAACCACATTCCTGCAGCAGGGACACCGTGACGGCCTGACACTCAGTGCTGAGCAAGAGGGAGAGCGATGACTTCCTGGCGGCACCCGGAGCAGGCACTGCTGGAAAATTGATGTACAGGGAATTTGGGCACTCTGGGGGCTGAGCAATCACAGATGGAATTAGAGCTGGGGCTGCTCACACAGGGAGCTCTCCCGAATTTTGCTGCCACGGGTGAACAGGAAGTTCATGTACCAACATTTCGGGGTTTTTACTTGCAATGTTTTGAGTTTCCACAGCAAATACTGCGACCAGTACTGCCCCAATATTGCAAGACCCGGAAAAGGCAATGAGACTCTGGAAATTAGAGCAAAAGGCTGATTTTTGAGGTGGTTCTGGCTCTCCCCTGTGTTTCAGGGAAATGCAGAGCCCTGAGCAGCACCGTGACCTTGCAGAGCCTCCAGCCCTCCCTGCAGACGTCACGTTCCAGAGGCAGATGTGGCTCCTGCAGCTGGGCCCTCACATCCCTGTGATTTTCCCAGGCCCACACAGCCAAGGTGACATTCTGGGCCCCAGGGCCCATTTCCAAAGCGGGCATGTGACTGGGGGAAGCTGCAAGTCACTCCATTGGCACGAAACCTGGAGAGATCCTCAGGTGCTCTTCTGCTGGCAAGAGGTGACCTCGGACGTCCCGCTCCAGCCTCGGATGCTCACGGCTCCATGGACAGTCTTCCTTTTCCCATTGGAATCCACCCAGCTAAGCTTATCCATGGTCTCAGCTCCCAGAACATTCAGGGACCTTCTGCTGCCTCATAAATGGAGCCAACTGCAGGAGCAGGAGCACTGTCCTCTCGCCCTGTAGCAAGGATGAGATTCCTGCCCAGGGAAAGTGCTCGAGGAAAACGACCCCAGCCTGGAAAAAGTCACGTCCAGTGGGAAAGAACACGGTGAGGAGATGTTTGTAGGAGGGATGGGCTGGGCCATAAAGGGAATAGAAGCAAAGGAAGGTGTAGAGGATGGAAAAATGTTATAAAATAGAAATCCTGACAAGGTTGTGGGAAAAACAGAGGAAGATGGTCCTGAACTCCCACTTCTGCTCCCATCACTGGGGCTGCTCACACAGGTTCTCCTCAGAGTCATCACTTACCCCTCACTGAAGGAGAGACATTGAGGGGCTGGTGAGTGTCCAGAGCTGGGAACAGAGCTGGGGAAGGGGCCGGAGCAGCAGGAGGATCTGAGGGAGTTGGGGGGGGGCTCAGCCTGGAGAAAAGGAGGCTCAGGGGGGACCTTTTCACTCTCTGCAACTCCCTGACAGGAGTGGGGAGCCAGGTGGGGGTCAGGAGCATCAGATTGGACATCAGGAGGAATTTCCTCATGGAAAGGGTGGTTAGGCCTTGGAAGGGGCTGCCCAGGGAGGTTTGGAGTTCCCACCCCTGGAGGTGTCCAAGGAATGCCTGGACATGACACTCAGTGCTCTGGGCTGGGTGACAAGGTGGGCATCGGGCACGGGTTGGACTCTGATCCTGGAGGGCTTTTCCAACCTCAGTGATCGTGGGATTTGGTGATTCCCATGTTGTAAAATGAAACTGAGCAGAGCAAAGAGCAGCAGCTTGGGCAGAACCATGGCTGTGGCTCCCTGTGCCACGGGCCTGTCTCCAGGTCGCTCTGTCTCTCCTTTAAAGATCAGTTAACCGGCCACTGGAAGTTCAGCTGCTCCCTGAAAACGCAGCTTCAGTTTCCTCAGAGAAACCAAGATCACCGTGTCCTCCTGCACGGAAAAGCACCGGCTGATTCGTCCCTGTGCACGCTGCAGAAGCAAAGACCTGTGATGCAAAGCCTTCTGGAGAGGAGGGAAAAAAAATCTTGGAAAACTTCCCATGATTCAAGCAGATTCGCAACTCCTGATGATTCAGAGAAGGGCCTTTTTTAATGGCCTTAAAAAAAGTGCTTGGTGGGAAGTCACTCACTGTGTGAAGCAGCAGGAAGGGCACACCTAAGGAATGGCCGCAGAGGGAGGGGTGGGAAGGAACAGAGCACAGATCCAGGGTTTGTGGGCAGAGCAGGAATCCAGGTCCGTGGGAAGAGCCAGGCACTGCTCCCAGCACAGCACAGGCAGGGCTGGGTGGGTTTGCCTCCCAGCTCCAGAACCTTCCCTCCATCTCCACTCCACGAGTGGGCAACAACCCCTTAAGAAACCTACGGAGCTCCCGGAGATGGGACAGAGGCTGCTGGAGACGGGAGTGGCTTATTTGTCCCCTGAAAATGAAAGGTTTTCAGAAGTGTTTTGTGGGAGGCAAATATGGAGCCAGAGGGAGTGGGAAGGTAAAGGGTAAATTCCTCCCTGTGAGGGTGAGGAGGGCCTGGAATGGATTCCCCAGAGGATGCCCCATCCCTGGAAGTGTTCAAGGCCAGGGTGGAGCAACCTGGGATAGTGGAAGGTGTCCCTGTCCATGGCAGGGGCTGGGACTGGATGGGATTTAAGGTCCCTTCCAGCCCAATCCATTCTGGAATTCTGTGAACTGCTCTTGCCAAAATCAGGGAACACCAGATTGGCTTAATTAAGAGAAAATGAAAAATAAAACCCATTCCTGAGGATCACCAAGTGCCTCCTCCCCCCAGGAGCTCCTGGGAATGCATCTCCTGAAGCACCACATCACCCGGACTGTGCCTGGGACCCAACACACACAGGTCACCCAACTCCAAAGCCCTGAGCTCAGTCAGTAGCTGCTCCCAGCACATCAAATAACCACCAAATTCACCACTGTAAATGCAGGAAGGAACAGTCACACCCAACATTCCCAAATTCAGCTGATTCCATGGGAATGACACCCTGCCAGTCTCAGAGTCACTTCTGAGTGTGGCACAAACGTCTGTCCCAACAAAACCCACCAAACATTTGCTACCCAGGACAGGGATTTCACATCACCTTGACTCCAAATACTTGGAAAATAAAACCTATCAGGATGAAATCCATGATCCCGTGTCCCACGGCTTCATCACCACCCCATCCACACTGAATTCCATGCGAGTGATGAAAGGCACACTCAGACCATCACAGTCACCCTCAGTCCCATCCCCCTTATGGCCTCGATGGGTAAAACTGGCACACCAACACAGCCTGGTCTGTTCGTACTTCCCAGACCCTGTTCCCTTAACTCCACCCTTAAAGACCGACCACGTAACAATTAAACCTCATTAAAAAAGATATAACAAACCAAACCAGCCCCATCCAAGACTCCATTCTTTGTCTTCTGCTCCAACCATACCCAAACCTGCCACTTCCCAAGGCCAAAAGGCGCTTTAGCGGCTCCTTTCTCGCCAGACTCACTTTCTGGGTCATGTAATAAGGGTCAAAGTCCTCCAGTGGCACAGCAACCAGCCCTTTTGGGATGTCCCCGTAGATGAAAGGCAAATTCTTGCCCGCCTCAAGGTCACTGTTTGGTTTGGGTTTGCTGTCCTCGTCGTCATCGCGGTGGCTGCTGTCCTGCTTCGAGCGCTGCTTCTTCTTCAGCTCCGCGATGTGTTTCTCGATGTTGGCCAGAGACTCCGGAGTGAAGGGCTTGAAACTCTCGGGGCCTGGTGGTGCGAGCAGCCGCGCTGCCATCTTTTCATCCTGCAGCAGCTCCCGTCGCGATGGGGCACCCCGGGCGGCTCAGCTCTGCGGGGGCAAGGCGGGCACAGCGTGAGAACCGGCACGGGCACACACACGGGCACGCACACGGGCACATACATGGGCACACGGGCACGCACACAGATACACACACGGGCACACACACGGGCACACACATGGGCACACGGGCATGCACACAGATACACACACAGGCACACACACAGGCACGCACATGGGCACATACATGGGCACATGGGCATGCACACAGATACACACACGGGCACACACATGGGCACATGGGCATGCACACAGATACACACACGGGCACGCACACGGGCACATACAAGGGCACACGGGCATGCACACAGATACACACACGGGCACACACACGGGCACGCACACGGTCACAGACAGGGGCACACGGCCAGG
>JAWWEU010000072.1:4764608-4791171 GCA_035583155.1 Acropternis orthonyx | reverse complement strand
GAATAACACACCAACACTGTGGGAATAAACACACCAACAGTGTGTGAATAAACACACCATCAGTGTGTGGGAATAAACACACCAACAGTGTGAGTGTGGGAATAAACACACCAACAGTGTGGGAATAACACACCAGCAGTGTGAGTGTGGGAATAAACACACCAACACTGTCCATGTGGGAATAAACACACCAGCAGCGTGAGTATGGGAATAAACACACCCAACAGGGTGTGTGAATAAAGAGCTCCCCCGTTCCCGTGCCAGCTGTTTGGAGCATCTGTGACAGAATCTGGCAGCTGGAAACCAGGGCCGCCGCTCCAGCCTCGTGCCAGCCGCGCAGGGCAGACGTTGTGCCCCAGCAGGGCGGGCCCCCGGGGAACGTGGGCTGGGGGTACCTGCAGGCAGATGGCCACGTTGACGCGGGAGCCGAAGGTGGTGCTGACGGCGCGCGGGGACAGCCCGATGTCCTTGAAGAGCTTGGAGAAGGAGTGGGTGAGCGCCACGCGCGGCCGCTCCTCGGCCACCACCACGCAGGTCCGCACGCAGGACAGGGCGATGCCGCGGGCCTGCAACACAGCGGGGGCAGGGGGGCACCTCAGAGAGCCCCCCTCTGCAGGGACTCTGCTCCTCGGCCCGGGAACAGCCGGCCAAGGGCAGCGCCCCGCCCCTGTGCTCGGGGTGTCGCCTCTCTGCAGCTCCTCTGTGGACGGGGCAAGTTCATCACCTCCGTCACCAGTTTGGTGTTTATCCTTGGAAATAACTTGGGGGGTGCGGGACAAAGCCCTGTTCTTGTGTTCAGGGTATTTCCTCTTTGCAGCTTCTATTTGCAATTCTTATTCTGGCACAGGGATGGGGAAGTTCATCACCTCTGTCACCACTTAAAGAGTGACACATTTGCTGCTTATCCTTGGAAATAACTCGGGGAGTGCAGGACAAACCCTGTTCTTGTGTTCAGTTTACTTTCTCTTTTCAGCTTCTATTTGTTGTTGTTGTTATTGGCATTGTTAACAGTAATAATGATAATATATAATATCTATAATATCCAATATGTAATATATAATATACAATACATAGTATATACAATCATACATCAAATTTTGTAATTTTCAGCCTCTATTTATAATCGTTGACAACAACAACAGCAACAACAACATATTAAATGTGCAATTTCAGCCCCTCTTTGTAAGCACAAGCTGTGTCTGCCCCGCTCTGCCAGGGCTCCCTCCTGTGCCCCAGAGCAGCCCCAGGGGCTCCTGCAGAGCTGCTCAGCTGAGGAGTCACATTTACACACCTGGAAACCACACCAAGGGAGAGGGAAGTAATTTCCTGGGATTGCATGAGTCCTCAACATAACTGGGAGCAGAATCCAGCATTATTTCCATCAGGAATGCACTGACAGCACCAGCCAGGTGTCCAGTGTGCTCTCCTGGTGGCACAGCCCAGACTGGCACCAGGGAATCTCCCAGACGGAGCCACTGTCTCACTAAACCCCGGGCAAAGAGCCACCTCGGCCATCTCACAGAGCTATTTTCTCCCTTTTCTCATCTCCAAGGAGAACACACCTCCATCCATCCAGCAGCTCATCCATGTGCTGTACATCATGTGCTGGGCTGAGCCTTCACTGCAGACTGTTACATAAGGAATGCTGCTGCAGAGCCCTGCTGGGATCCTCCCTCTGCTCAGGGCTGTCCTGGCACTCCCTGACAGGTGATCCCTGCTCTCCACACATCCCTGCTCCATCCCAATCCTTCCTCTCCTGGGGCTGCAAACAGGTTTTGGAGATTTGCTTTTTGCGCCACCAGTGGCTTGGACACTTGTGCAACAGGAAAACTCGTATTAATTTATCCAACAGATCATTCAGGAAATGTTTCTTACCTTTAACGTTTCAACTTGGTTTCCAAGTCCCTTTGTGCACAGTTCCATGACTGAATAGGAACAGAAGGTGTCCCTTATTTTATACTGGCTGACAGTAGATAACCAGAGAAAAAGGTTGGATTCCAGCTCCATAGGAGGAATTAAAATTGACTGGTGTCCAGAATACACACTGGGAAAAACATAAAGGAAGAGAACATTTTTGTGCAGTCGTAGTTACCTTTAAATTAGTATTTCCTGTATTTGCATGTTACATCCCTGCTAAACCAGAGGCAGGCTGGGGGACTGTGCAGCTGAGGCAAACTGGAGCAGCAGCATTTTAAAAAGCAGCTTACTGTACAAGGACAACAATGTGTGCACACACAAACGTGCACAGGCACTGTCAGTGAGGGGAAGGAACTGGCTCAGCCCCACACAGAACAAACCCTCCCTTATTGCAACATGTAATCAAGGAAGAAAGGGAAAAGAAACATGCAGGAGCCAGGAGCATTTGGCAGCACAAACACACCACAGTCAAGAGGGGATAATCTGCAGGAAAAAGGGAGCACGTTGTCAGTTCAAAGACAAATCCCCCTCTTAGTGTCCATCAGTCACTTTGGTCACGTCAACACGTCTGTGATGACACCCAGAAGGCCCCATTCCCCAGTCAGAAGCAGCAGGAGTTCCTGTGCCCCTTGTGCCCCAGGAGTCCCCCAAAGTCCTACCTGCAGAGGCACCAGAGCACGAAGCCCAGCCCGCAGTAGGGGTCCAGGCAGATGGCAATCTGCCGCGACGAGTAGAGCTCACACTGCAGCTTGATGGCCCTGCAGAGGCCACTGACGGCGGCGTGGGACATCTGCAACACAGGGGGCAGCGGGCCAGGCTGCAGCACCACGGGCAGCTCACACAAAAAAGGGGCTCTGGGGCAAGGGTTCAGGGCAGATGCTGAGGCTGCACAACCCTCTGAGCCAGGGCCAGCCGTGCCAAGTTACTGCTTAAAGCTTCGGGGGTTGAAGTTCCACCTCAGCACGAGGAGGAACTTCCCGTGGAGCTGGCAGAGCCCTGGAACAGCTGCCCAGGGAAGTGGTGGGGTCCCCCCTCTCTGGAGACATTCCAAACCCACCTGGGCACGTCCCTGTGTCACCTGCTCCAGGTGACCCTGCCCTGGGCAGGGTTGGACTGGGTGATCTCCAGAGGGCCCTTCCAAGCCCAGCTATCCTGGGGTTCAGGCACCTCTGACTCCAAACACACCTGAGCATTAAGGGCAGTCTAAGGCTTTCATTTCTGGTTGCTTACCCTCCTTTTTTGCCAGCTGCATCCCTGTCCTGCTCCTGGTGGGGGAAAGCAGGAGCCCAGAGCTCTGCCGCTCTCCCAACAGGCAGCTCTCCAGTGGGAGGCAGCAGCAGAATTCCTGATCACACTCTGGAGTCCTGTTTTCCTCCACTGCAGAACTAATTCAGTGAACTGAAGTCCACAGCTTTCTTAGAAGAAACTCAGAGTCTTCATTTAAGCTACAAGGACCAGCTTTGGAGCAGGTCAAGAGGAACTGGCTCAGAGCATCAGCCCAAGACAAGACATGACCCCCCCCAGCTCCTCCCCCCTGTTACTATACCTTTACTCCTGTGAGCATGCCCGTTGTGGAAACACTAAAATCTAGATATGCCAACATTTCAGGCGTGGGTGGCTTGTAGATCTGGGCCAGCCTCTTCCTGGGCAAGTCATCTGTGCAAGAGAGGGATAAACGGGGTAGTTTTGGTTCCTGAACTGCTGCTTGAAAGGAGAACACAACTTTGCAAAAGCCAGAGAGGGAGGATAAAGCTTTCTAGTAATTCTCTTTCCAGAAGAGACAGGCTGGTGTGTGGCAGGAGTCCTGCCAGAGTTCCCACCTAGGAAATCACTTCTTCCCAGGAAAAGGCAGAAGAGACCAGCTCACCCCTGACTCGAGGAGACTGAAGTTCCCTGCAGCAAGGCCTGTCTGCACAGGCATTTCCCAGGCACAGCTCAACAAATGCAAAGGGCTCCCAGTGGACAAGCTCACAGTTAGATTCTGTCTTGGACGGTTTTTGTGAATATCCAGACAAATTCCCCAGAGCCACCCAGTGAAATGGGAGACAGACCCTCTGGAAATCACTGGCCACCCCTTCACGGAAGTTCCAGAAGCCTTTTGGACCCACCTGTGTCAATGATGGTTGGCCAGGTCTTCACGTCCACAGCTCCAGCTGCCTCCCTGGACTTGAGCAGCCTCATCAGGGTCTGGGTTGTGAGGATACAGGCGGCTTTGCTGACCTGGGGAGAGAAACCCTCAGTGAAAGGAGAGCCACAGGCCTGTCCCAGCAGCGCTGCCCCTGCAGGGCTGGATGTTCACAGACTGTTCCAGCCCCTGCAGCCAGTTCCCCTCAGCAAAGCTCGATTCCCTCCTCTGCCCTTTGCACCCTCTGCTCTGCTTTTCCTTCACTGACCCCCCCAGTGCAGCCCAACATGCCCAGAACCTTCAGAGCAGGTGGGAACGTGGCACAGCCACATCCAGCTTTCTCCCAGGGATGGAACTGCATTGGAGAGGTTCACAGAGAACTGTTTCCCATGGGAAGGACCCCACACTGGAGCAGGGGCAGGACTCCCAACTCCTCTCCCTGAGCAGGAACAATGTGGGATGACCTGATCATGATCCCCACTCCCCCTCCCCGTGCTGCTGGAGAGGGAGGAGGGAAAGCCCAGGAAGGAGGGAGGGGTGGGGGGCAGGTGGTTTTTAACCTGTGTTTTACTTCTCATGATCCTGCTGTGATTTAGTCAGGAATAAATCCAACTCCTACCCCCAACTTGAGCCCGTGCTGCCCACGGCAGTATTTGGGGAGGGATCGCTCCCTGTCTGTCTCTCAACCCAAGAACTCTGTTCTGTTCTCCCTGCCCTGCCCAGCTGTGGAGGGCAGTGCTGGAGCAGCTCTGGCGGGTGCCTGGCACCCAGGCAGGGTGCCCCCAGTGCCCCAGCCCCCTCCTCACCTCCACGATCATCCTCACGGTGGGCAGGGTGGCGACGAGGCTCTGGGCGTGGGGCGGGCGCACGGTGACGGGCACGCAGCCGGCGTAGAGGCAGCCATAGAAGGCTGTGATGAGCTCAATGCCTGCAAGGACATGGCAGCTGGGGCAGGGGACACGGGGCAGGGACACCCTGGGGACGCCGGGGCACTGCTGCTCCCCCAGGGGCTCCTCCTGGGTCAGGGGGACACTTGCACGGGTGTGCCACATCAGCACCCGGGGCAGCACGGTGAGGAAGCTGGGGGAGCTTGGGAAGGGGAACTGGGGAGGTAAAGCACAGGAAACCACCTCCACCGTACAGGAAAAGAACATCCTGAGTGTCCCTTGGCTCAAAAGTCAGGCAGGACACAGAGAACTGCCTGGCAGGGCTGGAAGAACACCCCGGTGACCAACTCGCACCAGCAGGGAGCGTCTGCCCTGGATTTCCACACCCCAGCGGGATTCCGAAGGAAGCCCAGGCTGCACCCTCCCAGTGGGACCCAACCATTCCCAAAACTCCCTTACCAGGAGGATAAAGCAGCACCACGTTGTCCCCTGCATTGAGGTGTCCTTTGTCACACAGCACCGAGGCGATGCGCTCGGCCTTCTTGTGCAGCTGCAGGCAGGTGGCCGTGCACACGGGGGTGCCCTGCAAAGGCACACGGGGGGCTCCAGGAGGGGCTGCCACAGCCCAGAGCGGCTGCTGTGACACCACACCGAGCTGGCTGGGCTAGCAGGGGCTACAGCTACGAGTTATCTCTACCTAAAGGCTGCCGGCGCTCAGTGAGCCGCTGACCCGCTACGGCACCGAAGGACAGAGATGGAGTTAGGTCTGCTCTAGAAAATTCTACCTTCCAGGGAGTCAAGTTCAGGTCTTCTTGCACCAGAACCTTGCCAGAATATACTCAACAGGGGTACACCATTAACTGACACAGGAACCAGTGGGACCTACAAACACGGTCAGTTTTAAAACGAAGCCTCGAACCGTGAGGGTCATTTGCTGAAAGGTCCTACAGGGTTTGAGTGGCAAATCTATGGGCAAAGTCTGATACAGAGACCAGAGGGAGGCACTGCAGGGGGCAAGAGATTCTAGAGACAGTCTCAAACTGGCACTGAGTAACCCGTGGACCTCAAACTCCGAGAGCTCAGCCCTGACCGTACCTTGGCGTTGAGTAAAAGGAAGAGCGGGTGGTCAGGAGTGGCCTGAGCTCTCCACTGCAACACCTCTGTCAGGAACTGGTGCTGGAACAGACAGGCAGGAATTCAACACCAGGTTCTGCTGCTCTGCCCCAGCCGGAGGGGAACTGCCTTCCCCTTCCCCAGCTGCAACAAGCACTGATTTACCTTTTTAACTAAATCGTTGTCTTCCAGCTGGCCCAGATCCCTGCCCGAGGCCTGAGCGATGCGCTTCCCAGCAACCAGGTTCCCCACCATCACAGAGGCAGGGCCCACGCCTGTGGAGAGGGAAAACCCACCTGGAATGGGCACTCTGGGAAAGCAGAGCAAAGGTACAGAGAGTCCCTGCGGGATTCCCCTGCTCCCGGGCGGGGATGCGAGAGGAGAGGGGATGGAACCCCACTGGCGGAGTCCAGCAGGCACTGCTGGTCTCTGCTCCTCAGCAGGGAGAATCCCAGGGAGTTCAGAGGTAGGAATCAAAATTCCTGACTAACACATGCAAAGAGAGGCCTCAAACACGCCTCAGCCACAGGGCACGAGGCCGGCTCTGGTCCCACCCGGAATGGGACGTGGAGTGGGACACATCACCCTGCTCCTGGGGCTGAGCCTCAGCTCACCAACACCAAAGGGGCCCACAAGGGGCTCAGGTTACCTGGTTGTTTCTGCCTGGGCTTTGGCAAGTTTGTCACACAGGTGTGTGGGCACATGAGGATGTTGCAGGGGTGCAGAGAGCCCTCCAGAAAGTGCTGTTTGGTCTGGGAGATGTGGATCCCTCCCAGCGGCGTTTTTGGCAGGGTGTTGGCCGGCACCAGGGCAAGGCAGTACACACCCACCTGGTGAATGCTGTCAATGGCCTGCAGAGAGGACAAGGACAGGAGGTCACTGCAGCTCCTGCTGCTGCTCTTACTCACTGCACTGCCACTGCAGGCAGATCCCTGCATTTCTGTGGTGCTGGAGGAGGGAGTCAATCACTGACACCCCGTTTCACCTCTGCACCACCAGCAGCGAGCCTGAAGTGCTGGTACATCCCTGCCTTCTCAGCCCCTTTCACAGACACCAGATCCATTTTTAAATCTTTCATGACCAAAATCCCAAAATACCCACAGTTGCCTGATGAATCACAGGATTCTGCTCTCGGGATTGCATCCATCTGTCTCCTCTGAACCATCACACTCTGTTCCTCTCTGCCCCCCTCAGCATCCAGGCACCTGATCCATTATTCACAGCACCAGGTACTTCCCTGATTTCCCTCCCCAGCTTGCACATTTCACACCCTGAATGTCATCCCTGGTCTCCCTCCATCCCCGTTTTTCCTCCATCCCCGTTCTCCCTCCATGTGGGCCACTCCAGTGGGCTCTGCTCTGCCCCCAGCCCCCGTGGCCCCCCTGCCCTGGCCTCACCTGCAGCACCCGGCTCATCCACTGGAAGCTGTCCTCCTCCGAGGCGTCCGGCCTCTGCTCCGCCACCACCACGATCCTCTCGTCGTAGAACACGGACACGGAGAACACGGCGATCCTGCGGGAGAGGGGCAGAGCCACAGTGGCACAGAGTGCAGCTGGACTCCTTGGGAACAGCAAGCCAAGGCAGGGCTTGTGGAAACGACCACGGGGCAAAGGCAGAGACAAAATATCAGACAGTTCAAAAATGGAAAAGGAAAGACTGGTAAGTATTTAAGGGGTTAATTCCATCTCCTGATGGCATTTCCACGTGGCACAGTCCACTGTCCTCCCAACCTGCTGCCACATTCCTGCTCCAACCTGTGGCAAACCACCAAGGCAAGAGGCTTTAAAGGCACCTCCAGGATGGTTTGAAATCTCCTTCCAAGTCTTGGGAGACACGAGCTCCAGTCCTGCCTGAGCACCCAGAAAATCATATCCACAGCTGCGAAATAAAACCCAAGGACCTCTGGACATTGATGAAAGCCCTCCTTGGTGCAGAGCACCAGCCAGCAGCTGATCACTGCCACTGCAGAGACAGTTCTCCATGTGGCTGACTTGGATTCCTCCCGCTAAAGCACAAAGGCTGGATGGTGGGAAAAAGCTGGACACTGGTTAGGCGGGGTCAGGCCAGTCACCACCTAAACCAAAACTCTACTGACTTTAAGTGAGCTGCCCAGAGAGGAGCCCAAGCAGACACCGAAGCCCTTGTGCCAGTCCATGCCAAGCAGCAGCCTGTGGGCAGGGTGGGCTTCCTGTGCTCACCTTCCTCTGTAAACTGTCTTGATGGACTCCACGGCCAGCCCGGTGGCCACGATGTCGTCGGCGTTGTGGCGCCGCCCGCTCACCGTCAGCAGCCCGTCCATCTTCCCCACCACGAACACCAGACTGCCCTGCAACACAGGCAGGCCCCCCCTGAGTTCCCCTCACCACCCTCTGGCCCCGGGGGCTTCTCCCTGGAATGCTGAGGGCACCAGCAGGAGGGCAGAGCGGGGAGAGCTCGACGCTGCCCCACGTACCGGGCCAACAAATCCCAGCAGGCCGGAGCGGACGAAGGGCACTTCCCCCACTGGAGAGCCTGAGGAGTTCACAGGGATCACCTGCAACACAAGGGAGGACATTGGAGCCAAGTGGAGCTGTCTGAGGACAGAGAAAGCTCTTTATGTGAGGGAAAGGATGAGGAGAAAGGGAGGGGACCCTCAGGACAGAGATGTCTGTGCAAGGGGAATGCTGAGTACCTGTAGCTGCAAGGAGTTTCCCAGGGTACATTTTTAAAAAACAACATCAACACTTCGGTTACAAACCCAACTGGTTACACAAGGCTGCCAGTTTTACAGAGAAAATGGGGCAAGAAGGATGCATTGTGCTGTCCGTACCTCGAAAGTGTTCTTTGTCACCCCTGCCAGCCCATAGTACATCATTCCTCCTGCTCTGGAGCTCACACAGATCTCCCCAATCTCATCTGTCTTACAGAGCTGGGGTGGCCCATCGGGTTTCACGATGCACATCACACCTAGGACAGATCAGGCTTTGTTAGAACAGCCCCCAGACTGTGCCTTGGGCAAGGACTGACACGTTTAATGGTGACAGGAATGACAGTCTGGACCTGCCCAACCTCCCCCACACCAAGGCTGGGGATGGGAGAGAACATTGACCTGTTCTTCTCCTAAAACAGCCCCCAAAGGTCTCCTGGGAGCCTCCTGCCTCTTCTTACCTCCTGGCATCACATGGCCAACGTCCTGGACGGTGAGAGCAGAGTTTTTATCCTCAGTGTTGACCCGAATGACACCAAAGCTGAGCCCGTTCATGGACAGGATGGCTCTGCCAGGCAAAGGGGCCCCGGGGACTCCAGGCCTTGGAGGGACACAAATAAACAGCCTCAGGTGGAGACACCAGAGCAGCAGCAAGAGGTGTGTCCAGTGTCTGTGCCCTGCAGAGGGATCTAACGCTGAGATGGGCAGTAGGAATTGCCTCCCACGCTGGTCAATCCCCAAGGAATTGTGTTGCCGGGCACTGCAGCTCCTCTCCCAGCTCCTTATCTCACCCAGGGCTAATCACCAGCTGCCAGGCTGGATGAGTGCAGGGCTGCTTGTTACAGAAGGCAGCAATGGACAGGGCATGAAGACACCCAGAGTGATCTCAAATCCCATCTCAGATTCAGAACACCCCCTGTGAGACTCTGAAGACCCCACTGGAAAAGCCCAGCCCTGCCGAGCTGTCCCACCCCGCCGTGCCTGGGGTGGGACATCCACCAGCCCAGCCCCTGGAGCACCTGAGCACTCACAGCACGTGTCAGTGGAGTTCATTACAGGCTTAAATCAACCCTGGCCAAGCCACGTGTGAACAAAGCCCAGCCTGGATGACCCGACCCAGCAAAGAGACGGCGCCGGTACCTCCGGATGGCGACGGTCATCGCTTCGGGGGAGGTGGCACAGGGACAGATGGCCTCTGGCTTGAGCCCATGGCTCTGGAACAGGCTCAGGAAGGCATCACAGGAGGAGACAGACCCTGGGGAGAAGCAAACGTGCCACTAGGACCTCAGAGAACTTGGTTTGATGCCCATCTCCAGGAAGGGTCAGGAGGAGGATGCGGGAAACGGCGGGAGGAGGAAGAGGCTTCAGGTTGTGCTGGGGAGGTTTAGGTTGGATATTAAGGAAAATCTCCTCCCTGGAAGGGTGGTCAGGCATTGGAACAGGTTGTCCAGGGAAGTGGTGGAGTACCCACGCCTGGAGGGATGTAAAAGTGTGGATGTGGCACCTGGGGACGTGGTTTAGCACGGCAGTGCCGGGGGAGCAGTTGGGCTTCATGATCCTAAAGGTCTTTTCCAACCTAAACAATTCACTGATTTTGTAAACTGTCCCCTCACTGCTTCCCACCCAACCTTTTCTTACTCTTCAGGACTTCTCCCAACCCAAAGGACAGAATGATAGAAGGGAACCCCTCGTTCTGGTGGCCCAAGCACCACGAGCCAGAGCTCTGAGGTCTCCTGGGGAGTGTCTGCCAGGGGAGGTGAGGAGGAGCCCAGGGGAGGTGAGGAGGATCCCAAGAGAGGTGAGGAGGATCCCAGGGGAGATGAGGAGGATCCCAGGGGAGCTGAGGAGGATCCCAGGGGAGATGAGGAGGATCCCAAGGGAGGTGAGGAGGATCCCAGGGGAGGTGAGGGTGACCCCAGGGGAGGTGAGGAGGATCCCAGGGGAGCTGAGGAGGATCCCAGGGGAGCTGAGGAGGATCCCAGGGGAGGTGAGGAGGATCCCAGGGGAGGTGAGGAGGATCCCAGGGGAGCTGAGGAGGATCCCAGGGGAGGTGAGGAGGATCCCAGGGGAGGTGAGGAGGATCCTGGGGGCACCAGGCTGCCCACACTCACAGGGATTGGCACCATCCGTGACGATCAGCATCCGCAGGGAGCTCAGGCTCACGTCTCTTTGGTCTCGATGGGCCATCATGGCCCAGTGCAAGTCTCGACACTTCACTAAAGCCACTTTGGCTGCAAATCAACACAAAACACAGCTAAGGACAAATAAAAGCCTTCCACGAGCCATTTCATTCGCATCCCCAAATGAGGAGTTAATTAACTGAGCCTGCCTAACAGCAAACCCAGCACCCCACAGCACCTGCTGTGGCCTGCAGGCCCCTGCCCACCACCTGAGCCAGGGTCTGTCACCATCACAGCTCCTCCTCCAAAGGCCAGAAATCATTCCCACCCTCTGGATGTCCTCAGGGGGTGGGGGCAGGGCTGGGGATCAACAGCTCTTGCTGTGCCCAACCATTCCCTTGGTTTCATCCAAGAAACTGGCTCCAAGTCAGGAGGTCCCCACCAAGGTCCCCAACACTCACACGGCATTAGGACTTTGTGCATATTTAGAAATAAATTAGAATTTGTGCAGATTTAGAAACAAATGGCACAGTCCCCCCTGTCCTCCCAACCTGCTGTCACATTCCTGTTCCAGCCTCGGAGCAGGTGGCACGTTG
This sequence comes from Acropternis orthonyx, assembly GCA_035583155.1. Classification (NCBI taxonomy): domain Eukaryota; kingdom Metazoa; phylum Chordata; class Aves; order Passeriformes; family Rhinocryptidae; genus Acropternis; species Acropternis orthonyx. Next base: position 4,779,727 of record JAWWEU010000072.1, on the reverse strand, counting down.
GTGGAACCAGCCTCGGAACACTGAAGGCAAATCACCAGGGTAGGAAGATTTACAAGGATCTACACAACGCTGGGGGCTTAAAGTCTCCCGTCGAGTCCTGGAGACACGAACTTCAGCCCTGCCTGAGCACCCAGGAAAGCCTACCTACAACTGCCAACTGAAAATCAAGTGCTTTTGGACGTCAGTGAAACTCCTGGCCCTGGAGATTTGCCACGGAAGAGCAGGAAGACAGGATCCAGTGCATCTGAGATTTTAATGGCCCTCAATCCTCGACCCTGAGAACTCCAGGCTGGGGCTGTTGGGACCCCCCGAGTTACCTTTGTGGGCGTGAACCCTCTGCACCCAGGAGAGAGGGCAGGTTTTCATCACCGAGTAGGGCACGCTGACGGTGTGCAGCTTGTTCATTACATTCTGAAAAGCAGGGGCAGGATGGTCAGAAAAGGGTTCTCAAGCCTTTGGTCAAGCAGAAAGAAGAGTCACCCTCAGCCCCCCACCAACCCCCACCAGGAATTTCCAGAGGGTCAGTGAGGATGGGTCTGTGATTCCCTCAGAGAACTGCAGAGGTGGCAGGGAGAGAAATGGTTGGTTTCACAGGCACTGGTCCTCAGCCCCAGCCTCCAGGGCTGCCGTTACCACATGGCATTGGCTCGTGGAATCCCAGAACGGTTTGGGTGGGAAGGGACCTTAAAGCTCATCTCATTCCACCATCCCAGGCTGTTCCAAGCCCTGTGCAACCCGCCCTTGGACACTTCCAGGGATGGAGCAGCCACAGCTTCTCCGGGAAAACCATTCCAGTGCCTCCCCACCCTCCCAGGGAGGATCTTTTCCCTAATATCCACTGCAGTCATTGACCTCTGGTTAATGGCAGGAGGGTTCCGGATGCTCCGACTCACCGTGAGAATGCCGTGCCACAGCCCCGCGTCCTTCTTGAAATCCAGCACATTCACTATCGTCTCACCTGGGGACAGAAGGGTGGGGCTGTGAGGTGCCAGGTGCCAGGAGAGCTGTGCCCGTGACTGCCGCTGGAATCTGGCAGGGATGGCCCTGGCACTGCAGCTGTCGGAGCTGCTCCACACGCGCCACCCATCGCAGCTCCCTGTCATGGAGAGCAACAACGGCACCTCCATTTCTGAGCAGGGACACGGCCCAGGAAGCTGCCAGGGAATCACATTCCAGCCTGGAACGTCCATCAGTAGGACAGGGAGGCTCTGGAGCCTCGTTATGCACGAGCAGTGCAGGGAGGGAGAGCAGGGAACATCCATCACTCAAGGCCTGACTCCAGCAGCAGTGGAAACTCCAGTGACGGCTTCCAAAAGACAGACTTCGCATTTTAAAGCACTCTGACCCACAGCTCTGTAAACAGTTTCACTCACGGATCTAGGAATTGGTTTGTATGACAAGGCAGACCAGCCTAAAACCTTATCCTACAACAGAACTCTCTGGAATCCAACCAGCAGTTTCCCATCTCCATTTCTGGGTTACCCAAAAAGCCTCACGGGACCAGAACAGCCCCAGTAAGAGGCTGTGGTGTTCACACACTGGCAGGAGCAGAAATTTGGGAAGACATTTCCATGGGGGATCAGAGGGCACTCGAGCCTATTGGAAAACACTCCAATTTGGATTCATTTGCTCCCCTTTTGGTACAGCAGAACAGACTCAGCAACTTCCCAGACACGATGCAAATCCCACTTTTTATCCCTCTTCACTATGGCTGTGCCAATGATGCCATTTTGCAGGGGAAGGGACTGCACACAGCCCTCAGCTCTGGGCAGAATTAACCCGTGCTCTTTAGTTCTTATTCTTCAGCAGGTCTTGGTTACTCAGAGACTGCTGTAAAACACACGAGAGGCAACCCCTTGAAATGGTGTTGCTGCCCCTCCATCCCTGTGACCTCCTGTGCCCTCACCCACCTTCAGAGTAGTTGCAGGCCTGGGAGAGGGCCTGGCAATGGGCCAGCATGGCCACCCGGGACACTGTGACCCCCATGACACTGCCCTCCTTGCTGGTCTTGTACTGCAGGAGAGAGCAGAGAGTCAGGGAGGGGCTCTGCGTCCCATGGATGGAGGGAATTCAACCACACAACCCCGGTGAAATCAGGTTTTCTTTCTGAGACAAACCCAAGCCCCACCTGCCTGGGGGAGGGGATGGTTCTTGTGGGGGCAAACAGGCAACTCCAGGGAGATAAAAAGAGTGTGCTTGTGGTTCTCTCACTATGATGATTCTCAGCACACTCTTCCTGCTCCCCCAACAAACCGAGAGGCCAATCTGTAACTTAAGGGTGGCCAAATTACCCCTTAAACCACCACAGTCCCCAGAAGTTGCCTCCTGGCCCAGGGACAGAACCCAGCTTTGCCAGGAAGAGCAGGGCACTCAGACTGCTCTGGCTCCAGCAGTGTCAGGTCTGTGTCACCAAGCGCCACCCCAGAGCTCAGCTGCCTCCAGTGCTCACCCTCTGCTACAACAACAGTTCCCCAGCCCTTTCCAAGCAGTGCCCAAGGCCACGAAGGGACTCAGAACTAAAGTGATGCCCACAGGAAAGGACTTGTTTCAGTGGCAAGGGAGTGAGGTGAAACTATTCTCCCTCTGGTGATTAGAACTTTAAATTCAGCTCATGGAAGCTCCTTTCTATTCCCCATTCAGTACTTACCTCAATGTATGCTGGCTCAGTTCCTGCTGCTGAGATGTTGGGCTGCCAGTCCTTGGGAGATTTGGAGAGATATTTGGAATCCGTCACAACCCATTTGAGCCTGGGCCAACCTGGAGCCAGAATTAAACGGTACATTAATGCCAGTTTATTTATTCAGGGATTTATATTCTGCAGGAATACACCAAACCCCATCATTTGTCCAAGTTCAGTTACACAAGCAGAATCCCAAGCCAAGCCCAGCTACCAACCAGAAGGTTCATCTCATGTCTCATCAGGGAGTTCAGTGGGCAACAAGGTACTGCCTCTCCTCAGGAAAGATCCCTGCAGCATTCCTAAAAACAGCCTGTTGTCTTGGGAATAAACTGCCCTGGAACCTGCCAAATGCCACTGAAGGGACCTGAGGACAACCCTGGCACGTGGGGTGGCTCCTCACGACTTCCAGAACCCCAAAGTTCTGTCAGACACGTGGATTGGTCTCACCACGCACTCAAAACCCGCAACAGTTTTAGGGACAGGATCAGAAGTTGTCCCTTTTGTCCCCCAAAGCCTGAAGACCCCTGGGAGCTCCTTTCAGACTGTTCAGCTGCAGCACAAGGACAACCAAAAGCCAGTCCAGAACCGACTCACCTTTAAACTGCACGATTTCTCCGTTCTGGGTTTTGGGAAGCCCTTTCAGACACACTTCAGTGGTGAGGGCCAGAGCAATCCCACAGCTCCCCAGCAGGAAGCCAATCTGCTGCCCACCAGCATCCTGAGGGAACAGGGGGGGGAAAAGTTCATTCCTGTTCCCAGGTGGCACAAGGCACCTTTGCCCTCACCAAAACCTCCGGGACGCTCCGGGAACTGGGAACGTTGCGGGGAGGAAGAAGAAGGAACAGCCCATTGCCAGAAACACCCAGAATCCCAACTGCAACAACCTGGCCTAGAGGGAGGTGTCCCTACCCATGGAAGGGGGTGGAGCTGGATGGGATTTAACGTCCCTTCCAACCCAAGTCATCCTGGCAGGATTCAAATGCTCTGGATGTGAGATCCAGAGAAAACAAGTGCCCCTGCCCAGCACCCAGGCACGGATCACACCCCGTGCAGTGTCACTAGTGGAAACCCAGGCGCTTCAAAGAGGAATCAGGAGGCAAAAAAGGCAGCAAAAGGTGTAATTCCACTGAAATCGGGAGCCTCCCCAGAGCTGAGCGGGCAGACCCTGCCCAGGTTTGAGCTTTGCCTGTGGCTGCTCCAGCACTTTGTGCACAGCAATGGAATCCACAGCTCTGGGAGCCCAGAGTGTTCCCAGAGCAGCTCCCACCTCCTCTGCCTCATGTTTGCCAGGAGCCCGGTGCTTTTGCTTCCCTTAGGAAATCCTACAGACTCCCACAGTTCTTGACATGGCAATAATACGTCAACAGTGCAAAAATCCTGGCAAGGGTAAAGGAAACACCTTGCTGAGCAAATAATTCCCACAAAGTGCCTGGGAACCCTCAGGAACACCGAGCACCTTCATGTCCAATGGAGGCAGAGCCCAGCAAGGCCAGCCTGAGCTCCCCACCCTCAGCCAGGGGGCAGGCCCACCCCGTCGTCTGTTCCCTGGGAATGATGTGCAGGGAGGGAATGGAGCACTCTGGAGAATCGAGCTGCCCCAGCTGCTCAGCACAGCTCTGGTCAATATGTTTTTCCATTTTTAAATGCCACCCCAGGCTCCCAAAGGTCCTTGCTGGTGCAGAGCTGCTCAGGCAGCAGCTGCTGAAAACGCTCTCAGAGGCTGATGGTCTGACTTGGTTTCCATCCCACATCAGCCTACGGCTCCTCCAAGCTCCAGCAACGTTACCTTTCTGGTAAGAGGTACCTCTATAGGCACTGGGATCACTTCTGCCAGGAGACAGCCATAAAATGCCACCATGAACATCACAGGGTCGTTGTTGGGATAGACAAGGGCCACCTGAAACCCACAGAGGCGTCTTGGTTAGCTGGACCACAGCCTAAAACTGCACAGTCCAGACCTGCAGGGACTAAAGCTCAGAAGGCTTTGTGTTATTTCATGTTTTTTCTCCCACAGAACATATGGGATGTGCCTGAGCTCCTCCGGGAGTAACGTCCCCATTCCCACGTCTCCCAGCACGTGGAGGTGCTCACACAGCTACAACCCAGGGATCAGGCTCTGGATCTCCCTCAGAGCAGCTCAGCTCTTCCTCAGACGTATTTCAAAGCCCAGAGCCAAGAAGCTGCTCCCAGAGGAGTGAGAACCACTGAAAAATTACACAAATTCCTTTCCCAAGTAGCCTGTCCCTGGGATTAGAGAATTGCTGTGAAAAGAACAAGATTCCGGGGTTACAGCCCCCCCAAACCCTCTTTTTATGCTTTTACAGCCCCAAGTCCTTACCCTGTCTCCAGGTTTCAAGACAGGCTCGTTTTTGGTCCCCAGTTTATTGAGCAGGGTGTAGGCCAGCTTGAGGCTTCTGCTCCACAGCTTCCCTGGGACACAGAGAACAGAGACTTGCACAGCTCCCACTCCACCAGCACAGGAGGGCAGCTCAGCTCTTGGCTGCTTTTACCACCTCCAGCCACACTGGCGTGCCCAGGAAGGCTTTTGGGACACCCCCAAGCCCCCAGCCCTGTGCCCTCCCCTGCTCCAAGAGCCCAACTCACCATATGTGAGGGTATAAACTGGTTTGCCTGTCACATCCAGGGCTGTCAGACAGGGACACTTGGCCTGGGTGGTCCCCCAGCGCTGCAGAGCTGCTTCCAGGGCAGGGGGCCAGTTACACACCACTCCCAGGGGCTCCCCCTTCACTGGGGTCATCTGCCTCCCCTCGGGCTTGGGCTGGTTGGGGTCGGGCTGGGGAACTGAGAGAATTCAACAATATTTCCAGTATATATCGCCGTGTTCCCACTATAATCCCAATATAACAATATTCCCGCCCTTTCCCCATTTGCCACCTGACAGTTAAGGTGGAAAGACACCAAGAACAAACGTGAAGGTGATGAGGACAAGAATTAAGAACCCCATCCCAGCCCATTTCCCAGGAATTCCTGCCCAAAACAAGACACAGTGAAGAGTCTTCTCTCAGGGTGCTCAACATATCGGTGAGGAGAAAGGGAAATCTTACAAAGTAAGGCTGGAATGAAAGTCCCAGAAAGGACAATCCCTCCTGGGAAATCAATTCAGCAAATGAAAAACCTCTTTCAGTATTTCTGGTCAGAAGTTCAGTGCTGAGGAAGCCCCCAAAGCTCAGCAGAACAAGAAACTACTCCCAGCACTGGTTTTGTGTCAGGCTGTTCGTGGAAGCTGCTGCAAACAGTGAGTGAGAGTCATCCTGGATAACCAGGGCACAAATGAGTTCAGCTCTTTGCACCTGTAATCGTAACAAAATGATGAAGAGAACCATTATTTGTGTCATTACCTTCCACAATCTCTTCAAAATCATCCACAAAGAATTCTTTCAGGGGTGGTCTTTTAGGTCTTTTCAAGGTGTTAAGCAACTGCTGAATTTTTGTGGAGACTCTGCTGCTCACAGGGACACCTGGAGGGGAAGATTTGGGCCCAAGGGAGTTCATTACAAACATTTACCCCTCAGCTCCTGCCACTGCAGGGCACTTCCCTGGACACCCACTCACTCAGCCCCTGCTTTCTGTCACTGAAGCTGTGCCAGTGCAGGGGGACATTAATTTCACACCAGTTCTGTATCAGCTCAGCGGTCAGGAAATGCCATTAACAGAAATTAACTTTTAAAGCATTTCCTCCCTTCCAAATCCTGGTTCCCACGTGCCAGCAGAGGGGACACACCAGGACACCAGTGTCACCCTGTGCACGGAGCCTTCTGTCCAACAGCCTGGGGTGAGTATTTTCAGCCTCCTGCGAGCTCAGAGCAACATTATCTCATTCATTTGCCTTTTGGGGGGCTCTGGGACTAAAGTTTTCCACACCAATTACCCCACCCATGCATTTGTAATTTTTTTTTGTCTTAAAAAGTGGCAGAGAGGAGCCCCTGAGCCCTCTTGGGACTGTCTGCAGTCCAGCACGGGGCAGGCCACTGCGGGGGCACTGGAATGGCTGAATCCCAGAATCCCAGACTCCTCCCAGCCCACGGAGTCCACCCTGTGCCAGATGCCCACCAGAGCACCGAGTGCCACATCCAGGCATTCCCTGGAAACTCCAAACCTCCCTGGGCAGCCCCTTCCAAGGCCTGACCACCCTTTCCCTGAGGGAATTCCTCCCGAATGCCAACACAGCCGGAACGCGTCGGCGCCGACGCCGCGACCGCTCCCGGTTTGTGAAGCGCTTAAGACGGGATGAACTTGAGCTGAGAGAACAAACCCACGGGATCTGAGTCCTGCCTGAGTCCTGCCTCAGCTCCTGGGGGCTCTGGAAGGTTCCCTACCATCAGCAGTGTCCATGAGGCTGGAGCGGTTGGATCCCTTGTGCATGCCCTTGACAATGCCAGAGGGAGGGAGGTCGATCGCTGCCGGCCGCGCCGAGGGGGTGGAGGTAGTTGCTGTGACATCTGGGGGAACTGAGAAATTTTCTAAAAAGAGAAGAAGGCAGTTAAATCCCCCTTTTGTGTCAGAAGCACCGAGCAAAGTGTCAGTTCCCTTTATCAGCACTAAGGGTTAATGGCTCGGGCGCCTGCGAGTTGTTACTGATGCTGAACACACTGACTCCTAAATGTTAAGCACATTATCTGCTCTGGACACCAAAAAAACCAAAGGCATGAGGTTTCGTCGGGAAGGTGGTTCGGCAAAATAGAATTCCTGTTCCTGGTCTTTAACCTTGAAGCTCAAGCTTGTGACATTCAGTACTGTAAAAAAAAAAAAAAAATCTCAAAAACACTAATAGTTTGAGATTCACGTGAGCTTTGAAAGGCCCAAAGCCCAGCTGAAACCCCTCCCTCACCTCTGCACTGATCCCTCTGCCTGCAATTCTACTATTGAGCTGTTTTGTCAGTGAGGGCTTTGGAAAACAAACCACGTGGGAGTTTGGCCAAAGCAGATCAGCACAAATCGTGTTGGGTTTCAATTCCTTCCAGCTGGGTGGTTACGGAGCCTGTCCAGCTCCTACAGGACAAACCCCAGTAAACCCAGTGAGCAGGGAGAGCTGGCTCCCACTTCTGGTGAAGCTGCAAGACACTGCCCTGCCCTTGGGATGAGGCTGGATCCGTGTCCTGCAGGAATTCTCCAAGGAGTTCCTCTTAAATAAAGGGCTTTTGCTTACGTGGGATTTCTCTGCACAGCCCAGCAGGTTCACTCATCTGATGGGGCAAGAATATTCTGTCCTGGCTTAACAGCATCAGCAACTGTTGCTTACAAAGGAAAAACCCAACAAGTCTGAAGCCAGATCCTAAATCATTCCCACTGAAAGGGTTTTGTGGTTGATTCTGTGGTGATTTCCCTTTCTCCAAGGATTAAAAGCAACCCATTTCTGCATCCCTTTGGAGACACAGTGGCAAGGAATAGTTCTCATGCACTGAACTTCTCAGACCACTGGGAAGGACCTGGATTTGTACAATCCAAACTTCTGCAGGACTTTTTATTGCTCCCTTCAGAGAGATGCACAGAGTTGTGTGTCTGAGAGTTCTATTCACTCAAATCAGGTGTTAACAGGGGATGAATGTGGCAAATATAATTCTGACACAGGTTTAGAGCTTCTGCTTTGCAGAAAACACTCATGAGGTCAGATAGCAGATATTCTGTAGGTGAAAAGCTGCATTACCCCAATTCATTACAAAAGGTAATGTGGCTTCCTGCATTCTCCAATTAAAAACAGCCTATCTGCTTCAAAAACATTAATTATATTGACTACATTTTAAGGGCAATTTCCTCAGTTTTCCGTTTCAGGAAACAATTCGCATCCCAGCAAATAAACAAACAAAAATAACAGCAACAACAAAAATAATAAATAAGAGAAACAGTTCAAACCACCAGCACTTCTATGCACTGCTTGCCCCAAACCAGCTAAGCAGAAGCAGAGAGCACACGGAATACAGACATGTCCTACGGTGCAGGAACTTCCTCCCCAGCAGCTAAAAAAGGACAAACACACAGAGCAAAAAACAAACTTGGCCATTTCATACAGAAGCATCAGCAGCAAGGAGCACCTCAGAGCCTCAGAAACCTGAGCCTGGGGTATCCACATCGGTAGATTCTGCTCCGTCTCCTCCGTACCTGGATGCTCTGCTGGGTCCTCAGCCCGGCAGGGAAGGGCTGGGCTGGAGCTTTTCCCCTGATTAACCCAGTTTTTAATGAAGGTTCATTTGCTCACACCCACGCCTGGCTTTAGGTCTGTTCCTTTTCTGGTCTAACGCAAACAATAAACCATCAGGGCTCCGGGCAGGAGGAGGATGTCAAACACAGCACTTCCCCACTCCACAGGCACGGACACCCCTAAGGAGTTTGTCAGGACACAGATGGAAATGCCACTGGCACGGGGCAGCTTTGTGCCCACAGGAGCTCCCCAGGGCTGCAGACACAAAGCAACACAGTACAGAGGTTGTGCCTCCTGCTCTGCCCACACTCTCCCTGGAGCCTTCTCTGCTCCCCACTGCCCCTTTTCCAACCACCTCAACCTTCCACAGTTCTTCAGGGGAAAAAACAACGTGATGGTGCAACTCCAACCAATCCTAGCAAGTTCCATCAACACCAGCTCAACTCTTGCTCCGGATTTCCCAGTGGGAAGGGACAACTGCAGCTTTATCAACACAGTCTGAACTCGAAGCGATCGTTCTGTTGGTACCCAGCTCCTACCTATTCGAGTATTGGCAAATACATCAGCTAGTGACCCACTGGTCCCTTTGCCTTCTCCATGGGAAAGTGTAGAGGATGCTGATGAGGATGTGGATGACCCCTGAACAGATCGGTTGATCCAAGACTCAGCATTCTGTAAGCTCTGGTGCAATGCAGCAGAGAGAGCAGCCTGGCGCCTGAGCGAGCCCTCGTCCTCGGAGGCGGAAGACGTGTCTGTGTGGAAGCAGAAAGAAAATCTAACTGCTTAGGGAAAAGCACATGGCACTGAACACGCTCTTTCCAATCACATATCAACAGGCTTTCACACGGGAGCTGTTTTCCACATGGGCCAAACCGTCAGAGTGGGAACGTGGCGGTGGGAAGGTGCTCACCCCTGTTTGAGTCACCTCTCAGGCAACATCCTTCCCCCGGCTCCTCCGAGCCTGGCACTTATCCCTCGTTACTTTTCCATTCATACTGCAGAATATCAGACACTGGTTTGCCTAATTCTGGTAACTCTGGACTGGAAAGGGAGGGGTCACGGTGGCTGCCACGGCGCAAACTCCCAGGAAACAAAGCAGGGCTCAGGACACGGCCGTGCCAAGGCCACTGCAGAAAATGCCTTTGTCTGGGGCTCTAAATGGGGCCCTTTCAATGGCAGAAAACAAACAGAAAGCCCAACCCCAAAACAAACCAGAGAAATCTGCAACAAGGAGCTTCTCCCTGTGTGCCCCAGAGCACGGACAGCTCGGCTGTCCCCAGCCTGTGAGCGCAGGGTTCGTGTACCACAAAGCCAGCACTGGGGATGTTGGTGCTAAACACACTCAGCTGGCTTTGGCCTACAGTTTAGGTGCTCTGGAAAGTGATTTTCTGCCTCCACTCAAGTGGCAAATCAAACTAGTAAATCATGTTCTACCCCCTTGCCGGAGTGGAAAGGAGTGGAGGAGTGGGACTGAATCCAGCCCTGCTGTAAGTGCTGACCTGGATCCCTGGGACACCCCCAGCTCGGGATGTGCTGCAGTCCTGGGCAAGGGAGCAGAGCTGAAACCCAGGCAGACAGCAGGAACATGCACCAGCCCCCCCGAGAGAGGAAGGGAGACAGGGAAGTGTCATAGAACAGGAGGTACAGAGGAGGAGGAGGAGGAGTGACATGGCCCAGCAGAGCAGGCTCAGAGATATGAATCCCCCAGGAGATGGGAATTCATAACATTCGGATGACTTTGTCAGTCCAAATGGCTGCGATGCTTCTGCACAATGAGACACAACACAGAAAACCACACGGACTCATTTGGAAGCCAGTGCATCCAGCTGCTGGAAAACAGAGGGTTAGCCACGTCTGCTGCACATGCCCCACAGCAGACCCCATGCTATCCAGGGATTCTGCTGCAGCCACTACGTGGGAGGGGTGGGAAAAGTCCTGCAAGTCTGGAATCCCACTGGACCCCTCCGAGGTCCTTGCCCAGAAGTGTTCATCGCTGCAAATCCTCCTCCTGTGGCCGAGCACTGACCCTTAACGAAATCAAGATGTCAATTATGCCAAGGGAATGGTTGTGAGGGAAGCAGGACCAGCCTCAGCTCTGGTCAGTGGGAACCACGGACCCCATGGAATACCCAGAGCTGGACCCACCAGCATCATCCAGGTCCCTGAACAGGACACCCCGAAATCCCACCCCGTGGAAGAGGAGCCACTTTCCCAGTCCTGACAGAGCTCCAGGACCAACAGGGGTGTGAGCAGCTGGAATATCCATCCCACTGCAGCCCCTGGCTTTGGAAGCTGCTGCTGCCCAGCCCCTGCACATTCCCAAGGCTCACCTGGGGGAGTGCAGGCGTCTGCTGGGGACTGGACAAACGTGGAGCGTCGCTTGGTGGGCATGGGCAGGGCCATCTTCTGCTCCTTGTGCTTGGCCAGTGCCGCCTGCACCGCTTCTGTGTGGATATCTGGGAATGGGAAGGGCACACAGCCCGTTTTCCAGGGGCAGAGCAGGAAGGAGCACAATCCCCATTTTCAGCCCCTTCCCGCTGATGCTGCCCTGACATCTCAGCAGTGATGCTGCCTTTTACTTGCTTTTTTAAACTGACTGAGGTTTCTGAGGCTGCCAAGCTGAAGGCAGAGCCTTTTAGTCTGGAACCTTCTGGATCAGTCATTACATCCCTGTGTCTCCAGCAGCTTTTACAGAAAGCCCAACCCCACCAGCTCTTCCCCCTCAACCAGAGATTATCCTGAAATATGCCTGTGCAGAGCTTAAATATGCATAGAGAGTGTGCAGCCCCAGGTGCACCTCGGGTCTATACACTGACAGTTGTCTGGCTCAGGAAAAACCTTCTGTTCCCAAATGGATGCAGATTTCATGGTAATCTTGCAAGCTGAGCTGTAAACACAGGCTGATGAGGAGCTGAGACAGGCTGGGCCACGAGGTTTCCACCCCTCTGCAACCCCCAGAGCTCTTTAAGGGAAGACACATCGCCGGTGAGGAGGAATCAGCTCATTAAAACCCTGCCATGGCCAGGGAGAGCTCATCTACATCCTCTGCTCACCCTGATGTGCTTTAATTACGGCTTTGCGGAACCCAAACTGGGCTCTCCTGATGCTCCATGGAACAGCTGGGATGGGATGGAAAAGGGAGATGTCAGAGGCTGTATTTGCCCATGCTGAGAGGAAAACTTATTTCTTGTTATTGCAAAGTGAAATACAAAACCAGGTGGAAATAAAAGAGGTGCCAGCACCTTCCCCTGCAGGAGCTCAGCAGTGCTGGGAAGCCTTTCCCGCTGCTCTCTGGAGCTCTCCCAGCTCCCGGAGCAGAGGAGCACAGCAACCCCCAGCTCCAGGAGCTAAGGATTCCCTGCTGCCTCACTGAACCTGCTCATCTCCACACATGCTTAAAGAAGGGTTTTTTTCCCGTTCTGTGAACAATTTGCACCAAACATTCAAGCCAGAAAATCAAGGTGGCAATGAGTTATTTGCTTTTTCTACACATAATTCTCTTCAACTCAGCAGCTGAAGCCCCCATGAGTCTGATGCTCCTTCACACAGAACCACCACGGCAGGGCATTCCATCCTGCTGTGGAATGACAGTCCGGATTCCTTGAGAGGACAGAGCACATTCCCTGCCACGAGGAGGAATCCAGGTGCTCCTGCCTGCCCTTACCGGATCGGTAACGCTCATCTCGGGCTCCCCCGGAGCGGGCGCGGTGGAACTTGGAGGAGGAGGAGGAGGAGGAGGAGGATGCTGAGGCTGGAGCTGCAGATGGAGCAGGCATCTGAGATTTGGATTCCTTCTGTAGGGCTGGATCAACCCCTGGAAAACAGGGAGCAGGAAACAAAAGGAGCTCTTTCTGACCACCCTTCTCCCGTGACAACACTATGGAAGCTGCTTTGGCGCTCCCTGTCCCAGTGACCAGGGCTCGTTATTGACTGGAAAACCAACACCAAACCAGCAGCAAGAGCCTTTGCTGTTCCCACTAATTACCGACCCAAAGAGACCTCCAGTTGTCCAGTTCTGGCTCCTTTCAGCACCTCAAGTGTGTGGCTTTATCACCCATGAAAAGCTTTTCCCATGAAAACAGGTGTCCCCTGAGCCTCCTTTTCTCCAGACCCTTCTCCTTGTTCTCCGGACAAGCCGCAGCCCCTCAATGTCCCTCTTGCAGAAAGACCTTTTTCCTTCTTCACCTTCCTTCATCCATCTCCTGCCCCTTCCAACATCCCAAAGAGCACAATTTTAACAACTCACTTAAGCTGGGGACTGTTAATGATTCTTTAAACACCATGGGAAAAAATGAGAACCTTTATTGAAAAGATCCGCTCACCAGAAATCCCCAAACCACATTAGCGGCCCGACCAACCATTGCCCGTTTCCACTGCTATTTTTTGGACACAGTGACACATCCCAGAGTTCTGTGTTTGCTCCTCCAAGCACACCCAGCCCTGTGGGAAGCTGCCAGCAGCACAGGAGGCTCAGTGGGAAAGAGCTCCCCTGGTTTGGGTGCAGGACCCGCACTCCAGAGCGAGATGATAAATTCAAAACCTCAGCTGACCCCATCCAAAAGCAGCAGGGTTTGTTTCCCCTCCTGTCACACGCTGCACTGATCACCAGTTTAACATCTTTGCAGCCTTTATTTGCCTTCCTCCAAGCCCAGAGAGCTTTGCTTTGATCCAAAGCCTCCACTGATGGAGCAGAAAAGCCTCACGTGTTCCAATCACTCGAGTATTTACCCGTTCAGGCACCCACTAGATGTCAGCAGCAGATTTAACACTATTTGAAATGAATTATTAAACTCATATTCAGTTCTCTTTCACAAGTCTTGCAAAAGCCTCTCATCTCCCTGCGGGGCATCCCACGGCAAACGTGACATTCCAGTCGGGAAGGGATCAAAGGTGGCTGGAAGTGACATGACACACGAGAACAAGCTCTTTGTTCCAGCACTTTGCTCTGACACAACAACATGTTGCACTGGCCTCGCAGAGCAGGGAAAAGTGGAAATCACTGCTGGTTGCACAACAAAGGGAGCCGAGCCTGGCAGGTGACAGGTGATTTATTTAACATTCCCTTCGGAATTATCCTGCTGCAGCTGCACTTTCTGCTGGCAGAAACATGACAAACATGACAGGGAGATGAAAAATGAATTATTTATTTTTATCATTTATCACTGGCTTTTGAAGGATGCTGTGGGTTTGTTAATTGTCCTCAGATCCTAATGAGAATTGGCTGTTCTGTGATCCCTGTGTTTTGGTGATTTAGAGATTCAGAGACTGAATCACTGTTAAGATCAACAAGGATAAATGTTTGTATTAATAACCAGGACAGCAAGTGCCACATTCCCAGGGAAGCAGCAGCCAAACCTGTTACTCTGCCGTTTGCATTGGGAATTGACCAGCAGTGCTGCTGAGGGACTGGCTATTCCTTGGAAAAGAGGAGTTTTTCCAAGCTACACGCCTGTAAAAACCATGGAAATAACCAGTTGGAGTATCCAGGTTTCCAGGGCAGCCTGAACACACTCCCAGAACCCAAGGACACCCAGGATTCCCCGGGATCAGGGCTCCAGGTCTTGGGATCCCCAGATTTCAGACTTTCCAGTCTGAAAATTTCCAGGACCTTCCTCTGCCTTCACAAAGCACGAAGGAAGAATTCAGGTGCTCCACTGATTTAGCCCAGGATCTGATTTCAGAGCCCTTTCCTGGAGTCCAGTGATGAGCTGTATTTGCCACCGTGACACCCCTCAGGGTGGACAAGTACGGAAATAATTCCCAGTTTGTGGGAGCTGCGAGTGGGAGCTTGGGAATGGGTGAGAGTCTGAAACCCACCCTGAGCTGGGGCACGTGTCAGTTTAAAGCCATTCCCTTGTCCTGGCATTCCAGGCCTTTGGAAATAGTCTCCCTCCATCTTCCCTGCAGGTTCCCTTCAGGTCCTGGCAGGCCATAATTAGGTCATACCAAAGCCTTCCCTTCTCCGGGCTGAACAATTTCAATTCTCCAGCCTTTTTCCTCCCAGCAGAGCAGCTCCACGTCCTCCCTGTGCTGGGCCCCTGGAGATGGAGCTGCTCTGCAGGTGGGGTGTCACCCGAGGGGGCACAGGGACACCGAGTGACAGAAGCAGCAGCACTTGTGCCCATGCACAGCCTGGGAAGCTGCTCCAAATCCTCCCTTCCCAACCGTTGGTGCAGGAGCCAGCACGGAACAGGGCAGTGACAGCCCTGGGATCCCAGTTCCATCACCAGGGCAGTGACAATCCTGGGATCCCAGTTCCATCACCAGGGCAGTGACAGCCCT
>JAWWEU010000072.1:4737872-4760391 GCA_035583155.1 Acropternis orthonyx | reverse complement strand
GGGAATAGGGATAGGGGATGGGGATGTGGGGATGGGAAATGGGATGGGAGAGGGGTTGGGGAATGATGGGGATGGGAGCGGGGACAGGGATGGGAATGATCGGGATGGGGAACGGGGATGAGAATGGGAGGGGAATGGGATGTGGAATGGGGATGGGAAAGGGGACGTGGGGTGGGGGACAGGAATGGGAGAGGGAATGAGGATGGGGAATGGGGAGTCCTCGGGACAGGAGGGACACGGCGCTCCCGGGGCAGCTCCAGCGGGAATCGGAGCATCCCCGTGCCCAGGGAAGGCGGGGGGAGACACCGAGAGGGGCCCCGTCCGTGGGTACGAACAGGCGAGGGGGGCAGGGGGGTCGCGGCTCTGCCCGGCCCCGGGACAAAGGAACGGGCACGGAGCGAGGCCCGGGCAGCTCCAGCCGAACACGAGGAAGAATCTCCGGCCGTGAGCCCGGGAAGAGCCCCGAGCGGCTCTGGGGTGCCCCACACCGGGGCTGTTCCAGACCCACCGGACACAATCCTGTTCCACGGGCCTGGGACGGCCCTGGTGGAGCGGGAGGCGACCCCACTGTGGGCCCTTCCAGCCTGATCCACACTGCTGGAATTCCGGGATCTAACCCTGAGCACCCCCCCCCACCCCCTCCCCGCGACACCAACAATTCCAACATCACCCCCATTCCAACATCCACACACACGACCAAGAGCTCAGGGATTTGGGTTTTAGGGTTTTTTTTGGTTTTTTGGTGTTTTTTTTCTCTTTTAAATCAGCTTTATTTTTCTAACTGTTATTTCAATTTCCCATAGCACCTTGGCAATGTCAAAAACAAATACAAATACATGTATTATCATTTGAACATTTAAAGCATGAACCTACTTTACACAAATTTTGTTTTGGACAGTTTTGACAACAGGAATAAATCAGAACAGACAGTCTAAAAGCCAGATAAAGTTGCTTTTTTTTCTCCTTTCCTACCGCTTTGAAGAGAGATCGTCAATGCCAAGGGGAAGCTGGATCCATCCGGGAGGAACAAGATGTCTGTAGGAACTCAAGCTCAATATATTATCTGAATATTTTGTATTCTATAAAAATTAGAACAAAACCCATTTTATGCACAGTCTGTTTACATCTGAAGTTGCATTTTTTCTTTTTTTTTTTTTTTTTGAAACTGCATCCCTAACTGAAGCTCCATAAAAATAAACCTCTGGTTCTTAAATATAAAATTTTAAAGTTGTTACAGGTTAGTTTGCAGATGGATTTATTTTTTTTTTTCAGAAATAAGTTGCTTTAACTCCATTTCAAGTCCTCCCAACTGTACATTAGAAACAGACTCCACGAACCTCTTGAAGTGCCTGAGCTAAAGGCACTTAAGAGAAGAGCCAACTAAAATACTACACCAACCCAAAATGATGTACCATCCTAAAGGAAGCTCAGACTATATGTAATATATACACGCAAAGAAGAGCATGATAAATCATTCAGATTAATGGCAACAATCTTACGTTTCAGAAGGAAATATCAAAATTAGAAACAAAAACTCTATTGCATATCTGTAGTAATCAAGGATTTACAAAAAAACGCATCAGAAGCCGTTTCCCCCCGAAGTGCATTTCTGTTGCATCGTCTGTAATACAATGGTGCATTTTACAAATTTAAAATATCATCTGTACATACCAGATATCTCAGCCCAGGGACCCCTGGGGACAGTAAAAATCGCAGACAGTTTCAAGACAATTAAGCTGATATCGACAAAGAAGTAAGGCCATAGCTATGTAACTACAGTAAAGCATTGATTAAGTCACTTATTTGCTACTGATCTGCCACAGTATCATCTTTCTCTCTGGTTAATAAGTGGGTTACTTTATTTTTTTTTAAGCATTTTTTAATTATTTTTTTTTAAACCTACAGCTAAAACTGCACCATCATAACTGTGCCAGGCTAAGGTTAAAAAAAAAACCAAAACGACGAGAGCAGGAATGTAAGATACTATAAAACTAACTTAATGTTAGAAATCCAAAGAAATAGAAGGTTTCGCACTTTTAATCTATCACATGCAAAGAATTTCCTCCTCGTTTCACTCCCCAGCAGAAGCACAAGAGAGCAGCCCAATCCTTTCCACGCACAACAGTTTGGAAAAGACCTGACCTGGGAGGTGTTTCTGCCTCTACCGAAAATCACCGACCCCCAAAACAAGTCCCAGTTCCTACAAGAGCCAAGTGCCGTGGGATCTGCTCCTCCTGGAACTCAACCATCAGCAGAGCAGCACAACTTGGCTTCACATCCCTGAGGAGCCACCCAGAGGCTCCTCGGGAAGGGCTGTCACCCCAAGCGCCCCCGGACAGGGACAGCTTGAGCTCCGCTGACACAACGACCCAGCCCCAAGGAAATCCAGGGAGCTGCTCCAGCAGTGGGTCTGGCTCCAAACCATTGCTTTATCCCAGTTTCCCCAGTCTGTCCAAGAGGCAAACTGGTGGGGAGGGACACAAGACCCTGCCCAAGCCCAGCACGGGGAGGAGGAGGGAGCAGCCCATCCCTGAATCCCAGCGCAGGATAAATCCAACCCCACTGCGGATTCACAGCCTCTGGATCGACTTGGGAATATCCCCCTGCATGGAAAAGAATAAAGAGGGGGAAAAAACCAACCCCAAACCACAATCAGAACTGGTGGAAGGGAAACACTCCATGAAATCCCTGCACACAGGTGTGAAATCACTAATTCCAAGTGCCCCGAGCTGAGAGAAGTCGGGATGTGCCGGGAAAAGCCGAGGTACAGCCTGACTTGCACTCACGGCATGGGAGCCACGGGAATGCGCTCCCAGGACACACAGAGCACCCCCTTCCATCACCCCCCGAACACTGAGCTGCAGCTGGCTGGGTTTTCCCCACCTCTGACCAAGGCAGAGGTGACATTTCACCACCCAGGCCACCCTACGCTGGCAGACGGATCAGGGAATTCTGATCAACATCAGCCCCTTCCCACACAATTCCTGCTGGGATCAGCCAACAGCCGTCGGCTTCCAGCGCTTCCTCAGCCCCCCACCCCCAGGACACGTCTCCCCCAAGCACCTCTGACCATCCTACAGGTTCATCTTGTTCCAGTTTGGCTGCAGGAATTGTTTATAAGCCTCGAAAAGGAATTCAATAGCTTTGCTGCGTTTCAGAACTTGGACACCCAAAGGGTCTCGGCTCCCCTGGCGTTCCAACACACCAGAGCAAAGGGAGAAGGCTCTGCAAGGATCCCTAAACTGTCGATGTGATCAACCAGTTTTTTTACTGAATTAAAAAAACCCCAAACTCTCCCAAACCCAGTACAGGTAGTTCAAAAGAGATTAATGATTTTGGTTTTTTATATATATATATGTATATATGTATGTACGCATACATACTACAGGACTCGAGGGAACGGCACGAAGCTGAGTGGGGGAGCTTTGGGTGGATCTCAGGAGAAGGTTCTTCCCCCAGAGGGTGGTTGGGCACTGGACAGGCCCCCCAGGGCAGTGGGCACAGCTCCAAGCCTGTCTGACTTCAGGCAGCGTTGGGACAACGCTCTCAGGCACATGGTGGGATTTTGGGGTGTCTGTGCAGGGCCAGGAGTTGGACTCGATGATCCTGATGGGTCCCTTCCAACTCAGCCTCCTCTAGGGTTCTACACACATCCCATGCCTAGAAATGAACAGTTACCTGCATAAATACATTATATTGTGTTATGAATCAACTCAAAGCAATTGCCAAGCTGAATAATAAGTTAGAGAAATGACAACTCTGGCTTTATATATATATTTATAAAAATAGATATGAGTGTTCTCCAAGCAGTTGATAGAGAATCCCTACTGAGGCCAAGTCGCCAAGGGTTATCTGGCTAAGAACTCAGAAGATGAAAAATTTCACAGTTATTTTAACTGCCACTTACATTCATTCCATGGCAACACGAGCATATATTACTAGGATGGTTACGGAATATATCACAATTGAGTTTTCCAGTGTTCACAACTTACGACTTTAAATTTGTACACTTGCTATTCACTTAAAAATAAAATAAAATAAAGAGGAAAAAAAAAAAAAAAGACGTGATTCTCACTGCTGGAAGCTGCTTTTCCCTAACGCTTTGCACACAACTCTGAACCCTGTGCTGATTTTGGCAGATTAATGCGCTGAATGTTCCTATTTCGGTCATTAATCACCCTGAAACTTAACCACTTGCTGCACAATAGTGTTGCACATTCAGTCACACACACAGCTGGCAAGGAGCCACCTTTCCAGCAGCTTCTCTGAACATCAGGGCCTTTCAACTCTTCACCCTCAGCTCCACTTTGAACGGTTACAACAAGTCAGTTGCTACTACACGAGCTGTAAAAGAGCTCCCCAGATGCACAAACCCTGATTTCTGGCAGCCAACAGTCTGTTCCAGAGGCAGGACAGGGAAAGGCCAGCTCTGGTTTGCTGCCAGCCATCCAGAGGTGACGGTGAGTGCCCGGAGCTCCCACCTGCAAGGCAGAATTCCACACCTGCAGCCGGAATTCCAGGCTCTTTACCTGTGCAGCCACATCGGGTGCCGTGGAACCACCCGCCCATCCTACCCTGGGCCTGCCTCAGGAAAAATGCACTAAAGTCTGTAATGAAGAAATTAGAGAAAGTAACAAGAGAGGAAAGAAAGCAAACAAACAAAACCCCAAACCCAAGAACTTGCCCTCAAAAGGAGGCGAGGAAAAAGGGCAAGTTAAAACCTCTGACGTGCTCCCTCCGCCTCCTCCCACCACGCCTCCAAGACACCTTTTGCTGTCCACGCCCTCTCATCTACAAACCAGTATCCTGCAAAAATTACACTTTAAAAAGCTTGCTGAATGAATCATTAGTAAGGTCAAGAGACTCTACTTCAAGCTGGAAACACAAGGTTTACTACAGTAGTACATTCAGTTTGCATCACCAGTGACCGAGCGCTGACTCAGCCCTGGCCGCGCTCGCTCCGCTCCCGCCGCTGCAGAGGGTCTGCAATGCGAGGCCGTCCATGGCACACACACCAGCCCGCAAGCCAAGTGTTAAATAGGATAAAAAAAAGTCCTAATTTTACAGAAATGCTCTTTTTTTTTTTTTTCGGGGCGGGGGGGGGTGGTTCAAAAAATAATATTCTCTCATCCTTCTCCTCCTACGCCAAGGGACAGGTTAATTTATCCATCCGGATTCTTTCACTTGGTCAAAACGCTACTTTCACAAGCCCCACACTGATTTCAAGCAGGAAACCCTCTGCAAATTAAAAAAAAAAAAATACAAAAATTATAATCTCTATATTTATAGCGATTGGAATCCTCCAGCATTTGCGAAATCACTTTTTAAGAGATGAATTTTGGGACCCTCCACAACTCCTCCAACACAAAAGCCACGCTCCAGCTCAGCATTCCCCCCTTCCCGAATCCTTCCTCCTCACAGTCTCTGCTGCTCATCCCTCCACAGCTCCAACTCCACAGAGGATGGTCGGCTGGCCCGGCGCTACTTTGGTGACCGCGGCGGCACGAACTGCTCCTTCCCCACGCGCCGCGGCGCTCCCTGAGGCGAAGATCTGCGTCCAAACTGGCGCCTCTGTTCCCTGATTTTCCCAGCAGCTCCCCTGGGGGCTCCAGTGCCGCGGAACCCCGAGTAATCCTTGGGGCGCCCCTCGGCCTTCTCGGGAGGAGGAGCCTTTTCCGGCGCCTTCTCCGGCGCCTTCTCCGGCGCGCCGGCGTCCTCGGCCCTGGCCGGGGCGGCCACGTTGGCGCGGTGCTCCCGCAGGGGCTGCACGGGAACGGCCGGCGGCTCCTTGGGGGGCTTCTGGCAAACCTCGGCGTAGCTGAGCTTGCGGGGCTCCTTTGGGAGCGAGGAGAGCGGGGTTGGCACACCGGGGGCCGCCCCCAGCAAGGGGACGGCGGCACCCCCGGCACGGCCCGGGGAGAGCGCCCCGAGTTCCCCCCTCCCTGCTCCGGCCTTACCTGTGCCGACAGAGCGGGAGCGGCGCTGGGGAGAGCAGAAGGTGAGGAGCTGTTTGTCCTCGGTGGCTTTGCAGCGCCGACAGGGGACAGGGACGCCGGCGGGGACGCCTGGCTGGCCACGTCCTTCGGAGCGGGCGCTTCCTCGGCTTTGCTCTCTGGCTGAGCCGTGCTGAGAAAGCAACAACAGCTTCGTGTTCAAACCCACTGGCACAGAAATTGACATCTCACATTCCCTGGCTCTGAAGGCACAGCTGCATTTTATCAGCGCGGAATGATACGGCCATTCCCACCACCATTTGTTGCTTCCATCTGGTGGCCTCTGCACAAGCTGCCAACCACAGATGGAGGAACAACAAACATTATTGCCACCGTGCTGGACACTGGTCAGAGACACTGCTAGAACGTGCAAATGAGGCAGCAGTGCCCTGGCAGCCCAAAGGGGCACCATGGCCTGGGGGGCAGGTGAGGGTGGGGATTGTCCTCGCCTCAGTCCTGGGGGCAGTTTGGGCACCACAATGTGGAAAAGGTCTAAAGCTGCTGGAGAGGGTCCAAAGGAGGGACACGGGGATGGGGAGGGGTCTGGAGGAGCAGCTGAGGGCACCGGGTGAGGAGGAGACTGAGGGGACACTCAGTGGGGTCTGCAGGGGCAGCTCCAGGGACAGGACCCAGGGAATGGCTGGGGCTGTGCCAGGGAGGGTTAGGGGGGATCTCAGGGAAAGGCCCTTCCCCCAGAGGGTGGTGGGCACTGACCAGGCTCCCCAGGGCAGGGGCACGGCCCCAAGGCTGGCAGAGCTGCAGGAGCCCCTTTGGACAGCGGGACAGGGAGAGGGTGGGATTGTTGGGGTGTGTGTGCAGGGCCAGGAGCTGCACTGGATGATCCTTGGGGGTCCCTCCCAGCTGAGGACATGGGATGTTCCCTGCAGCTCCAGCCCCGCTCACCTGGGCAGGGCCGGCTCGCCGTGGCTCGGGGGGCTCGCGGGCGGTTGGGCCGCGCTCGGCGTCTCCTCCTCGGGCTCCGGGGCCGGGCACGAGGGTGGCGAGTCTTTGCTTTCCTGGACACAGAGCACAAGTTGCAAACGAGGGCAGAGGGGTTTAAACTGCCCCCCCCAGCGTGGCACTGCAAGACATCTCAGAAGTGGGATATTCCCAAAAGCTGCTCAAGTCCCAATTACGGGGATTTTGCTTGTTTTGGAGTGTCTCCTCCAAAGCAATCCCTTTCCATGGGCAAGTTACGCTGCGGGGAAAGGAGAAGGCTGGATCACCCTGATCATCAAAGCTTAGTCCCACCAGCCCCAAGAACAGATTCATCTGGAAAGTTCCCCTGCCCACACTCCCCAAAACTGCTCCCATTCCCAACAGCCACCACTCCTCATTTCCCTGCTTTATTCCCAAATGTCACTGAGCTTACAGCAGCAGAACTGCGGGAGCTTCGGCTGCATTCCCACAAAAAGCCAGGAAAAACACATTGTTCTATGACTAGAAACAGTCTGAAGCTTGGGATTAAAGCACTCCAGTGTGTGGCTCTGACAAACTGACTCTTTAGCAGGGAAAAAGGGAGTCACAGCACAGGGATAGTCCTGGAGTGGGCACCTTCTCTTTGCAGACTCCTTTAACGATGTCGGACATCCTGCTCTCCAGGACAGGCTCTCCTGGGATTTTTGCTGTGCTGCCAGGCAAAGGCGGGAAATTTGATGCAAGCAAGTCAAACTTTGGTGTCTGAGTCTTTGTTTCTGCTGAAGGCTGAGGTCTCTGCAGATGGAGAACATCCGTTAATGGAGCCATGACACTGAGCAGGAAAGCCCTGAGCAAGTGTCAGGGAAATTCCTGGAGAACTGTTAACCCCCAGTTTAACCCCAGGATTTAAGGGCTCTGCCATTCCCTCAATAACTGCAGAGCCCACACACTGCATTTGGAGCAAGACCCTGCTAGGGGGGAAGGGGAACTTACGGAAACCCGGTCGTCCTCCCGTCTCCTCCGACCTCGGAACACGTTCCTCCTGGAAAGGCAAGAGACCCTCAGGCAGTGCCCTGACCCTGATTCCCTGAGGCTGCCCCAGATACACTCCTGGGATGTTCTCCATCCTCAGGAGGGGTCAAAGCTTTGACACCCTTGGAACGGAGCAAACATGGGAACAATTCCTCCCTCTCACCCCCCATAGATGAGCATCAGCACAGGGCAATTATAATTCTACATCAATCAATTATTAGCCTGATTTCCCACCAATCTGTAAGTGTCTAAACCCTGAACTAACAGAGAAAAGATAAAACCGCAATCTTAAAATAACGAGAAGCATCCAATTTCCAGTGAAGGACTTGCTGATTACTGACAGCAACGCACGGCTCTTTACCTGCCCCTGCCGACGCCGTAATCCCCGTTCTGCTCCAGCTGTGCCACGGGGGAATCCTTTTGGGAGTATCCTTGGTCTTGGTGCCCAGCTAGGGGGCTGCTGTGTCGCTCCATGACGAAATTCCTGGAGCTGGCTCTGCCCAGGTCTCCCCCGGGCACGGCCCCGAGGGCGGGCGGCCCCTCCGCGTGCTCCGAGCTGCCGGAGGAGCGGAAATGGGGCTTCACCCTGCGGGGAAATAGCAGCTGCAGAACCACACACGGAACCAGCACCATCTCCCAGAGCCACAGCACGTTCTGAGCTGGAAGGGCCCCAGAAGGACCCTCGAGTCCAGCTCTGGCCCGAATGGCCCATACTGTGGTACCAGTGCCAGGCTCTGACCAGCGGAGCTCAGCTCAGGGCCAGGAAAGCAGGAGGTCAGGACATACCAGAGCTCAGAAGTTGTTCCCCCTATGTACATTTGTCAGCAACAAAGACATTTGTCTCCCCCACCTCCATCAAACCCTTCTGTTATGGTTTTCTTGCAGCCTCCTCTCAAGAGCTGCCCTTTGCAGAAAATACTGAGCTTGCTGCCCACCACAGGGGGGAAAACCCCAAACCCAGCGGTGGCAGCAGAGCCAGAGCCCAGAGAGGGATTTTTCCTCTGGCTGAGCCAGCAGCACAGGCACAGGGCATTGGAAAGGGATCTGGAGAGATAAGCTGAGCCCTAGGAACAGACTGACCTGGCCACAGATGAACAAACTCAACTGAGAGACCAGAGCAGGAGTAGATGGTGGCCAAACCCAGGAGCCCAGGCCAGGGCAGCTGTGCCCCTCCAGCAGAACCAGGCTCACCTTTCTCTTCCCAAGCCCCAGATGTTTCACCCCGTTATTGATTTTCAGCATTAAAGCTGCAGTTCCCCTGAGCACAGACACAGCTCTGCAGCTCAGTGCTGCTGCAAGTCCAGCCTCAGGGTCCTAAATGCAGAATTCCCCAAGAATTTCTGCCCCAGCACAACATGGAATGGTTTTCTGGAGCAGCATTTGGGTGCCTTGGACTATTCTCCACTCCTGTCACTTGCTGCCTTTCCCAGCAGCACCAACCAGTTTCAGCAAGGACCTTAAACTCTCTCTCCCCTCTGGTCAACTGTGCACATCTCCTAATTTAAGGGCAGCTGGAGGATTTTGCACACTTATTGTTTTTAAACAACCTCATCCTAACATTCCGTGCAATCAGAAGAAACTCTCCCATTGCCAGCCAAAGTCTGACTCCTCAACCTCCCTTTCCCACAGGGATGTTGCAACAAATCAGGGCAAAATAAATACAAGTGGCTTAAACAAACGCTTAGCTACAGAGAAAAATCCAACACTTAACTGTTGACTGCCTGTTTGACAAAACAAATCAGGTTTAATGGGCTGGCACAGAAACCCAAAAGCAGAATCTGAACAAACCTCTCTGAATGAGCTCCTGTGCAGGAGATACATGAAACAGAGATTAACTCACATTTCACAGCTTTGAGAAGCACCAAGAACCAGTTTCAAGGCCCCGATAAAGTTTAAGTTTTCCATCAGCAAAAACCATAAAGAGGAGGAGCAAAGTTAACTAAACTCTTCTCAGAGTGGCAGATCCTCAGGTTGGTGTTCAGCCCTCAGATCTCATAATCTTACCCGTCATCGAGAAGGCCACAGTCTTGTCTGGGCAGAAGAGCAAAGCAGGAAAGACAAGGAAAGACACAGGAGGGGAAAAAAAAAAAAAGCAGAGAGAAGGAGAGATGATGTGAAGAGAGCAGGAGGAAGGAGCAGGAGGAAGGAAGAGCAGGAGGAAGGAAGAGCAGGAGCACAGGCTGCCCAGAGCCCGACCGTGACCTGTTCTCTCTTAGCGCGATACTTGATCATCACTGGGCCAGAACCTGCACAATTCCACCCTAAAGCTGCAGCTTCAGTGGGGGAAGCTTTACAAATCAAAACATAGCCAGCATGTTAAGAGCTCAGGGATTACACAGATGTGAACATGGGGGCATTAACAGCTGGATACACACAGATCCTGCACAGCTGCAGCACCGACCCTTCTGAGAGGATCCACAGGCACGAGTTTGACAGGCTTTAAACTTTGGGCACAACTTCAGGCACAAATCAGCCAAACCACCTTTGTAAAGATGGGAGCTGAGCAGCTGTCACTGGAGCAGCAGCTCCACCTTCCCAGCACAGCCAGGGCTCTGCTGAGTCACTGCAGAGCAAACCCTGAAGAGCCAAGAGCCAGAGACCCGAGAGCTGCCCCAGAGACCCCCGAGCTGCCCCAGAGACCCCACTCACAGCCCTGCCACGTGTCAACTGATTTCTCCTGCCATACAAAAGCAATTCCCATGGCCCCTCTCTGTGCTGCACACAAACAATTCCCACCCCCAGGTTACTACTCCATTGTGTTCCCAGAGCACTGCTCCAGCAACACAAAGTGTTTCCTCCTCCCCAGTGTTTATATCTGAGCTCTCAGGAAAGATGGGGATAAAGCAAATAAATTAGAGGAGCAGAGCTCGGGGCATGCAACTCCCACTGAAGGAACCCAAGGGCTCTGCAAGGCTGATCCCAGCAGGAAGGGCTTATGTTAGTGCTGCTGGAGTTCATAATCTGAGTAGAACAAACATAATTACAAGTATTAACTTAAGAGGAAGTTCTTTATTTGTCTGCAGAAATTCCTCTGAGGCTTTTGAAGGAGTTGCCTTTGCTCTCTCCAGCACGTGTGTCCATTATTTTAGGATTTTAAGCTGCCACCTTGACTTTAGCTTTTTTAATCCAGTTTGAAAACATCGCACATATTTGATAAACAAAATAAATAGGCTGGCCCCAGGAGCAGGCCCTGCACGTGACACACAAGGAACACTCCAGGATCCCAGCAGTGTAAGTTTCCCAAGAGCTGTCTTACCGATTCCTATGGAACGGGCGACCTATGCTCAGGGAAGCAGCATTTGTTTTGTATGATCCTGGTGTATTAAAGCCATTCACAAATCCACCGTTGGGAAAGGGGGCCTGCAACAGACAGAACAGTCTCAGTGGCTGAGCTGCAAAGGAAAAACCTCTGCAGATTTACCAGGAGCCTCAGCAGTCACTCCTGGCTGTAATTCCACGCTGGGCTGCAGCACCTCCTGTGCTGTGAACTCACACAAACCCCCCCAGGCCAACACTCCCCACCTGCTTGAGCAGAGTGCCCTCATTCCTGCAAAGGCTCCAGACTCTTCCCATAACACTAGCTCCTGGATAACGGAACTTCACACCAAAATTCCTTGAAATAAATGGCAGCCAATGCCAGCCTTGCTTTACCAGGCCCGTAACAAAAATGTCATGAAAGGGAGGGGTCTGACCAGAAAACCTGTGCACTCTGCAGCTTGAACAGCCCCCACCCTGCTGATCACCACCCAAAGCAGCCCTGCTGGCCTGGGCTGCTCCCCCCTTGCCCCCAGGGCTGCTCACCAGTGGTGTCTCGAAGTAAGGTGCAGGATTTGGAGACCAGGTCTGAGGCACGATGCTGTAGATGGAGTACTGCTGAGGGCTATATACAGGCTGCATGAAGAGGGGGGAGGCAAACTGGGCCTGGGTCTGCACGGGCTGGGGGTACACGCCGGAGTCCATGACCCGGTACCCATTCTTAGCAAAGAACGTGTTGATGGCTTTTATCCTGGCCTGCAAGACAGCAAAGCACAGCCCACGTCAGCTGGGAGGGAAGGGGAGGCACAGAGGGGGGGCTTTCCTGCCTGCTGGGTTCTAACAGGAGGGATGAGAAGGCTGGAGTCTGGTACAAGTCAGTGCAGCTCACATCCCCAGTGTGACGGGGAAGGACGCACGTTGCTCCAACTGGAGAAGGTGTGGAGCTGAGGATGAGCTGCAGAGGGGACTGTCCACACTCCCACTGTGACAGCTCCCTGCAGCACAAGCAGTTTGCCCCAGCCTGCTCAGTGCAGCAGCCAGCTCAAGACTCACAGTGGCAGCAATGCCTCTCCTGAGCTCTGCAGACCCACAGTCTGGGCCAAGTGGAGAAGGGAAGGCGGCACAGGAATGTGTTTCACCCCCCCTGGGAAGCTGCGCTGTGAGTAACCAGCAGCCACTGAACTGTCATTTGTCAGAGCTACCCACGACCTCATTCACGTTTCCAGCCTCCAGAGCAAGAGTTGTGGACCATCCCACTGCTAATTCCTTGGTCCCACCCATAAATGGCCCCCATCATCCAAACAGAAACAACACAATTCCAACAGAAGCCTCAGCTAAAGCAGCCTCACCATTACTGGCTTGCCCTGAAAGGTTTTCACTTCTTCCCTTAAGTATTTGAACGCCTGCAGATACAAAAAAAAAAAAAAAAAAAAATCAACCTTAGATATCTTGATAAAATTTTCCTTCCCAAAGGATATTACATGATCTAACATGAATGTGCAGCCCAGCTAAATTCATTAACACTTCCAGCTCAGGATTCCTGTGCCAGTCATGGCCACAGAGCACTGAGGCAAGAGTGAGACAGGGGAATAATCCCTCAACTTCAGTCTTATTAACCAGAATTTGCCAGTAATCTCTTAAAACAACAAAAGAGGGATCAGCACATAAATATTTCTCTTAGCTACAGGAAGCACATGTGCCATTCCCTCGAGCAGGGCAGGGATTAACACGAGGGATGTTGGGGTTGGCCTTACCTGCTGCGCGTCTGTGTCGGACTGGAATGTAACGTACCAGTTGTTGTTGTGAGCAAACTCACAGCTTATCACCTTGGGGCAGTTCTCGTTCCTGAACAGAGCCTTCACCTCCTGGGGGCACAAAACCAGGGCAGCTCAGGGCTCTGAGCTGTGCACTCAACACTGAACAGACGCAGGTTTATGCTCCAGCTCCTCCAGCCCCTGACCAGGGATGTTCTTTTATTCCCTTGACAGGTTTCCCAGGCACCAAATTATCCTCTACCTCTTTCTGAACCCACAAATGCCAGTCCTGCCTCCCGAGTTCCCCAAAGAAAACACAGCAAGATCAGCTGGTAGGAAAATCAAGGTCTGTGTAGAACTGGTGGTATTTCCATAGAAAACAGGTGGCAAAAGTGTGGCTTTCAATGGGGAGAGTCATGGAGACAGAAACGGTTCCATGAAATATTATTTCTAAGTCAAGGCAACCTGACAGTTTTCAATAATCAGATTGCGAAGAGAGGGACAAGCAGCTGTTCAGCGTTTGCATTAGAGGAACCCATTAAAAATGCTGGTAGACAAACACCCTGTGTTACAACTTTAAAAAACAAAGAGCTAAATCACTCTGCTCACCAAGAATCAGGAGGAATTTTATTATCCTCCCTTCCCTGAACAGAATGAGCTCAGCTCACGCTGGGGCACAATGAATGAGAAATGTTTAGTAACATTTCTTGCTGCCAAAACAACCGTCTGACTTCAAGTAAAGTTACTGCTGTGGCAAAAATTCAGCCTGAACTCCAAGCTATGCCCTGCACTGATTTATTTTTGGATCTGAAAAGAAACCAGTTCAAACTTCCTTCCAGAAAAGCCAGGCTAGCTCAGCTTTGGTTTACTTAAGAAGGTTTAAATATTGTAGTAAATAATGAGAAGGGACAAGAGCAATAGGTTTTTGTTTTGGCTGTTTTGACAACGCACCCAGGCAGAAAAAATTACTGATGTGGTTTACAAGAAAAATATCGCTGTTTAATCCCGTTAAACACCAGCTGACCTTTTCCTGGTGCTGCCTGAAGCCCTGCTGAAGACACCTCCCCAAAACATCAGCTTTTATTTCCCTCTCCTCCCCGTGTTTACCTCTATGGGTGTTGTTTCAGGGATCTCACGGAGAATGATAATGCAGCGCTTGTGGTTCGGTCGGACCTTCTCCCCCCTCTCATCCACTTGTACCATGGGAGAAGCTGAAATTCAAACAGAGAAGTGGGACACTGTGCACATCCCAGCAGGAACAGACTCTGGGATGGAACTTGGAACAAAGAAGGGGAACTCAGGAGTCTGGAACAGCCTCTGATTCAGCCGCCCCTGCGGAACAAGGTTCCTGTGCCCTGGACCAGCACAACGAGCCAGGTCCAGCTCAGAGACTGAACCATTTCTCTGGAGCACAGAAAGGTTCCTTGTTCTGCTGGTACAAACACCAAACCCCCAGACTTACACCTCAGAACTTCAAGAATAAGGTCCATATCCGTTGTCAGCTTCTTAATCCCTTCCATATTGGCAATTGTCCATATTGGAACAAACTGGTCGCTGTCCATCTGAGACATCAAGTAGAGATCCTTTGAAAGATTCTCACTAAAAAGACACAAAATCAGGATTTCATTAAAAATCCTGAACTTGACTTACAGAGGACCATAAGGCTTAAATATTCCCCAATTCCATTCACAGCCAAAACACCCTCAAATTCTTTCTCCTGGCACAAATCCCAGCAGATCAACACAAGGCAGAGTAGGAGAGTTTAAAAAACTTAATGAAAGCTCCAGTGCTCTGCAAAAAGGCTCTGCCAAAGATTCTTCTGATGACACACAGCTGAATTATCTTGAGGTCTTACAACTCCAGAGCACACAAGGCTCATCCTCATGCAAGGCCATGGATGCACAGACAGGACTGGAACAGCTGGAAGGTGTCACAGGCCTGCTGCAGGACACTGGGAAATCTTGGTTTGTATTTTTATCAAGATGATGGGGCATACCAAGCCAAAAAAGAAGGAGTATTTGCCACAGATTGCAACAAAGGGTTTACACCAGGCTGAGTCAACCGCACCTACCGGGAGAAGCAGAATTCAAGTTGTTTCCTCAAGCATTCCCTGATGTCTTCTGTGGACACAGGGGAGGGGCCGTCACCTGGAAAGGACCAGACCCCCCCATCAGATCCCAGTTTCACACCAGCACCATGCAGGGACACATCTCAGTGTGCACTGAAAGAATGAACCCCTCTGGGCAGGACCAAGAGGAAAAGCTCGCCTGAGATGCTTGAAGAGCCCCAGACTGCTCTGATCCCCACGGACACGTGAGGATTCCTCCTCGGTCACATCACAGCTGCAGCAACTCCAGGGGGTCACAGGCACTGAACTCCAGCACTCACCAGACACTTCATAGATTTGGTATCCCAGGTCTTCGGTGGCCAGGACAATCCCGTTTGCAGAGGCCTCGTCAGCTCCTGTGCCATTCCTCGTGGCCTCGCAGGACGGGGGATACATCCCCTCATACTGCTTGCAGCTGTCCTCTGAGAGCTCTGGGGTACCTGCCAAGGGGACGCACCAGCAGCAGGGAAACCCCTGTGAGCTCCAGGAGGTCTCCCACGGGAAAAATTCTGGCTACCAGCAGTAAAGCAAATACCCAAAACTGCTGTATCTGAGAGTGTCTAAACCTGGTCTGTATTTCTTTGTATTGGAGAGAACATTCTACTTCTGCAGGTTCAGAAAGGTCTTCTGGTTTGCACCAGGCTCTCAGGGATAAGTAAATAAAATCAAATAAAGGGTCCTGAAACTGATCCCCAGAGTGGCAGAGGATCTAAAAATGAGTCTTTTCACATGAAATTTAAAGCATTTAAGTGAGGTTCCCCAAAACAAGGGACAAAAATCGCTTACACTGCCACGATTGCTTCACTTTGTTATGAAGAGACAAACGAGTTTCTGTCAGGCAAAGCACAAACCCAGCGCTCGCTCCTCACTTCTGCTGACTTACCAGAAACCTTTGACAGGGCCACACGGGCTGAATCCTCCCTTCTTTATCCCTAATTTTGACTGAACTGTTTTGCAGGGAATCTTCTGCATCCTCTGCCATGCCCGGAGTCACCTCAGCTACCCCTCGGACGGAGTCTGAGCCAAACCAGAGCCATTGGAATACTCAGCTCTGGATGGCACTGCCCACGTGGCCAGGATGGGAACGGGACTGAGATGGACCAGACTGAGAGGAGAGGAGCAAACCACGGGCACTGAGCAGTTTCTGCCCCAGTGCAGGTGCTGTGCCAGCCCTGAGCAGCACCTCGGTGTTCCCCAGGACTGCGGGTGGCCCTCAGAGCTCACTGTCCTGTTCACAGGGTCCAGAGGGTGCTCAAGTGCAGCGATGACACGAGTCCATCTCTACACGGTCAGCACCCCGGTCCCCTCTTAGCGCGTTACTTGGTCATCACCGGGCCCCTTGGATCCTGCTCCCTGCCCATCCTGGCCCAGGGGAGCTCTGACACCCCCCTGCCTCCTTCAACCACAGCCCACCGGTCAGACCTGTCACCTCCACAACCCCCCTGCCGCTTCCCTCACATCTGTCTCATCCTCGAGTGTTCCCCCAGCACTGACAACCCCGAGGACAAGGGCCAGAGGCTGCTCCTCCTGCCCCCCAGCAGGGCCCACCACCATCTCACCCTCGGCCGGAGTGCCCTGCGCCGCCGCCGTCTCCTGCCACGTGTGCTCGGTGCCATTGGAGGGGGGCACGGCCTCGCCACTGCCCTGGGGCACCTCCTGCCACACTTTAGCGTTGGGGTTCAGGCCAGCCCCCTTGGATGTTACCTGCTGGAGAGACCAGAGCACCCGTCACTTCAAATGACCCAGAGACGCCTCAGAAGTCAAGCCAGACAATACAGGGTGAATTTAGTGATTGTCTCTAGAGTTCCACATCTCGGGTGTCTACCCAGCTATTAAGCACCTATGTGATTTTTCATTAATCAAAACAGGAAAATCCTTGGTATTTTCCAAGTATTTCGTTTCTACCTCCATTAGAAGTGTTGCCTTCAACCCCTCTTTATTGACATCCGACAACATCAGCGGAGGCAGCGGCTACCGGCCAGGACTCTGGGAACTCATAAGCTTTTAAAGACTTGACTGTCATAATGCTCCAGTCCCCTTTCACCAGAAAGGGAAATTTTCCCTCCTCCAGACCCCTTCCTAGAAAGGAAGGTAAAAAAACATATGTCAAGGAGCAGAAACTGCACAACTTTCGGAATTAGTGACATCCGTACTAACCAAGCACTCCCTGTGCTGTGCCATGATTCCTCCTGAACTTACCTGAGCCCTGCCCCATTCCCCCAGGAATTACCTACATCAGTGGACACTAACCATTTCCTTAAACTTGTAGCCAAGGAGATTAAAGGTTTGGAAGTGCCAAGACAAACTTACACACCACCAGAGCCTGCTGGGGGGAGAGCGGGATCTTCGCACTTTGGGACTGGGCAAACAAGGACCATAATCAGAGTGAGAGGGTTGAACAGGGGACAGACAAGAGGAACTGCTGAATTCCAGCCTGGAACCTGACAGGGAAACACCCACTCCCACAGCACAAGATGGAGCCCTCCAAGGTCCCTTTCCCAGAGCTGCTGAAAGGCACTTGGGCGAGGAGTCCAACAATCCAGCAGCAGAGAGGACAAACACAGCAATGGCTTTTGCTCCTTCCACGCAGACAATAAAACTACCCTTTTGCAAAAAATCTCCCCCCAAGAAGGCCAGACACCCCACGAGCCACTAACCCAGATCCTCCAGCCCCTGAACGATGCTCCACTTCACTCCTGAGACCTGCTGGACTTTAAAATGTGAAAGCCATTAATCCAGCTCCTATCCACAACCCCCAGATAAGGAAGTGGGCTATTTCAGAGTCTGGCCTCCTGGGCTCTGAAGTTAAGGAGTGGCCTCAGCCTACCAGGCCTCAAACACAAAGCACAAGGATAAGGAAGCAGTTGCAATAGCTTTAGAGATAATTCCTCTGCCAAGGTCACACCTCGTGCCAAAGCTGTTTGCTGCAAGCACAAGCCCCAGTTCGGTAACAAGAAGCCTCCAAACACAGGAGAGGTTCCAGACAACCATGGCAGAAGCAAAACCAAGTCTACAACTTCTGCAAGACTCTGAGATTCAAATCCCCCACACAACAACTTAATTCACGCAGAACAGTCCTCCCCTCCCGTTAACCTCAGCCCAAGAACAGAGCTGGAAACAGAAAGGACTGGGAATAATTCAGGGTGAAGGGACACACGTGCATTTGCCTTTGCAGAATTCAGAGTTGTCCAACAAAACAACCTGAGAAGGAGGTCCCAGTCAGGTGCTGCAGCCCAGGCTCTGCCCCTGCAGCTCAGCAGCTCCAAACTCCACGCGCTCAGCTGCTGGGCCCTCCTGTGTGTGCTCAGGGACCCGGACCCAGCAGGGCCCAGCGCCTTGAATTTACTTCTTAGCAAAGGAAAAAGGAGACAAGACACAACCAGGAGATGATTCATTCTTTTCTAAAAATAAACTCTGCCTCACTACCTACATCTCTGAGGGTAGCACTGAGCTCAGGCTGAAAGGAATTTGAAGGAAACTGAAACACTTTTGGGGCAGTTACTGCTCTTCTGGAGGGGATCAGGAATAAAGGCAGCCCTGGCTGTGCCAGATGACATTCCTCACTTCAGCAAAGCCCAAAGGCACACGTGGGAACACAGAAGCTCTGAAATCTCAGGTGCAGGTGAGAAGGGCTCAGAAACTACCTGGATTTGGGCTGGTAAGGGATGAACGGGCCACCGACACAGCGGCTGGGCCGCACACCTGGAACAGAGCGCGGGCCACTTCCCCCTGTGCTGCAAACCCTCAGTGGGGTGGAGCAGAGCTCTGCCCCACCCAGCCCTGCCCTCAGCCCTCCCAGCAGCCAAACCCCACGGCCTGGAGAGGGTAAGGAGTGTCTGATTCGCAGCAGTTTTGGGAAGCGCCCTGAGCTGAGCCCCGGCAGCGGCACCGCCTGTCCCGGCGAGCGGCTCTTCAGAGCAGGGGCCAAACTGTCACCTCCTGCTTGTTTAAGGGAGGCTCCAGAGCCCTGGCCCGTGGGATTGGCTGCTGCTCCATCCTCCTCCCGCTGCTATCGGGAACTTTCATGACGAGGTTAAAGCTTTACAGAGTGACAAAGGTTGGGAGCCCTCGCTGGGACCCACGAGCTGACAAAGCTGCCCCCGGCACAGCCTCCCCTCTCTCAGCAAACGTGGATCAAAGATCTTCCTCCAGCCATTCCCAAAAATTGACTACAGAAGCCAATTCTCATTCTGAAAGGATGGCAAATGATATTTTTCTTATTGTAATTACATCTGAATCATATTTAACCAGAGCCAATCAAGCCAACAAAAATGCAAGTGCTCAGAGGTTTAAAGCACTCGATTTTAATATTAACTCAAATTATCCTGTGACCAAAATCTTAACCCACAGCCTGTGACGGCTTTCCCAGAGCAGAGAGAGACTAAAAACGAGTCAAAGTGAAAAATCCAGAAGAGAATTTAACAAAACTTGTGTGGGGAGAAACTCAACCTTTTCCAGAAGTGGAAACATGAGCAGATGGAAAATCCCCAAGGTCAGCAAAGCCACGGGAGGTGGTGGAGAAAAACCTTGTGGTGGCTGGGGGAGAGGCAGGAGGGGACACCCAGCTGGGGGGCTCAGACACAGCCCGGGCACCTGGCACCCTCCCAGAGCTCTGCCAGGACAAGGAGAAGCTCCTTGGGAGCTGCCAGCAGGGCTCAGGTAACATTTCACTGCTCTGGGTGTCCCAGGTAACTCCCCAGCCCACGCTGACTGTAATGGTCACGGGAGTGTCGCTCCCGCTGGGGGGCTGCAGGGTCTCCTGTGCCGTGGGGAGCCTCTCCCACCCCTTGGAAAAGCCACAGCTGTGCTGTGGGAAGGTGGTACCTGCGGCAGAGAACGGGGGCAGCTTGGGGGGCTGCTCAGCCAGAGGGGAGCCAGGAGCCTCACCTGCTGGAGGAGAGGGCCAGCAAAGCCCAGTGCTTCCCACAGTCCTGCATTGCTAACCAGGAACCATCACGGGCAGTGTTTTGCCCACCTGGAACACACAGATGTCCATTTCCCCAATAAACTACAAATAGATGGGATTGGGAGCACGTGCCCACCTGAGCAGAGCCCCAGCAGCCATTATCAATTCCATCTTTTCTCAATGCATTTAACAATATTCCCAATGCACCAAATTATTGATTGTTAACAGCACACAGGCCCTGTCTGAGGTAGGAAACAAGGCCTGCCCCAAACACCAACGTGTGAAACAGCACGAGCCTTACACAGCCCTCACTGCAGCAGGTTTGGAGAGAAAAGACATTAAAGGAAAACCCAAACCCCCCCCCGGGCACCCTGTGAAAGTCTCCACTCACAGTCACCATGTCCACACTTCAGGTAGGTCTAAACAAACACCAACAGCTACAGCAACTCAGCCAAACCCCTGGAAACCTCAGGGCTTCCACCACTGCCCTGCCCTGGGCCTTATTTCCCAGCCACCTCCAAAAGTTCCCCAGACAAAGCTGCTGTTTGCTCCCAAGCATCCGACTGACTCTGAATTCCAGTCCCATGTGGAGCCTTCAGAAAGTCCAGATGGTCCTCAGGAACTCAAAATTAGCCATTACTGAGACCTCCAGAAGAAAGACCACTAAAACTCCCAAAATTCCTATGAGAGGAAGATCAGACAGAGCAACCAAATTGGAGCCTGTGCTTTGGACTCCCCGAAGTGGGGATGAGCTCCAGCTCCCTCTGAGCTCAGCCACGACATCACCCCCAGCCATGTGCTCCCTGGCTCATGGGCTGCAGCTCCCACCCCCAGCACCACTGCTGCCTTCCAGAACCTGCCTCTGTGCTCCAGGGGACACCTTCTGCTCCTGGGGGGGGGACACACACCTCCTGCTCCTGGGGGGGGGACACCTTGGGGCCACCTCCTGCTCCTGGGGCCTCTCACCACCCTCAGCCCGGGCTGAGGCAGCTGCTCATGGCTCCCCCCAGCCCGAGCAGTTCCTCTTCCAGCCCAGCACTGCAAACCCATCGGGACCTGTCCACCGTCTTCGCGACAACTTTCATTGCTCTCGGTGGGGCCTCAGTGATTTCCAGCTCGGAGCTGAGGTGCTTCTTCCGAGGCGATTCGCTTAAGAGAGAGAAGGTGGTTCCCAAAACCCCCCCTTTTTTTTTTTTTTTTTTTTGTTTTTGGTTTTTTATTCCGAGAGCACGTGTCGGTGTCCGTGCGAGAGCCCACCGGCACCACGACCCCCCGAGCCGAGACCCCCCCGGGGCAGGGACCCCCCGGCCCCGCCGCTCTTTGCTCCGCGCACGTTCCGGGACGGAACTCGGTGCAAAGTTTCCCGGGGTCGGTCCCGCCGAGGCCGAACCCGAACCCGCCCGGAGCCCCGTCCCGGGCCCTGCGGGGACAGCGCGCCCGCCCTCCCCGGTGACCTCCAGCGCCGGGCCCCGGCACGGCGGCCCCTCGGCCCGCACAGCCCACCCGGGGGCGGCGGCGGGAGGGTAAGGGAGGGTTGGGGGGGGCGCGTTAATTAACGCAATTAGCGGGGCGCGGCGCTCGGGCCCGGCCGGGCCGCGGCGGCCCCCGCGTGTCCCGCGTCACCTTCACGGCCGGGCCGCGGCGGCCCCCGAAGGTCACGGCGGCGCCTCCGCCGCCCGCGGGGCCGCGCACGAACCTCCCGCAGCTCCGCCCCGGCCCCCCCGAACCCCGCCGGGGCCGCCGCGCCCGGATCTGCTGTGTCAGCCCCGTCCCCTCCCCCGGCGCGGCGTGCGCGGCCTCCTCCTCCTCCTCCTCCACCGCCTCCTCCCGCCGCCGCCGCCTGGCCCCGCCGCCGCCACCGCCGCCGCCGCCACAGCCACCCCCGCCTCACCTCCACGAAGAGCAGCATGCCGGCGGCGCGGGCGGCGGGCCCGCCTGCCCGGAGCGCCGATGGGGGACACGCGGGCTCCGCCTCCGCCCGCCCGGCCCGGCCCGGCCCGCCCCGCTCCGCCGCCTCTTCCGCCCGCCGCGACCGCGTCCGGGGCACGCCGGGCACGCACCATTCGCCGGGGACCGGGGGGGGGGAAGATGGTGCGGGCCCGCCCAGCGCCGCCAGAGGGCGCAGCGCCCGCGCGGCCGCCCCGCCAAACCCACCCCCCCCCTCCGCTCCGCGCGGACTGGGCGCGCCCGCAGCCGCCCTTGGGGGGGGGGGAATTCTCGGGGTTTTTTGGGGGGTTTTGGGTTTTTTTGGGTGTTTTTTTGTTTGTTTCGGGGTTTTTATTTTTTAATTACAGGACCCGACGTAGTTTACTCGTCCATCAGATGTGTGCAGGCGCCCCGCCCCGGTCGGAGCCCGTTTGCCGCCGCAGCGCACGTGCCCGCATCCCTGTCGCGACATCCCTGTCCCCCCATCCCTGTCCCCCCATCCCTCTCCCGACATCCCTGTCCCCCCATCCCTGTCCCCCCATCCCTCTCCCGACATTCTTGTCCCCATCCCTGTCCCCACATCCCTGTCCCCATTCCTTGTCCCCCATCCCTGTCCCCCCATTCCTCT
>JAWWEU010000072.1:4693618-4727581 GCA_035583155.1 Acropternis orthonyx | reverse complement strand
TACGGTTTTTAAAAAGGGAGAAGATGGGGATGGGATCCTTTGTCTTTGTGGGTGGTGATTTGTGCAGCTGTCAAAGGCAGAGCATCCTCTCCTCAGTGCAGCCTGGGCAGAGGTTCACAGGGAAGAGACAGGGGTGACTTGGTGATGCAAAGCATGTTAAGAAAGGAGGAATTTCAGAAGGTAACTGCAGTCTGAGGTTCTCTTGTGGCTTGGAAGGGGCTCTGGGTGCCTTTCAGAGGCTGAAGCTGCAGCTGCACCTGGAAAGGTAACGTTGATAAGGAGTTTCAGGGTGTTTCAACATCACCACAAAACCAGCGCCACTTGTTTGCTGCCACAGTTGAACCTGCACGTCCGAGAGCTCCATCAAAATCACTGTCTGGATGAAACATGTCCTGGCACAGCCGTGCCGTTCTCTCCAGGACATCAGGGGAATTATGGAATGTGAGAGGAAGGCTCCCTGTTCTTTCTGGCTGCACCCCCAGGACAGCGCCATGTCCGCCTGCTGCCTGTTCTGTCTCCAGGCAGGAGCAGCACTGGAGAGGCTCCTCCACTCCCAGCGCTCCCATTCCAGCTCTGGAGAGGCTCCTCCACTCCCAGCGCTCCCATTCCAGCTCTGGAGAGGCTCCTCCACTCCCAGGGCTCCCATTCCAGCTCTGGAGAGGCTCCTCCACTCCCAGGGCTCCCATTCCAGCTCTGGAGAGGCTCCTTTGCTCCCAGGGCTCCCATTCCAGCACTGGAGCTGGATTCTCCTGGCCCCAGGCATTGCAGAATCCCAGGTCATTTCTGAGCAGGTGCATTCCATGCCTGTGAGGATTTTCGGAAATGTTGTCATTCCTCCCTTTGATCCACTGATTGTATCAAGTTGTCTGAAGGTGTTTCCATTTACGTGTGGCCACTTGTCCAGCAGACCTGGGCTCGGGCTGGAGCCAGAGTTGTGTGACCGTGCAAATCCCTTAAGGGAATTAATGGAAAATGCAGGGAAGAGCCGAGCCCCAGCAGTTGGCCTTGCAGGGTCGGCCGTGCCCTCGCCCCGGGCATTGTGTGACATGGGACCAGGAAGAAAGGAAAAGAGGAAAGAAGGAAAGGCGTTGCCTACAGGCTTTATTTTTGTCTTATCAGAGAACTCTTTAAATCAATCTCCCCTCCTTTCCTTCTCCACAAAGGAGAACCAAGTGTGTGGAAAATAAATCTGATGTAGTGAAAAGCTGGACCAAATCCCTCCCGTTGGCAGCAGGACAGGGGTGGGTGGTTAGAGCTGCTCTCGAGGTGGCTGATGTTGTTTGACTGCCTTTGTGACAACTATTGCCACAGGAGGGTCGCAGCTGCTGTGGGGAACGTGAGCCTTGTCTGAGCTCACAGAGGAAACCGAGAGCGAAACAAGAGTGAATGAAAAATGTTTGCATAGGAATTACATCCTCTTAGTTTCATAACTCAAACCCTCTTACATAAATGCCAGCGTGTTTGGTTTGACAGCTGAACAAGCGAGGGCACACCGGGCCTTCCTGGAGTGTGTGGGAAACACGGGCAGTGCTCTGGCATCCTCCAGCGCCAGCTCCCGCCCCTGGGGGCTCATCAGGGCACCATCTCAGTGTTATCTGCAGAGGAAAGTGTAGTTGTGGTAGCCCTCTCTGAGTCACTGCTGGAACGGGATCCTGCGGGGTCAGGATTGGTGGCACTGGGAGCACCTGAATGGCGACGGTAACAAACCCCTGCGTGAAACTTCTTCTCTGCTCGCAGTTGCTGTTGCTGACGCTGTTCCTTCCTCCTGACAGGGATTTGGGGAGACAAGATGGAGCCTTCACCATTCAGCAGAAGACAGTGGGCTTCCCAGTCTTTGAAAATCACGGCGAAGGAGCTTTCCCTGGTCAACAGGAACAAGTCCTCGGCCCTCGCAGAGAGGTTCTCCAAGTGAGTGCCGTGGGGCTGGGGGGTGACAGCTGGTCCCTTGGGCAGGGACTGCTGCACTCACAGTTGCTTTGCTGCTTCAGAATTTCAGCCCAAGTGGTCTCTGCTTATGCATGAACTGCACAGGTTTCTCTGCTGCCCTGGAATTTCCTCCCTGGTGCTACAAAAAGTAGCAGCAACACGATACCAGTTAATTGGAGACCAGTTAGAAATGGGGCTGCTGGTGGTGGTGACCCTCTGGTGCTTCTTCACAGACGTCCCCTTCAGGTGTCCCACAAAATCATGGAATCATGGAACATCCTGAGTGGGAAGGGACCCACAAGGATCATCCAGTCCAACTCCTGGCCCTGCACAGACACCCCAACAATCCCACCCTCTCCCTGTCCCGCTGGCCAAAGGCTCCTGCAGCTCTGGCAGGTTTGGGGCCGTGCCCCTGCCCTGGGGAGCCTGGTCAGTGCCCACCAACCCTCTGGGGGAAGGACCTTTCCCAGTATCCAGCCTAAATCTCCCCTGACTTGGTTAGAATATTACTCCTGCCTTTTCCTCTGAGAGATGAATGAAGTGTGAAAGCATAAATACTGTATACACTGAAAAAACTGAGTGGTGGGAACCTATATATGTTTCCTGGAAAAGCTTTTATTTCCTTAAGGAATTATATAGGATGCAGCTGGGATTTTCAATGGGATTGGGGCAACCAAGTCTCCTGGGGTCCTGCATTTAATAATGTAGCAAAGTTTTGGAGTATTTGGATCTGGAGTGTGGGGGAAAACACAAAGTCTGGAGGAGAGGGATAATTGCACACCCACAGCCCCCAGTTCCTCGGGGGGTCTCTGGCCCAGGGAGAAGCCTTTGCTGTCACTGCCTCGTTAAGGTAATTCATTCACTCGCTGGGGCTTGATTACAGGACCTGGTCATCTTGCTAAATGTCCATAATCCCTTGAAAAGGGCTTACTGGGAGTAATCCAAACTGCTATTCCTTAATCGAGTGCTGTCCCTCTGCACAGGCAGTGCCAGTTCCTTGGCAAAACACGGTCCTGCTCACTGCCTTTGCCACCCCGACACCTGCAGGGAGGAGTGTAGTTTTTCCAGATGCTGTTACCTAAACATTTGTATGTGAAAACATTTTTTTCCATCCCAAGTAATCAGTTTAGTCAGGTCAGAGGCACACAAATAGCAACAAGGAGTGATTCAAACAGCGCTGGGCTCACTCACAGAGCAAAGGCTGGGGCTCCTCAGTCCTCCTCCTGTGTTTTCCAGGGGGGACTCCACTTAATCCCTGTGCTCCTCTTTCTTGCTTCTCCCAGTATTGATCCCTCTGCCTCCAGCAATGCTTTCTCAGCATGTCTTGTTCAAATTTTGGACCCTTTGTGGTGCAGAGACATGAGTTACTGTGTGTTTGCACGGATTGAAGAGGAGGAAACAGCCTGCAACACACTCACAGCTGTGTCAGAAGCAGAATTCCACAGATAAGGAAAAGAGAAACACCCTTCGCCCAAGCAGGCACTGGATGATGTTCCTTCCCCCTGAAAAGCAGAGCTCTCCCTAAAATGGCAAAATTTGTCACTAATTTTCACATTTCAGGCACCAAGGGCAAGCCCCTTGTGAGGAGCCTGGAGGGACTTGCCCCGGGAGCTGGGAGTTCCCTGCAGCTCCTTAAAGGACTTTGATTCCTGAGCCCGGGTGGCTTATCTTGGGAGGGCTGTGATCACCCTTCCTGCTGCTCAGCTGCTCAGGAGGCAACTGCTGAATGGGGACACTTTCCAGCCCCACAGAGTAAAATCCACTGGCACTCAGGGAGGTTTCTGGCCTATGCCAAGCTGGAATTTGTTCTGGTTCAGCAGCTGCTGCATAAAGAGCCGAGTTATTCCTGCAAGGGGGCACAGCAGACAGCTGGGTGGCGGAAACAATACAGCTATTCCAAGGTAAACTGTCTCTCTTTGGGAATCAGAGTGCTTAGGGAGTGAAAAATATTAATGGATGTTATTACTGTGAACTGGGTGACTGAAAGTGTGTCTGTCACTTGGCTTTGTGTCATTTGCTGCTGTTTGTCCAGCCTGGTTTTGTTTGAGAGAGTGGCAGTGCACAGAGTCCTTGGTGGGGGAAGAAAAATCTCAGCTGCCTTCCAGAGTGTTCAGTTTATTCAAAAAGTCATTTTTGTTTGGGTTTTCTCTCTCTCTCAAAGGTACCAGAAAGCTGCTGAAGAAGCCACTGCTGAGAAGAGAAGAAGTGTAAGTGTTTGTATAAAGTATTTGTTTCCTTGGGAATAGGCAAAGCCTGCGAGGAGGATGGATCACCTGCAGGAATGTTGCTGTGGCAGTTGGTTTTTGGAATATCCAGGTTGCTGCCATGTGTCCTGCAGAGAGCTTGGCTTAGACACGCTGTTTGCTTTTGCCTCATTCTCCACACCTTCTCCCCGCGTGGAGGAGAGGAAAGGAAAGGAAATGAAGTTTCTGGCCCAAAGCTGTGTTGAATCACCAGTTCACTCCTGAGCAAGAGGCAAAGCGAGTTAACCACAAGCCATGAACACCCAGCTCCCATTCTTAGCTGGAGGCACTTGTGTGGTGCCTCTTCCCTTCTTAACTAAATTGAAAAGTGCTTAAAAGGAGCCTCCAGCCTCTCTAAAGTCCATGTGTGTCTTTGAGAGCTGTGGGATCTTCTTGGAAGTGACTGCCAGGGCTGGAAATGCCCCGGCGTGAGGCAGCACCCACCTTTTTGGCTCTGTTACAGCCTCACGTTCCCTCCTGTAAACTCCACTGCCCTTGTGTGCCGGGGCCAGGGAACCTTGGCTGGAGTACCAGGCACGAAGGTTGCAGGGCTTTGTCCAAGCAGGCTGTGGGGTAATTTCTACATAAAAGGACTGCCAGTATCTCCAGGATCTGCAGGAAAGTCGCTGCCTTGATTTCCTTAATTCCTGGGGAGTCACTCTTTTGCTGTTTGGGGTATAGGTGGGATAACATAAATATTCTAAAACTTACTTTTCAGTCTTAAATTTCCTTCATTGCCTGTGCTCGTGTCTGTCAGTCTTCCTGTCATCAGGGGACAGGCAAATCCCAAGCAGGAGAGACTTGTGTCAGGAAGCGTGCAGGGACTCCGGAGGTGTTCCCGTGGAAACCTGCCGCGCAATTTCCAGTGGTTCTGTTCCATTACCACACTTGCCTTATCATTTTAGTGCTTTCCTTTCAATACAGTCAGCAAACACCCTGATTTTTTTTTTTTTTTATTTTGAAGTGTAGGTGGAATCAAGTCAATTTGCAGAGCAGTGTTCAAAATGTGACCAGAAGAGTAATAGGGTGAGAGACTTAAATCCCAATATAGCCGCTAATCCCGGTTAATTCCTGTAAGCCCCACAGCCCTGCTCCACTTGCAATGAGTTTGGAGTGGTCTCCGTAAGGGAGAGGCAGGAAACATGCAATGGTGGCAGGTATTGGATGGGGGTGACCCGCTGGATGTGGGCTGTTGGGAAGAGGGAAGTGCTGGGAGCAGAGCTGGCCTGGGAAGCACTTGGATGGGAGGTGACGCTGCTCCAGGTGTTCCCTGGAGGGCTGAGGTGTGTTTGTGACTCCTGTGCCTGTCCCTGGAGGAGCTTTCAGCGGGCTGAGTGAAACACAAGAGAAGTTGCTGGTTATTTTATGGACGGGAGCAGGAGGGGGTTTGTTGTGGGTGCTTGGCTCGAGCCTCGGCTGGGGGTGTGAAATCCCGCTCAGATCCCCCGTCACTGAAGCCCTGCTGTTGCCTGAGAGTAGAAATACAAAACTGCGAGCATTGAGTGGTTTCTGGGAATTAAATCTGTAGCTTTGGGAAGGCCTGACAGTTGTTGAAGCCATTGCAGCACTGGGCCCTCTCCTATGGCCCTTCTGGGAGCGAAGACCCTCCTTGTGTGGATTTGGGTCCCGTTTCCTTCATATGTGGATTCAAGCCTTTTGTGTGGAATTCAACCCCTTGGGTTTGACTCCCTTTTGCCTTATAAGGCCATCCTGTTTGCTCACTTCCTGACTTTTCTCCTCTCCCCCCTCCCTCCTTCCCTGTCCTGGATGTTTCTCCATGTGGCACAGCTGTAACTGTTCACAGCTGGCCGGGAGCGGGAGCGGCGCGGAGCCCTCGGCTTCCTCTGCATGGAAAGGAAGTGCTTGGGAGAGCTGGAATTAACTCCTTGTTCCTTGCAGAACGCAGAAAACCTGCCCCCTCACTTCACCAGGGGCAATCTGAGCGTGCTGAAGAAGAAGTGGGAGAATCCGGTGCTGGGAGCGGAGTCTGGGAAGGACGCGCTGCGGAGCAGCTGCGCCGAGGCTCGGCACAAGGTCGGGACCGGCCGCGCTCCTTCCCCGTCCCTGGGGGCTGGGGCTGCCCCTGCTGACAGCACAAGGCCCAAAATCTGCTCGCTGGAGGGTGGCAACATGGAAAACTGTGTGAGAGAGCCCAGGGAAGGGGAAAAGCCCGAAGCCGGCGAGGGCACGGAGCCTCTGGGCAGGATCGAGAAGTACAGCGTGCCCCTGACCAAGCTGAAGATGATGTTCGAGAAGGGCGAAGCCCCCCAGCCCAAGGTAAGGATCTGTCCTCCCAAATCCTGGCGGGGAGATAAAGCTGCTGCCTCTGGGGCAGCAGGAAAAACCCCGGGAGGGAGTGGCCCCGGCTCTGGGCTCTGCAAATGTCGTGCTCATTGTTTCAGTGGTGTTGGTAACTCACACCGTGGTGTTAATGACTTACTGGAGGCTCGCCATGCGGGCAGGGCGCTCGGAGCTGGGGCTGCTCCTTGGAGCGAAGTGAATCTGCTTGTGAAAGGGTTCAGCTGAAGAGAGAAAGCTCAGTATGGAATTTATTATAAGTAAATGTAAGTTGGGATCGTTTGTGGCTTGTGAGGATCACGACGAGTTAACAGGAGTTGTGTCAAAACACGTATGCATGTATTTATATATATGTATGAAAGAAGAAGGGACTGAAATGAGCTCAGCAGTCGAGGTGAAGCGCTGAGGAGTGAGAGGTTTTGGTGTCTGGATCAGCATGAGTCGCACACACATGTGTATATACACACATATATACGTGTGCTGTGAAATACTCTCATCCTTTTCTCGCTCTTCCCGCATCTCTGGTTGTTAACAAACGTTTCTTACTGAATGAAAAAATCCCTCACTGGGGGAAAACGAAGCCGAGATGGCCAGAGCAGCTCCTGCCCTCACTAGTTTTGACTTGCAAATGCTCAGGGCTCGCATTTTTCCTCCAACTGCTCATGAAATCTGATGCCGCCTGTGGACTCGCAGTGTCCCGGGGGGAATTGCTCAACTCCAAAATGAGTTGCATAT
Organism: Acropternis orthonyx; assembly: GCA_035583155.1. Classification (NCBI taxonomy): domain Eukaryota; kingdom Metazoa; phylum Chordata; class Aves; order Passeriformes; family Rhinocryptidae; genus Acropternis; species Acropternis orthonyx. Next base: position 4,720,379 of record JAWWEU010000072.1, on the reverse strand, counting down.
GCCGGGGACTTGAAACACGGTCCCGAGGCCTCGATGCTGCTGGATTTTCCAGTTTTCTCATAGTTTCCCCTCCTTCTGGCTTTGTTCTACTGTGGGTGGTTTTCTTGAAGTATTGAGTAAAACAAACACATTTTGGGCAAAAGTTGTCTCAATATGCAACAATTTCAGGCTCAGGGGAGCGACTGGGTGTTAAAGTGAGGTTTGGGTCTGTGTGGAGTGGTTTCACAACTCGGATTTTTTGGAGGCTTTGTCATGATGTGAGAGCTGCCCATCCTGTCCCTCCTGGGGAGGGCGATGTCCCGATAGCCTTTCCCTGAACTCTCGAGGAAGGATTAATGACTCTGGATTCCAGGGGAATTCTGCAGATGGGCTTCGAGTAACGTTATCTCAGCCTGGGGAGTAAACTGAGTGAATCTGATAGTTTGTCAAGCCTGGTACTTCAAACATTGTGAAAAACCAGCTAAACACAGTAAACACCATCCTGCAGGGATGAAACCGGTCACGCTGGGCTCAAAATTCCTATTCCAAGTTAATCTGTTACTCTTTAATTTTAGAAGGGAAAAGGCATGGAGTGTAGCGAGTGTGGGGGAAGGGGGTGTCTTGGGAATTAAATTCCTGGTTCTGGGAATTGCCCTGAGCTCTGGTTCAGCGAGGTGGAAGCCGTGGCAGCACTGGGCTCAGTCTGGCCAACTGCAGCTCTGCAGTTGCCTCTTCCACTTATTTCCCGAGCCTTTTCCTGAGCAAGGCTCCATGGAATCATTTGGGTGGAAAATCCCCTTGTGCTCATTGGGTCCAATGTAAATTTAGCTAGAGATGGCAGTTTTCCTTGGAATTTCCTTCAGGTGCAAATGCTGTCAGAGCTTTGCTGGCGAAACATCTCTATGAGCTAAGCAGCACCACAGCTGGAACCTCGTGACTCTAACAACAAATGGGCTTTCCTGGTCGCTGGGCAGGTCTGGGGCAAGAATCCGGATTAGGGCCTGGATTCCTTGATTCCATCTCCCACTCTAAACAAATCTGCTGTCATTTTCAGGTTTATAGGCAAAAGCTCCTCTTGTGTTCATTTATTCACTCAGACCTTGCCGTAGGTAGGAGGCAGCTCTTCCTTTATTGCATTTTCATGGAAACAAACCACTCTAATCCCATTAGGGGCAGGCACGGCAGCCTCGAGTTGAGCCCCAGCGAAGGCTGGAGCTGAGGAAAGACCCGCTGATCCAAGGACTGCTCCTTTAAGTGCCAGTGGGAGCACACACAGGGCAGAAGGAAGAGCAGCAGATGTGCCGCGTTCCTGACAGGGCTGTCTCCAGGCCGGTTTTCTGTGTGCTGTGGTGTGTGGGTGAGCTCGTGGCAGGGCCACATCTGGCACAGCTGGTGTGTAATGAAATAGGTGGGACCTTGGTTTGGGGTTTGCCCAGCTCTGTCTGTGCCCCAGGGGCAGCTTTAGCTGCCCTCCTGGCACCTCTGCCCTCGCCCAGCCCCGAGAACCTGGGGCTTTCCATGCACCAGGAATGTTTTACCTCCTTTCCAAAGCCGTGCCATGGGAATCGTGGCCCAGCCAGGGCTGTAAAGGAACTGGTGGCACAGGCTAAAGGCTGGGATTTGGGAATTCCTCCATGGGAGAGGCGTTACCTGCCATGAACCATGATCCTGCTGGTTCTCTGCAGCTGGTCAGTCCGTGGACTGTGACGGGACAAGTGCCTCTTCTTCCCTCTGTTAAACTTCTTCTTCCATTTCCTCTGCTTCCCCCCCCTCCCCAGCATAAAACTATTGATATAAAACTTACACATATTTGTAGGATATTTATAGATTAACTGAGTATTTGTAGGTTTACTGAAACGTCCCTGACCTCTCACAAAAGCTTTTGTGTGTTGTGGTGGTTGGGATTTTCACTCTCAAGCCCCTCTGTGTTGTACAACTTAGAGAAAAGTCCTCCAGGTGAAGTTGCAGCCCCTGCAGATGTGGGAGGTGGCCAAGGGCAGGGGGAGGAGCTGCCAGGGCTCTGGAGCTCTCCTTAACCCGCCCTTCAGCAGCTTCTGCTCCTTGAACTTTCCCTTCAAACCCCAGGTTTGTGAGCTGCAAGAACCTCAGACCCAGCGTGGCATGAAAGGGGCCACGGGCTGAGTAAGGATCGTTTAAGAGGAGTTTTCACAGAATGAGGAATCTGCAAGTCCTTACAAGTGCAGGCACTCCCAGCCTGAGCCTATCAGTGGAAGGAAAAGACTTGTCAGAGCTAAAGCTCTTTTCCAGTAAGAAAAGTTACTACCAAAGTCTTAAACCACAGAAATAGAAACTATTTCCCATGCTAATGGAAAAAAGAGGTTTTCCAGCTGCCTTCTGCTTTCCTGGTGAAGTTGCTGTTTGTATGGAAAGCAGCCTGATTTTCCACAGTGATTACCTTCCAGTGCAGTGTTAAAAATGAGCTTTGGGATTTCCTTCAGTTTGGTGAGCAGCAAATAAGAAACCCATTGGAAATGGGGGGGAAATGTGTGGTTGGAGCATCTCACCAAAGCTGCCCTTTTCCCTGCATTAGCCTCAGTCTGAATTTCCAGCTATGATTTAACTCTTCCTGGGGAGGGAACAAAGATCCAGCACCTTCTAGGATTTTATAGGTTGACTTTCAGTTGTGAAAACACCCCACCTTGGTGGAGTCCAATGTCACTCTGAGCTCGCGAGCTTTTATCAAAGCCGTGCAATTTCTTTTCAGTTTCTTTTATTGACATTTAGGTTTTGGGGAGTTAGTCTCAACAAATAAGTATAAAATGTGATTGAGGCAGCCAGAGCATCTGTGTGGGGCTGCAGGACAGCCTGTCCAGCTCTGCAGCCTGGCAGGGAGTGATTATCCTGGAGATCTGAGAATATTTGTCTCCACTGCCCTCCTGCTTAAGCTTCAGCCTTATCAGACCTAATCAGGGAATTATTTGCTACCAAATGCATGAACTACCCAAATCAAAACAAGTAACTTGAGATAGCTTTGGTTACAGTACTATTAATTCCTTTTTCTGTGGCTGAAAATCAATGCAGATTTCGGGTAGCTTCTCCTTTTGTCCTTTTTCTGATTTTAAATCTTCATAAAATGACCTTGAGTGTAGGTTTCAACAGAAAGTGTATGAATTGCAAAAATCTAGCCTGAAGTCTGTTTGTGCAGTGGGAACTACCTGAAAATCTGGTCTTTGTGCTCCTTTTCAACCAAGAGAACTGCCAGAGGGCACCAACTGACCTCTTCAAGAAGGTGTTTTCCAGGTGACAGAGGGTCAGGTACTCTGTGATCAAACTTTATACGGGTTAAATAAGATGTCACCTGCTAGACTTGTTTATTCCAGCAAAGCAGATTTGCTAGTGACACCTGGGCCTCTTAAGGGATTACCCCCAGCAATCCCTGGGTGTCCAGGCAGCTGATGGGTGGGTCTGTCCCCAGCAGGTCCCCAGGGAGCCGAGGAGGACAGCGGTGGGCAGGAGGGTCTCCGAGAACAGCCTCTCCTCGGACGACTGCGATGCTGGACAAGGGGAGAGGAGCCACAGCACGGCAGGTCAGCACACCTGGGGCTGGGTTGGGGTGGTTTATAACATAAATCTGCCCGATAGAGTTCAGTGGGAATTGCCCTGGAGGTGTCCAAGCAATGGCTGGATGTGGCACTCAGCGCTCTGGGCTGGGTGACAAGGTGGGCATCGGGCACAGGGTGGGCTCGATGGCCCTGGAGGGTTTTTCCAGCCTCAGGGATTCTGTGAAATAACTTCTGCCTCTCCTAAATGGAAGGAAGTGCAGCCACCTTCCAGCTGTAAAGTCCATCAGCATCCCATTTAATGAGTGGAGGCTTGCTGGAACTTTTAAACCATTCCCATTTAATGAATGAAGGCTTGCTCGGAATTGTACACCATTCTACTCTTAAGCACAGGAGATGAAGACATGGGGAATAACCAATGGAATCCATTCTTTCCCTGTGTCTTAGTCCTTTCAATAGTCAAACTAATTTAGGAAGCAGTGAAGAGACAGACCTTCCTTCCTCTTTGCTTCAATCCTCATCCCTGCTCCCCGGCCACACACAGGGAGCCACAGTGAGATTTAACTTCGACAAAACTCTGTGGTTTTCATCTGTTGGGTGACCCTTCCCATGAAACCATTTACAGTGTTCTGTGGTTTCAACCTATGGCTGATACTACATGGAATGTCCTGGGCTGGAAGGGCCCCACAAGGACCATCCAGTCGAACTCCTGGCCCTGCACAGACACCCCAACAATCCCACCCTGTCCCTGTCCTGCTGTCCAAACCCTCCTGGAGCTCTGCCAGCCTTGGGGCCATGCCCCTGCCCTGGGGAGCCTGGTCAGTGCCCACCACCCTCTGGGGGAAGGGCCTTTCCCTGAGATCCCCCCTAATCCTCCCTGGCACAGCCCCAGCCATTCCCTTGGGTCTCACTACTTAGTGATTCCTCATGTGAGCAGTCCTGGAGAGAATGGCAAGAACTGCTTATCTGTGTTTATTCTCCCTAAGAGGCACCTCAGTGAGTGGTCCTGAAAATTGCCCATTATCCACGTGGGTTTTTTTAACCAGGGCATCTTGTAGAGACCAGCCCAGGACTGAGCCCAGAGAAGACAGAGACCAGGAAGAGCCTGGACATGCCTCGTTTAACAGAGACATCCATAAAGGACAGGCTGGCCAAGTACCAGGCAGCTGTGTCCAAGCAGGGCAGCTCCTCAGGCCTCATCCCCATGGTAAGGCTGGTTTGGGCTTGGGTGGGAGGCAATTTTTGTCCCAGGCTGAGACTGGAAAGAAGATCTCACGGAAACCAGGCTGCTTGAGGATAATGCCATCTCTTTGGGAAAATAACTCTGTGCCCAGAGGAGCAATTTCTGATGGAGAGTTGTCTCTGCAGGAAGAAGTAAGTGTATTTGCATCTTCCTGGAGTAATGTTGAAAGTTTTCCAAGGAATTAATTGCTGGCACCCTGACTGAGGTCCTGAAGCACAGCTGACATTCTTTTGCTTTCTGCATGTCTTGTTGGTGTTGTTTAAAAACCAAAACACAACTCAGTTCTTGCCCATCAGCTCCAAGGTGGGGGAAACGGAGGCACAGCGGGATGGAGGGACTTGCAGTGTCACAGAACTCGGATCTCTCGGTCTGTGGCTTTGGGATCTCCAGTCAGGTTTCCTCCCTTTTGCTTTTCACCTCCCTCCAGGTCTCCCCACCACCCTCTGAGTCCAATTAGACTCTTGCAGTGAAGGAACCTCTGCCTGCTTTGCAGATATTCGATCAGGAAATGAGCAGTTAATGAAGGGTTGCAGCTGAGGAGGTGTCAGGAATCTCAGCTCTTGTTAAAAACTGCTTAGGTACATTTGCTGGAAGTTTCTGTTTCTTTTGCTGAATGATGGGAACTTTCATTGCTCAAGTATTACTTTTGTTAACCTGAGTAATACACTTTAAGAGGAAAGGCCTTTTTAAGGTAGGAAGCTTGCCCTGGCAACGAGAGCCCAAAGTGATGGCTCTCCCTTGGAGGAGTGCCTGCTTTCTTTGTGGAGGGGCAGAGCCTCTGCCCAGCTACAGTGATTCCTGAATTTCATTTGCACAGGGCTCTGATTCTCCAGCTGTGGGAGAGAAGGCCAGTAAAAAAATTCCCTGCATGAATGGAAAGTCCTTGCAGCCAGTGCAACAAATCTGATTAACCTAATTGCTGATTCCTGTACCCTGGGACTTGCCTGGGTTCATTGGCTCATGCCTTTTCCAGTTTGGGGCTCAGGGTGGTGGCTGAGCAGCTGAATTATATCCCAGTGGCACGAGGTTGGCTCCTGTCTGCAGCCCCCCAACACTCTGGGTTTAGTCCAGCCTGGTGCTCTCAGGATGCTCCATTTGGGAAGAATCTCTTCCCATGTTGGCCTTGGCACGTGGACAGGGGCAGAGGAACAGGGAGCAAACAAGGATTCCTGAGGCCAGTGTTTGCAGTGCCAGTGTTCCAACAGCAGCCCTAACCCTGGGAGCTTCTCCTTCCCTGCTGGCAAAGCACCCAGGGCTCTTTTGATATGGAAGTGTGGTGTTTGTGCTGCCCTTCTTATGTCTGTGCTACAAAGGGAGGCCAGAATGTCTCTTGGGAGCAACTATTTTAGGGCATTGTGGTGGAATTAGGCCTGGGTTGAAACTGATGGACACTTGGTTTCCACTAAGGGTGAGGAACAATCAGTTCTGTGCCTTGCAAGGATTGCAGGAAGGGGAGGGAGGGAGGGGTGCTGGACAGGAGGCTTAGAGATCTGGGCATTAAAATGCCAACATTCACTCACAAACCTCTTGGATGTGGTTGGTTCTGTGCAGACTCGTTTCCAAAGCCAGTGAGATGCTGGTGCTGGCACGTGGCTGTTCCTCTTTCGTGTCACAGAGGAGATGCCTTGGGAAAAGCACGAGGCTCCCCCTGATCTGGTGTCCTGTGGCAGGGGAGAAAACACGAGGTTTCACTGGATTTTATCTCTCTCTCAGTCTGAAAGATTCTTTTGTGAAAATCTTAAGTCAGTCTGTCGAGAAGAAGAATCCTGGGAAAGAACAGAATGAAGGTTTTGACTTGAATTGAAGCAAAGGAGGGATTTGCTTTTATGTCACATTTTATTTGGCAACCACACTGTGCTTTAGGTAGTGCTTGTCTGGAAATACTTGTCATTCCAAGTGAAAAGTTACCGTTTCTGGAACAGGAAGATGTGGACTGGATAGGGGATATTTAAGAGTTGATTTTAAACAGGGTTTTGGAAGAAAAGGGGCTGTTAAGGCAAACACTGGTGTTCCCTCCATGGAGCACAGTAAAATCCTACAGCCCAATCCTTTTCCCTCATTAGAATGTGTCACTCACCGAGTGCCTGCAGATTTTTATGGCCCTTCCCTTGATTATCACTTCAAATACTAGAAAACAGTTTTAAGAACATTTTAAGAAAAACAGAAAGCAAGTGGTTTCTGAGGGGAAAAGAACCTGTCACCTTTCCAGTGCTTTGTCCTATAGAGTGAGATTCAAGCCAGTGAGAGTGAACCCAAGAATTACAAATCTGGGCAGAAGGAGAATATGGCACCAAGTGAGGACTCCAGTTCCTGTCAGGATGGGGAGAAGGTAAGATGTCCGTGCTGGTGGAGCAAAAAGGCTACACGGGAAGTGGAAGCAGCTGTGGAAGCACAGCTGATACACCGATTCCACGTTCCACGTCCATCTAGGGATCAATTGAATGTGAGCAGCTGGTGCAGATGAGTTACACGCTGCAGAATACCTGATTTTTTTGAACTTTTTAGGCTGTGAATTGCAAGGCAGGGAGTCTCTGTGGAAGAGAATGTCTTGGGGAGTTTCTCTGTCTCCTCAGCAGTGACATGTCTGTAGTGTGGCAGAGCCCTTCAATCTCATCCTTGGGCATTTCTCAGGGAAGAAATTCCTCCCTGGGAGGGTGGGCAGGCCCTGGAGTGGATTTCCCAGGGAAGCTGTGGCTGCCCCATCCCTGGGAGGGTCCAAGGCCAGGCTGGACAGGGCTCGGAGCAACCTGGGCTAGTGGAAGGTGTTCCTGCCCGTGACAGGGGGTGGAACAGAAGCTTTGAGGTCCCTTCCAACCCAAAGCATTCCATGATTCCATGATGGCTTCAGTAGCTGAGTGTGGCCAAGTCCCCTGATGATTTTGTGTTTCATTTCCATTTGTTCTGGGGGGGTGTGTGTGTGTTTTTGACTGTTTTTTACTGTGATGAAGGCACCTAAAGGTTCTTTGTGTCACGTTCCCTCACTGTGAAAAGATGATTCACAGCCAGGTATTTGTTTTGTTTGTAGTCCTTGGTAGGTTTGTTTTGTGATGTTATTTTTTAATAAACGAAAGAACCTGCACTGGGATAAAGAACCACGAGGAGCTTTGTGTGACCCAAGCAAAAGGAGTTTGTCACTGTTTCTTCTGCATGTTTAGTGGCTAAATTTTAAGGTAGCTGAGAATGGCAGCTTGGGTTTGTTCCTGGTTTTGAGCTTCAGCTGTAAACTGAGACTCTGTGAACTGGCCCTGAGCATTTGTGCCCTGAACTGGGGACAGCAGACGGGATAAAAGTGGCTGAATAATAACTGGGGTACTGTGTATTCCAGCCAGGCTGAACACGTGGCAGCCTAATGCCAGGAGGGCTTTTAGAGCTTTCCAGCCTTCCTTGGGCAAGGGGCCAGGTCTTTGCTTTCAGCTGTTCCTCCCTGACAGCTGAGCAGCTTCGTGTCCAACTGGTGGGGCTGCTTCGTGTTCAAAGGTGAGTTAATTAAAAGAGCACCTGTTAAATCAGAATTAAAATCAGGGTATCTGGCCCTTGTGAATGGAAGATTTGAATAAAAATTCCATGTATTCAGCTGTAATTGCAGAGCTGCTTGTTGAGGTGTCCAGGTGCAACAAGAACCTGAATGGAACGTTGTTTGGGAGCCAGGATTGTCCTTTGGAAAGGGACGTGGCGAACTCTGGAAATGAGCCTAATTAAAGCTGCCTGCAGTTAGTGTCACAAATGGGGATCCTCTGGCAGGAAGGAAACAAAAGCCACTTCTGAGCTTCCCTGTGCCTTTCCCCACTCCCCCGTGACGGAGCCGTGGCCAGACGTGTGTGGTGCTCGTGCTCTGCCTCTCAGGGCTCTTTCCAGCACGCCACACCATGGGAATGCCTGTCATTTGCCTTCTCATTAACGCATTAATTGGCAAATTTCAGTTGCTTGCAATGGACTTTTCAATCATTAAGGTGAATTAGTGATGATTTGCAGTTAATCTTGTTACAGTGCTTTAGTTCCTCAGTGTAGCTACTTAAAACTATTTGATTTAATAGCAGTAGTGCCAAGTTTAATAAAGAAATATACATCAAGAGCTTTATCTGTAACATGTTTGGTTCATGGTTGCACTCAGTGATCTTAAAGGTCTTTTCCAACCTAAACAATTCTGTGATTCTGTTTAGTGTCTGAAACTGGTTCAGATCCAACTCTCCTAAAAAGTTTTTAATTTTATTTTTCCAAATTTGTTTCCAAAGGGGGATGAACAGGAACATGATGTTTGTGTGTGTGAACACTGACAGACGATCTGAACGTTGCAAGAGCTGTTCAGTTCTGAGCTTGTCTGCCTTGCAGTCAGGGCTAATGTTTTTCACAGTCAGATGGACTCTTCTGTGCCTTACAAAAAGCCCAAGGCCCTTCCTGAGCCCCTGAGCCTGTCCCTGCCTCAGTGCTCACAAACTGCCTGGTGGGTTACCGTGGCCATGACTGTTCAGAGCTCAGAAGGCCAAAGGTGCTCATTGTCTCGTTTTCTTGCAGGTCTCTGCGGGTGAGAGCAGCCTGTCCTTGCACTCCGGTCTGCTGGAGGATGGCCATGGTGAGCACAGCCTCGGGGAGAGCCTGCCCGGCTGTGTGCAGGCTGCTCCCCATCAGCCCTGTCAAACGATTCACTCACAAAACCTGTCCTAAAAATCTGCTCTGTGCCTAGCTCAGACTTCATAAGACTTCCTCTCACATTTAGCAGTTTTTGCAGTTGTAATTCTAAGACATTTGTAACTCCTCGTTGCTCTGATTGAACACTTCCAAATGTAGCTTCCTCACCTTTTGACCCAAACTAATGCTCCGCTGGGTCTCGTGAGCAGAAGCTGCCCATGGTTTAAAGCCGTTGCTGTAATTGCCTTTTCTCCCTCCTCTGCTCCCGCAGTTGGCCAGAACTCGGAGGGCGAGCCAGAAGCTCAGAGGGCACAAGGCAGCACAAAGCAGCAGAGCCCTGGTGCTAAAGCAGCTGCCCTGGCAGAGGCGTCGCCGCCGAAGGCCGTGAAGGTAACGCAGCCCTTTGGTCTCAGACACAGCCCTTTGGTCTCAGACTCTGGTGAGGGCTAAAACCAAGTGACATCCCTGTTTAATACTGAAAAGCCTTGGTGTGGCTCTGGCAGTAACGGGGTCAATATCTGATCCCTGCGTTTGTGAGAGAACTTTAATTCGGGATGGAAAAGCCCCTTGAAAGGGTCAGTTTTTCTCCGGAGATTTCTGGAGTTGGGAGTCGCTTGTTGCTGTCCCACAGCCCCCGGGACAGGCTGTGCTGCTCTGCAGGGTGGGAGAAGGGCTTGGGCAGGGGGTGGTGGCAGGGCTTGTCACTGCTCCCAGGGCTCCTGGCACTGATCTCCAGAGCCTTCAGCACGCTGGGACTTGGCTTTCCACCCTCCTCTTCCAGCTGCTCCCAAGGTACCTGCCACTGGGAGCACCTTCATAGTAAGGGTGCTGTGGTGCCTGGCTCTGTGAGGATCAGGTTTGGCTGTCCCACTAAGGGGCCTTTGATGTTGCAGTTCCTCCAGGGGAGCGATACAGCAGATGGAGAACTTTGGGACAGGAGTGTGTCTGTTAATCTGATCAGACAACAAATGGCAGCGCTGGGCGTTGTGATCACGCTGTGGCTCCCTGTCACATGGGCTGTCTGGAGCTGGGATGCTGATTCCCTGGGCTGCCACAGACTTCCTGCCTCACTCCTGAGGAAACAACTGGGCTTTTGTTGTTTTCCCATGTCTTTGGGAGGAACAGCACTGACCTCAGGGATCAGGGAGCTGTGGCTTGCCAGGGTGCTGGGGGGGATGCCAGTGTGGGGAATTGGAGCTGTGTGATCTCAGTGTGTTACACCAAACCTGCATGTGCTGGTCCTCTCTGTGAATTAGTAGAACCATTTTAGCCTTTTGCCTTGTTACTGCTTTAGATGCTGCACTGTGAGATAGAAGCCCAGCTGCTGTTTATTCATCTAAGGTTCCTCTTTGTCTCTTCCAGCTTCTGTCTCCTGCTCTTGGTTCCTAACCTCTCCTCCTGCCTTCTGCTTCCCTCCTACCTAATGTGAGCTCAACTCTCAGCTTTCTCTCAGGTCTTTCTTATGTGTATTGGGCCTCACCTTCCTCCTGTAGCTCCTATTTGTAGTATCCTGGGAAGGAATTCCTGTCTCTTCACACCCCAAAACGCCTCTCCACAGACATAGGGCCCATTGTGTGCAAGTAAGTTCCTCTCCTTGGATGGGGCTGTGATTGCAGGACGTGCCAGGGCCCTCCATCACTGTGCAAAACCAACGTCATCGTGGAAAACTAAGCCCTCAGGGAGCAACCTTTTTAATGGGCAAGCAAATTGTTGCTGCCTTGCTCCCTGTGGATGATTCTTTTATTTTTGTTTGCATCAGTAAACTAGCTTTTTCTTTTTTTTTTTTTTTTTCTTTTTTTTTTTTTTTTTTTTTTTTTTTTTTTGTGAGTTGTTTTTTTTTCATTGTTGTTGTGGTTTGGGTTTTTTAGGTGGGAGTAAAAGCATCCTCCATGCTGGTAGGATGTGTAGTCTTTGCTTTTACGTTTTTCTAGTTTATAAACAGCTCTTGCCACACTGAAAGCATGAGATTATCTTATTTGCTTGTGTCCAAGGGTAAAACTGAATAAGTGTTAGAAGCTGCTCCCATCTCCAAATCCTAAGCAAAGCTGCAGGAACTTATTAAATATACCATGTACTCCCTAAAGTACAGGATCAATGTGATCTAGGCCAGACAAAAGGAAACTAATCCTACTGACTAAGAAATAGTTCCAAAAGGGCAGGAAGGAGAAGGAAAATTCAGCATCACAGTAAAAAACTGTGATCCTTAAAAATATTTCATTGTTGTCACATAATCTTGGCAAGAATGAAAACTGCACATGCTAGGATTTTACAATGCTTGTTTTTCCAGGCATGGAAAGGGTCTAAAGACGAGCAAAACCAGGTCAGTTTGGCAAGTCTGAGTGGAGTCACAATAAAGCTCAGCCAACACCCTCAATTAGGTTCCTACTTGTAAGTCCACCAAGTCTTACTTACGTATGGTAATTGTTCTTATATATAACTTATGGCATGTTGGCAGAGCCATGTGCAAAGCAGTGGCTGCTGGAGTTGCTTTTCAGTGACATTTTTTCATGTGACCTTCTGGAGACTGAATCCAGACTATGAAGCGCTGCATTTCAGATCCCTCTGTCTCAGTAGGTTCAAAGCAGTACCACTTTGGAGGGTGTATTGAGTTAACATGGTGAGTTTTCTGTAGGGAGAGTGTTGCAAGGATGGCTTCTGTGAGAAGAGACCAGGATTGCCAGGTTCCACACAAAGTCAGTTTCAGTTGGCTCCAAAACAGACCCACCACTGTCTAAAGCTGAGCCCATCAGTGACACTGGTTGTGCCTCTGTGGTAACATACTTAAGAAAGGGTATCTGATAACATATTTAAGAAATAATATATGATATTTAAGAAATAATATGTGATAACATATTTAAAAATTATGGCATATTAGGAAAATCTAGTATGCTAATGATTTTTATGTGACTGAGGTTAGTGTTCTTTAAGTAAATAAAAATAAATTTAGTGTTTTTAAGCTTTATTCATTATCAAACAATTCCAAAATTCATCTTCTGGGAAAAACCAAATGGAAATTAGAAAACCTATGGCAGATAGATGTGTACAATTCCAGAAAGAAATCTTCTGATAAATTAATGTGTTTAGATGTAGTATGCCTGGAATAATAAAAAATATTAGAACATTATGATAGCTTAGTTCTCTAGGTCTTCCTTTATCTACAAGCCAGCCATTGCCTCTTTTTGAATTCAGGTCTACTTGATGGGTTCAGATCTATCAAATGGGAAGATTTTCTTTCTCTGGGATGTATTAGCTTCAAATTTTGATGTCTGCTGGTTGCCTCAGAAGTTATCAGTATTTAATAAACTTGAAAAGGAAGTTATTACAGTGTAGATAAATGCCACCCAGAGTAAATATCAAAAGCATACAAAAATATAAATTAATGCATATGCAAATCTATGCAAATAATAATGAAAATCTGTTCTCCATGTTTGAAAATATATGTACTGTAACAAGAAGTATTTAGACTCCAAGGTATCTCAAACAAAATACCAGGAAAACAATAACTCTTAAGTGGTGGCTTTTCCATATTTTTCTTTTCCTGGCATTACTTAGAATCTCTTCACGTGTTTGATTTTTCTTTATCTGCAGTAGTGATCCTGACATAATTTCAACTGTTACAGAAAAACTGTAACATAAACAGAAGATTATGACTGAAAGAGGAGAGGAGACAGAACCAAATAAGCTCCTTATCTGTTTTGTGGTTGCACAAATGTTCTTGAGCAAACTTCTTAAAGTTTTCTTTAGAAAAACTGTACTGGAGTATTCAGTGTGCTTTCTTTTATCTAAGGGATTTAATTGTATATCAGCAGAGTTATTTGAAAGCATTTTGGTGCTAGTATAAAGATTTCTATCTAAGCACTTTTAGTGATTTTTTAAAACATTAACGTTATATAGACTTTAAGAAAGACTGTAGCATCAGGCTGAAGACATTAGTTTTGCTTTCATACTTGATGAAGCCTAACAAAGCTATACCAACCAATATACTTTACATGCACATTTCCTCAGCAGCAGTATGTTCTTGCTGTTGCAGTCATACAAGGCAAGTCTATATGTGAACAAGATGTGAGAAGAGGTGCTTAACCTATGAACAGTATGTATCATGACGGTATTATCATAAGCAAATTGTCAGCACTTATTTTAAAAGCATCACCTGGAAAATTTAATTATTTGGATTTGGACTACAGGATTGACTAAATGTGTTATACGTGTAATTTCAAGAGCACTTTCTGAATTTTGATATTATGTCTCATAATTGTTACTCTATTACATTGGGATTGCAAAAAAGAATCTAAGGACTAAATGACTGTCTTCTGCTTTTTGGAAACACCTGCCTTCAGCAAGATGCAGAATTCTGAACATGTCTCCTTATTTTAAAAATGTAAAATCTCTACAAGAAAAGCATAATAATGGAGCAGTAGAGAAACTTCTAAATTACCCATTTTATATAATAAATATGTATTCATGAGTTTTTTCCTAATTACATGATTTTTATTTATTTTAATTTTTTTTTTACTCAAATACTGATTTTATCTTGTTTTGTAGTCTTTGTGGATTTTTTCATACCAAGAATTTTCCTTGGGTAAGATCTTATTCCCAGTGGGACTGCTGTAACTCTAGTTGGACCAAAATTAACTCACTTTCTGTTTTCTTCTCTGCATATTCTGAGCAAAGATTTTCTGAATTAAGCAGGGAAAATAACACTTAAGTGAATATCATGAATGTGAAAGATAAGGAACACAATTTATTGTTCAAGAATAGAATTATTTTAGCAGTATAAGCTGTTGGACAATACTATTTCCTGTACAAAGATAAGTGGTTAGTATTCCAAGCTAATAGCACTGTTACTTTAAGAAAAGTCAGATTAATTCTTCATCTATACAATGGACATTATTTAACAATTTCCAGAGTAGAATACCCAAAATAATCATTTTCCTATTGATTGCTCTTATTTTCATCAACAGTTATGTTCTAAAAATTTACTCAGGAGTTACTCAGCAGGAGCTTCCGTGATCAGAAGTCTTGCATATTACAGTATTGTGGTGACCATTTTACTGGGTCACATCAGGTAAGCTGTTCTTTGTGCAGTCTCTCAACACCAAGAGAAGGAAAAGGAAAGGAAATATATTATACAAGTTTCGAGCTAAGGATTTGAAAGAGTGTCAAGGGAAAGATAAAAAATACGATGTTCTTGTCATCCACTGTTATTAGGATTTAGCTCTAGAAGTGAAAACATCGAGCACAACAATGTAGGTTCTTGTTATATTGCAGCACTTGTCTAGTTTCACCATCCATTATGTTTATTTTTCAATGTATGGAATTAGTATTGAATAGTAGAAGACTCTATGGTTTGAGACCTGATATCAAATATTGACTTTTATTTACATGTGAATTGCATTCAGCTATTAACATGTCGTAGTAGTTAACATCAGTTTTGGAGTGTCTCATTCATTTCACCTTGTGCAAGTTAGAAACAATTTTGTAGGTGTCTGTGCATGCTTTACTCAACTAGCATTAGCATCTGCTAGTGAAAATATGTATACCAGACTCTGCATACTTCTATTTTAATTTGAAAGCAAAGAATATGTACGGAGACCATAACGCTTATTTAAAGCCTGCTACAATAAGGGAAGTATACCTTTGTTGGAAAAATTTAAAAAGATTATTAGCATTGTCTCTCTCATACTTTCCCCTTCATAAAATGCCCAGTATACATAGGCACCATAGAGACACAATATTATGATATTTAACACTACAGAGGAAGAGCTCATATGTGCAAAATGCAGCTATGTATATATTCATATGTAGTTCACACAACCTATATTTGTCCTGTTTGCCAGGAACATAATTACTACTTCAACAGATTTTTGTAGTAAAATAACTGATAACTACATATATATAAGTTGGTATACATTTCAAAAATAGAACTATTTTAATTTACCTTTCAAAGAAGAAAACATTGTTGCTGAGAGTAGGAAAACTTGCCAAAAGGACAGCTTTCTCTTTGGAAACAGATCACCTGGTACTGAGCTCCTGGGGAAATTCTAAATTGAAAATCTTAATCTCTGATAAATGAAACATGGTGTATGAAACTTGGGGTTAAAATCAGGTGGGAAAAATTGTGATGGTGGAGCAGTCATTTTACACACTGATGCTGACTTGAATCCTTAGGAAGCCTGCAATAGTAATTCTGAATTAGGGTTTCTCAGAGACAGGCACAAATACCTATGGTTTGTGTAAGTTGTTTTCCCCAAGTTTAGCATGCCAGCCCTTAGCTAGCCTGTTTTCCCTGCCTTAGGGGCAGGTCCAAGACTGTCCTCATAGACATGTGAGAAAGTAATTTTTTGCCTGACTATAACTTGTTCCCATACTTCTCATTTTTAAAGGTTCTCTAAATTCTTGGACAACTCTCACTAACTGTACAATGCATTTATTCAAGCTGCTGTTTGCACACATATACATACATTGTCAGCCAAAGCAAGACTACAAAGTCTCCCCATGACTTAAGGAATCTTTTTGCTGCACCTGAATATTAACTGAAGCTGAACCAAGCACAAACTCAAATTCCACAGAAAGGAAGATTATTCAAGAAAGGCAACAAAATATACTTTTATCAAAGTTCTACATTTTATGAAATTTTCTATATATATTTCCATTCTGGTTCTAAGATATGAGGAGCCTGACTGAGATAAGACCATATGAAGTTTCATCTTCCCTCCATCTTACAGTTTACCTCAGATGGTTATGTGTCTATATATCACTGTGTTCTCAGTGAAATTAAAATGAACTCCAGAAAGGACTGTGTTTTCAGATATTGGCTATAAAATGGCTGCAAAATCAAATCTTAGCTGTGAAATCATCTTGAAAGAAGGAAAGGATTATGTACAATAACGTTTGAGGAGGGTTTGAGGAGGCTCAAGCAAAAGTGTCTATTTTTGGGAAATATATTTATAAAATCAAGGCCATTGTAATTCTTAAGTCATATTGACTCAGTTCTGTTGCTTTCTCTGTGTAATCATTTCTTTGTTTGCATATTTATAGTTTTAATGGCATATTGTCTATTTTGAAGGGGGAAAAAACCCAAACAAAAAAAAAGACTAATAAATTCTTCCCAGCATTTCTGCTTTTTTCATTTTAAAAAAAAGTTAATTCTTTTCACTAATGCCCCAGCATACTTAATGAAGGTATTTCTGGTAACACTCTTTCCACGTCCGTCTACTCTACTATGAGTGGCAGGAAGACTGTCATCCATGCATTTAAACAAAGTGACAGCTGTGCATCCCTGTGAGCTGATGCAGCCCATCAGTCTGTCAGAATATGGCATTTGGCAACCAGAGTTACCAAGTATATTCACAGCAGTAACTTCTACTCTCTGCTATTCCAAACTGATACAAGGGCTTACCTGAAGGCAGACAAAATTCCTCAGTTATCAAGAAACTTGACATAGCAAGGACATAAAACCAGATAGTGAAGACTTTTTTCTGTCTCAATCACAAGCTGAGCAACTGGCTTATGACCTGGTCCCCCTGACAAACTGCCTCTGGCTATGATGGTATTTCTCTTACATATCAAGGCTCTCTGTGACACTGGTGTGTAATAACCACTGCAAATAGATATTAACCTTCCCCATATCTTTAAAACTCGTAGACCAAAACCTTCTATACAAGACTCCTACTGTTTCCAATCAAAGTCAGGATTTTTTTAAAGTTTGGCTCTTAAAAGGTGATTGCAATTTTGAGCATGCTGTTTTTATGAGGCAAAATATTAAGGCATTCTGATCAGAAAAGGTCAACTAAATTTATTATTTAAGACTATGCAACTAACTCAGGAAAAATAAGCATATTTTTCTAAATATGCTTGAGATAGTGTCTGATCAAAATTATACATCACCAGATTTGTACTTGGTCACGAAAATAATCAAGAAAAATACAAATATGATTGAACTTAGACACGTGTATTTAACAAACGATAACCATTAATTTTCATTCTGAGTACATTATGAATAGGATCCGTATTTCAGGTGGACAGGAACCTCATATTTCAATATGATTTAATTACTGAAGGACATTAAGTGAGTATCTTCCTAATTCAGTGCACTTGTCAGTAAAAATACTCATCTATGAATTTAATTTAATTGACTTGTCAGCAGCAATATGTCAAATCATCAATATATGTGCAACACCTCCATATTTAGGTAATTTTGCTGATTGGACCAACATTCTGTGCTAATGAACACATAGGTAAATCAAACTGCAGTAGGAGATGAATGTGCATATCCTGTCTGCTAACTCTCCGGGTACACTTTGGGTTTAATTTGAAGTGATTATATTTTACATGTCAGAATCGTCTCATTTTATATGAAAAGACAGAAATTTAATCCATTTGTAAATTAATCAAGGAAATTTCATAATGTGGCACATACTGAAGAAAATTTTAAAAAAAAGGAAAAAGAAAGATGAATTACATAACTATATATCTGACATTGTTGTTCTATGATCAGATCATCACTACTGGATAAATTGAAAACTTCTAACAACAAAAGCTAGATAATGAATGAAAGACATAGTTCTTCTGAAATCAAACAGCCTTTCAAATCTCTAAAAGGATTTACAATTGTTTCTTGTAATCTAACTGCTGTGTGTTCCAATTATATGGCCCATATCACATATTTAATCCTTAACAAGATCCACTGATGAGTAGTGCAAAAATTATTTTTGATTTCACCATTTATATGATTGAATACTGTATGAAAAATGTAATTACATTTCTGTTCATATAATACAAGCAAAAATACATCATTCACCTATATTAAAAATAACAAAATATAAATTTTCTTGATGTGCCACCTCTCAACAAGACAAAAAAAAAGTGATAATTTATAATTAAATTCTGAAAAAATTAAAGTTGATAGATATTTGTCAGTTCAAATTGGACATGATCAAAGTTGATCAAAACAATAACTGTTTATTAGTGCACTCAGGTTTCAGAATTGTCATCCTGAAAACTATATTTTAAAATTTTTGATCTGTGAGATAATAGTCCAATCACTTCTGCTATTATGACTGCTGTAAAGGCAGTAGACAGTCCTTATCTCTAGTAACTCAGCAGTAGTATGTGACTCATTCATATTTCAGAGAGGCTTTTCTAGAGTACTTCACTGACATAGTACATATCTCAATTGCAGGAGTCCATTTGGATAATAATTGTGTTCGCTGTTTTAAACCAGAGTGGACACCAGGAGACACAGTTTATTTCCTTATTAATAGGATGCTAATAATGCTAGGTTGTTTTTCTCTGTATTTTAGTTTTCTACATTATGTATTTGTCATACCATTACCACAATCCATCAGTATAAGATAACTGTATTTTGGGGGCATCTAGGACATTGCAGAATTGTCAATAGCTATTTTTTAAAAAACTTGTTTTATAACCTGTATGTTCTGCATCTCGTCTTTAGTAAGTAAGAGGTTACAGGAGAACAGGATAATTTAAAAAAATCTACTGGCATATATAAAAGTTTACCCATTATGTAGTTTCCTTTAGGCTAAGATTGCTGAAATTTCTTTTTGGCATTTACTAAGCATGATTTCTCACTCCATGAAACCAAAGCTGATTTCTATCCAGTTTTACCACAACTCCTCTGTCTTTGATCATCATATTCTCAATCATAGTGACCATGAGAAACATATTTTGGAAATGGAAAACTCCAGGTAAGATTATTTACTTGCATTAATGTATTTGGATTTTATTATTTATTTATTATAGTGATAGAATTGACATTAGTCTTTCTACTTTCCATTAAAGTCAACAATTTATCCATGTGAAATGAAATTTTTATAAATATTAATAATGTTTATCAAATAAACTGAATAGAGTGGCTTGTTTTATTTTATCACATGCCATATTGTGACTGTAGGAGGAAAGCCACAGTCTGCTTCCACTAAGTGATACCTGGCACGGTATCCTTTAATTTTAAAAGCAAAAATCAGGCTTCATACTTGATGCAAAAATTCAGTTTAAGATTACTACTGGGCATGTCCATCACTGGGAGAACTACAGATATTTTTTCCACACCACATGCTAGAAAATGGAAAATGTAGTATTCATCATTATGGATTTGTGTTATTAAATAAAGAAGAAATTAATATTTATATTTCTTTATACAAAGAACAGTAGCAAAGAGCTTTAACATTGTTTCCAGACTTTTGGAGAGTGTTTGAGAGGACACCTTGGGGGTACAGTTCTTGCACAGTAAATGCAAGTGCCAGAATCTGTTTTGGCAGCTGACCTTCTCCATGATCAGCAGGAAATGAATGCACAAACATTGCAGCTGCTTGGCACATGTTAATTGGCCAGTTTTCCTCCTTTGTAGGAGATTTGCAGCCTTCCAAATCCCTCTCTATCTATGCTACCACTTCCTTCCGTGACCTGAACACTTCCAGGCACGGCAGCTTTGCCCAGGCAGAAGTGCAGCAATGTGTGCTGGGGCAGGTGCCAGAGCTCATCGCCCTCCTGGCAGAGAGCAGCCAGGCTCCCCAGTGTGGACATGCAGTGACTTGTGCAGAACAGGTCTGATTGCCTCTGTATTCTCACAGATCTTTCTGTTGCCTGTTGTTGTCTCTTCAAATTTAAAGGTACTGGCTTCAGGCAGAATTACTGTCAGGAAAAGGGGTGAGCCACCTACTTATTTAAATGTATAGAGGCTTGGACTACAGAGAGCCTAGATTTTTTGCACACATATAAATAACTGAATGAAGATGTCAATAGAGGTGAAAGGAATGAGGTCACAACACCATTCCTTCAGGTCTCTACCATCAGGACACTCACCAGTCAAATGAATTTTATGCCTGTCCCAGAAATATATGATAAACAATTTAATATTCCATGTCAAATTTGGCTTTTGCAGCACAGGAATACTGGCATTTGCAAACAAAGTGAAAAATTGTGTCATCATTTGAAGTCAACTGCAGGTGTCTGGGACTAAAATAAAATATTCTCCCGGTGTAGCTTAACCGTTGACTGTCTCAGCTAACAAATCAGATAAAAAATGGGGGTCATGGCCTTGGAGTAAGGCAGCAGAGCTCCACTGACTAAGCCAATTTAGACCATCTGAGGCTAGCATTCTGTGAAGCTGAAATTGTTCACTTGATTAATGGACCAACTGTCTAGGTCTTATCTAACCTGGACTGCAACCAGAGTCTCTTGTCAAATGCCAGCATGAAGTCCACAACCATGATCATCAGTAATTTAACATGCAATGAGCTGAAAAACAGTGCCATAATTTTTGCTACCTTGATATATGACTTAACCGTGCAATTCAATGCAAGGTTTGTTTTCTGAGTTTTAAATAATATAGAAAAACTAGCCTGAGGAGGAGGAAATGTAAAGGCTTTTTAATCTGTTAGCAGCATCTGTGTTTGGAGCACTGACAGAAAACAAAGAGGCAAAACACTGTTACTATTTCAGTATTAAGTGCAACACTCCCATTGAATGTGGAAGTCAGGGAGATAAAAGGTTATCTTCGATGGTGTACACTTCTAAAATAATGCTACTACATTGTGTATGGTAATGTATAAAGGAATTTACTTTCACTCAGATAACTTTTAATAATAAATATATTCCTAGAGTGTTAGTTTTTACATGATAATGCAAGTTTTTACACCCATACTCCCTCCTGATGCAGACCAGTGCTAGGAGTCGTGCAGTAGTTTAAATAGATTACAGCTGTTTTCACTTTCCATTCAGGTAACTACTCACTGTTTAAATGCTTGTCTGATGAATTCCACTTCAGAATAAAAACATCATAAAAGGGGTCTATTTCTAAGCAACATTATCTTACCCAAGCAAGGGGAGATACACTTTGTTTGACTTCTAAATTTTTTCTTAGGCACCCTGGAATTTGTCATGAGCTTTAGACAATATTACTCTACACAATTTCAAATCAAATTGTCTCCAGGACTGAAAGTAAGGATTATGTTGCTTTCCAGCATCTCTGTTATTTGAGAACGCAGAATTTGTTCCAGCTCCCATGTCCTATGAAGTATGAGTTGCTTCTATCTTCAGTTACTCACCTGTATAAATCAGTTTCACTAATAGCAAAAGTATAGTTTAAAAGACAAAACTGACAAAACTGCTTTGAAATGCATTAGTTGCATTTTCTGAGTTTGAATGATCCAACACTTCCAGAAGCACAGGTAACCTCAAAAAAATTCTGTGCTGCACAGGAGCAGATTGATCCAGGTTAATCAGCTTAATGGATGTCTCACTGTATGACTGAGGCAGATTTTGAGTCTATTATGAAAATTATTTAAATGCAAAGTGCCCTATTTGAGCCTCTTTATTAGAATATTTTTAGTTATTTTCAGGCAGTCACACAGACCAAAAATATAAAAAAAATTATGATGGTCACACATCCGATTAAATTACTACACTACCCAGCTTGCAAAGTGAATGAAATATCAGCCACCTTCTACTACCAATCTCTATCTCCTCCCTTACGGTTTTCCTAAAGTCAGAAATATTATCAATATTTTCATATAGAAAAAACCTTTCTTGACTAAACAGTGGTGGTTTGTCTGAAGCCAGTTACAGCTGTGCACATCAGAGATAATCATCTCGAGTATTTCAGGAGTCCTTGTGCAGTACAAATGCTACGAGTGGCCACAATCTTTGCAAAGCTGGAATTGTTGCTATCTTTCTCATTCTAGGGTGAGTTTTCAAGGGCAAAAAGTGAGCTGGATACTTACAGGAGTTATGAGTGTGGTGGTCTAATGAAGGTGAGGCTGGTGCAGATTCATGTCCCCGGGTCTGACCGGTAGGGAGGCTGAGCATGTATACTCAATATGCAGAACAGGCAGATATAAGCATATGCATATAAACATACACATAGCCAGCAATATAGATCAAGACAGACAGAAAGCATAGCATTCATATGAACTCAACACCAAAAGCTTCATCCTGCTTTCCTCTCTGTCTGATGAAGGTTGAAGGTCCATATGTTCAGTGTAGATGCCTCTAGCATTGGGCTCAGACTCTGCAGCAGACTGTGCAGAATTTGTCCCTGGATCCCAGTCTCCTTATCTGCTGGCACCTGGGTGTATGAGCCCCTGAGGCCACAGCTAGTTCCAGATATTGTTACAGAACCATCTTTCAAACTCAACACACAGAAGGCCCTCAGTGGATATCCAAGTTCCGCGGTCTCACTGGCAGATGGCATGGACAATCTCATCACTCCAACAGCCAGATCCTTCAGTTGCCTCAATCCCAGAGACCCATCTGTAAACACCCATGGCTCCCAGACCACATATTTGCTGTCAACATATACCCACAGGCCCCAGTGACCTGCCGGCTCACTCCACATGCGATATAGATGCACACGTGCACTGAAGAAAGCCCCAGTAGTTACAAAACAAGATCAATGGACAGACAACACAGACAGCAGTGGTACAGGGCACAGCACAGCTGGATACCCATACAGACCTGCAGCCTGTCACAGGTGACCTGTCCTTCTTGACACCATAGCCCTGGTTTTCCTATGCTTGTTTCTTCCAAAGACGCTGCAATCTCTCCTTTGATTCCTACCCTAAACATCTTCTCACAGGACTGCACAGTCCCCAAGTGCCTGTATCCCATAATAGACCTGACAGTCAGTAAGAGCCACACATCTCAATCTGAAAAGTGCCCTGAAGAGGCCTATTGGTGGTGAGATGTGGGGAAAACCAACAGCTCCCCTGTGATAGCCCTGGAAAGAGCTGTGTCAGGGTATTTGCTTGGGTTCCTCCACCTTCTCACACGCCAAGCATATAATCTCACCATGTTCTAAGTAATGGCCTAAAGTTCACTAAGATTTCAGAAATGCAAGTAAACTTTTTAGAATTGATTGTATTTTCTAACCACACAGACTAGCATAAGGTGCAAAAAAGTGTGTCTCTAGGTAAGAAATCTGTGTTAAATTCACTGGTGTCTCAAACCAGTGTACAGAAATAATTTACCTCTTTTAATTTATTGCCCTTTTCTTCCACGGTAGTCAAGTTAAAATATAGCTGGTTTAGGAAAAAATGTATTCAGTTGTCAATTTTAAATTTGGAACATTGTTTCCCTCTGTATTCTCCCTCTGATAAAAAATTATGAAATATTAATAAATTAATTTTCAAAAAGCATGTATTTATTTATGGGTTTGAGATATAGGGAATAAATAATTTAGATTCTCTTTGCTTTCCCATAGGGCCTGACTATTTAGTTTTAGCCAAGCTATTTCCCAAATCAAGCAGTCATCCAGCAGTTGTTTTTCAAACAAACTCCCTTACCTTCTCAGGTAATAATCCAATTCCAGCAGCTGGGGCAGATAGAAATGTATAAATCTCTGCAAAATCAAATACTCAACAAAATCATAAGAGTTGAAAATTCTGTTCTGACTCAATAATCAAAATCTTACTCATGGGACTTTCTTAAAATAAAACTTTCCATGCTACTTTCACTGAAGAAAGACGTTTCATGTTTGCTTTCACTCAACACTATTGTATTCTACCATCCAGATATCAGAAAGAAAGGAACTGAAGCACACTGTTAAAGAACCCTAGTGATATTTAAGGTGTTCAGAGTCCAATTTACTGGCGTCTGCTCAGACAAGTAGGGTGATAACAGAACTGAAGGATAACTCTTTCCACATTCACATCTACTGGGAATCTCTGATGGAAGAAAGGATGACTTTTATGACATCAAAATAATGAAAAAAGATGAACTCTGACAAGTTGTATAATACTATTTCTGTAACCAGGTCAAACTACATTCCTTACACAGTATTCTTATTGGATTCACAGATAATCACATGACACTTTATAGTCCTCCAAAACCTCAGCACCAAAGGAGATGCTCTTACCTTTCAAACCATGTACCTACCTAGTTATGTAACTTGGGTGGATCTGCAGCAGAGGAAAAGCTTCCAGCACTAGTCAACAAAAATGTGAACCCAAGAATTCCCTTAAGAAAGAAATACAGTTAGCAATTCAGGAAATTATGCAAATCCTGTCTAAGTTGTCTCCAAAATTTCACTCATACTTTTTACTAAATATTGCCTGCTCAGTAGATTTTTAAAATTAAGGCACTTAACTAAAAGTGTCGGGATGTTACTTGGAAATATGAATATGAACATACATTATGATCTTATGGCCAATAACAAAAAAAAGTCTTTTCTGTTGCTCAAGTATTTAATATACAGAGATGAAGAGACACCTCAGACTACTCAAACCTTTTCACTTTTACAAATTACCCATATTTTTTCAGTTGTTCATCAAAATGTTGATCTACTGTACAATGTGATCATTAAAGATTAAAAACACACTTGTCAATGAGGAAAAAATCTCCTTTGCTTAGTATATTATTCTTTCATCTTTGTTTGTCCTTTGATCTCAGTTAATCTCAGTTAATATGAATGACTGATCTCTAATTGCAAATATAGGGACATTAATTCTTTTAGGATGGCAAACGTTCATATTATTACAGTTTTATTAGTAAAGAAAGAGGTCTTTCTGATTAAAATTATAAAGTTAATTTTTAAAAAAAATTTAAAGAAGGAAAACCCAGACAATCTGAGGTCTTTTGCATCTAAGATTACTACTAAAAATTTCTTTTGAATGTCTACAAAAATAATTACTCCTTTCTCATCCAAACTCCCACCACACATTTTTTATGAAAACACACAAAATCTGAAAGTTTTCCATTCACACACTCCCAAGTCCAGAATTAAAAAAACAACAAGCAATAAGTAGACAATAGTCATAAGGTATCTGAGAGGAATCAATAAGACTGAGCAATGCAATGGTTCATGAATTTCAAAGATGATGAATATGAAATTATAGTCATAGGGAAAACAGTGTTCTGACTTTACATACAGATACTGAACTCTGATCAGACCACTGCAATACAGACAGATATCTTGGATTATTCAAAAAATTTTGATGGAGACACCAGACCAGTAATTTTTGCAAAAGGGCTCATACAGACAGGAATGGGGAAAAGAACAGAAAGTTTTCTTTTATACAGACAGGAAAGGTAAACAAAATGGACAGTGTTATGCTGGTGTATAAATATGTAAGTAGTTTGTGTAGTTTTGATCCTCTTATCTCAAGATACTTTTTTGAATTCTGTTATGCCTAGGAAAGGACTCAAGAAAGGACAGAAAAGTAAGGAAACCACCTCAGAATGGGCAATGACTAAGAAATCTAGTCTGAAAGAGAGACAACTGAAAGTATACACAGTACAATCTAATAACATTTTAAAGGGTAGAAATGGGGAACAATCATCCAGTGCTTCTCCAAGTTCTGAGTTCATAATGCATCATCAAATAAAAATATTAGATGGCAGGTTGAAGACAAATAGATTTAATTCTTCACACACATTAGAGCTGAGCTGTAGAGGTTCTTGTAGGAGGAGAATGTAAATAAATCAAATTCATGATGGATTATTTGATGCAAAAGTATCACTGGTGTTTTAGGACATTCCTGAACCATAAATTGTTGGAGGATTGGGGAATATTTCAAGGAAATATCACTGTAGGCTGCTCCTGAGTTCTTTCTTTCCTAGGCATATGTTAAAGGTAAAATCCTAGAAGAAGGTTTATAAGATTTTTGAGTGGATCTTCGTTCTTATCCTAAAACAATGCTCTTATATTCCATTGAAATCCAGGCATTTTGAGATGATAACACCAGGCTCTTTATTGACCTGTAGGGCAGAAAAATGAGAAACAATTTTCATGCATTAATACAGAGGCAAGTTCTGACTGGATATAAGGAAGAAAACTGTCACCAAAAAGATAACGAAGTATTGGAGTAGGTTGCACAGAGAGGCTGGGAAATCTCCATTCTTGATCATTTTCAAAAAACAGAGGCAAAATACTCTAAGTAGCCTGTTGTGAATTCAGTATAGACCTTGCTTGGAGCAGGAGGTTGAGAATAGAAACCTCCTGAATGTCGTGTGCAACCTCAAATCTGTGACTCTATAAAATGTTAATAACCCTATGTTAATTTTTTTGTTTACTGAGCTCAGCAGATATCTTTATCTTTCAGTTTAGTTTAGGATGCAGGGCAAGATGTGGAACTGAGATATAAAAAAAGAGGCATCTGCCAAAAATTAATGCTGTCCGACTAAGAACCCAGCAGAGAGTTCCTCTGAAAGAAGAGAGACAATGACAGATGATACGATGTGCAGGAGATTTGTTACATCCAGCGGCTGAGTGGGAACGCTCCCCCCGACCAGGAGGCCCCACGGGACCCCACAAAGAGTCATGCAGAGCCACAATAGAGGGGCAAGAGAGAGAGAGCGTTTATTACACATAGCTAGGGGTATATATAGACCCTGGAGGGATCCAAATTCCTCCAATAAAGGGCCAGAGGGGATT